>QVRM01001369.1:667500-1100000 GCA_003439945.1 Dermanyssus gallinae
AACACAGCGGATACCTAGGGAGAAGTCTTCAAACATTTACGGCAAAACTAGATGGAAAATAATACAACCCGCTGCGCACAAGTCCTTGGTAGAGGCACTTGCTATAGCACAATATCTAGATGAAGAGTTTTTTTTGTAGTAAGCGTTAAAAGTTTTTATTTTAGCGTACAGTAATATTAAAAATAATATATATTAACGTATATATAATAATTAAAATGAATAATTATAACTATGAGATGAGGATACGTTCCTGTTACAGCCGATTCAATATGTGCGGACATCAGAATTGTAAGTTGTTTATACAAATAAGCATAATGCATATATATAAATTCGTATTTATATATTTGCACATTTATTTAGGAATTTAATATATACATGTGAATGTTTAAATCCACGGCACCGATGGCTCGCTCCTCATCTATCACTCGTGTCCGAGTGGGAGTCTTGCCCGACCCCTGACGCGAAGACGCGGGTCCATCCAGTCTTTCATAGTTCCGAGCACCGAAATCACGTTACCTCTCTGAATCTTTAGGGAAAGCCGTTGGCAGAAGAAAGTGCCCGCCCTCTTGTCCATCGTAGCTTGCTGTAAAGCGTCGCCAACCTGGGAATTCGTATTTGTATTATCAGCATACAATTGTGAAGTGTGATCGTGTCGCCTACATTCAAGCGAGTGCTATTTAGCTGCTCATCCCATGGCGCCGAATATAGAAGCGGCATTGCCTCTATACACCGCAAGAGACAGAAGCTATCTCAGATATTTCCCTCGCGCTGGTCCCCCGTCGTTGCTTCCATTCTTCTAGCCAGATCCCGAATGAATTTTGCTGTCCCACTGCTGATGGATCCTAATGCTTCTATAGCTACCGGTACAAAGTGAAACTTGTTTTCGAAATCTGTGTATATACGTCTCTTTTACGTAGAGTTCGGCGTGCTCTGCTACCCACCCTGTGCTGACAGAGCTATGGCTGAGATACGAGGAAGCTACGGTGCAGGACACTGTAGAACCTAGGCTAAGCGCTTGCCATGAGACCTTAATAGTACGGTCACGCAATCAGGGTTTTTGTCGTTGTCCCATCTAAAGCCCGTGTTTCCAGTTTGGCTGGCAACTTTGCCTTTCTAAGGGTTCTTTTAATAATTTAATTTTACTCTATGTGCCACAAAATTCCAGAGCTTCTTGGACAGCTTATTGGGTGTAGACCGTAAGTATCGACCTCACGTCCGCATGCTGCGCAACTAAAGAGTTTGCATTTTAGAGCTCCTACCCTGATAGCCACAGCTATATATATATATATATATATATATATATATATATATATATATATATAAGCGATACAAAACCATGTGACTTCGTTGGTTTCTTACAATAAGCTATTTGGCGAGACAACAGCTGCATTAGAAACACTTCAAAAAAGCAGCAAAGAGCCCACATCCTCGTATCAGCAAAAATGTTAAAGTTGCTGAAAACGGTTCAGCCACTCGCGGGACCGAATGAAAAATATCTGTCTAGGGTCACTAGCGGCAAAGCCAGAGATACGTCCTATCTACGAAGTTGCCGAAGGCAAAATGGAACCAGTCACCACCATACGGTTCATATTGCAAGGCAGTGCGTTACGAGGCTTCGGGGCAAACTACGTACGTACTACTAAGATTAGCTTCACGGTAGGAAAAAATCGACGTTTTTAGGAAGTCATCAAAAGATCTAAATAAAACGGGCGACTTAGGCGGAACTAGTGGAATACTAGACTCGCCGTATAATTAAAAGTGCTTATTCTATTTAGAAAGGGACCTTGGGCATAAATAAGTTATCGAGAAAGATTGTAGTCAACCGACACAATAAGATAACGAAACACAGCGGCGAGAAGACGCAATCCGCCTTTTGAGAGAGTCCCCATGGGAATAGGCACAGTCTAATCCCATTAGGCAGCAAAAACTGGACAAATTGAGAACAAACGAGCCTATCGTGCCTTCTTCTCAATTGCTAAACCATATATTGCCAGATATAGAACGGAAGAGAAATATTACGAGATTACTACTTACTAATAAATTCCAGCTATGGAAACGAATTCCACAATGATAGGAAATGCAATAAAAAGTTTAACAGGTAATAAGACAAATGTACTAGGGTGGAATCTTGGTGTATCCGCTAGCGATTTTGCTGTAATATAGACTAAAGCAAAATCACGTCTTTACGTGCAAATGAAAAGCTTCCAAAAAATCAGGTAGCTATGCTTAGTCGTAAAGTCGCTGGATTTAAAATCACGGAAAGGCAGAAACTAGAATCCTCCACTTACTCTGAATTATCCCAAAGACAAAAAACGCCACTGCGACAATATTGAGTTAACTGATAACTAACAGGTGATTCTCATCACACGTATAGTATTATAACAGTGCAACTACCCGCTAATTCCTCGCCTTTGTAGCAAAGGTAGAACTAACAACATCGACACGGACAGCGGCAAGCAAGAAGTGAAGAAAGTACGAACAGGCTCTTATGACCTCTTAGAGATACAGTGCATATATATATATATATATATATATATTAATTGATGTAACATACGGTCGTTCATCCAACCAAATTTGAGCTAGCTAAAACGTTTAATCGCATACAGATGAAGTATGAGCAGACTTTCTATAATGCTATGCGTGCGCCTCCAAGCTTGTCTCTATAATGCAAAAAACCCAAACATTATAATGAGCTCCCGTTTTGCTGGCGCTTGGATACGAAAACACCATGCGACAAGGGAACGCAGCAAGGCGCCGGACTCGTGTTCTCAGCGGTGCCCCCCGTGGCCGCAAGTTTCTCTGCTGCCGCAGTGCTCGCAGCTTTCAGGTAGTGGCAGCTCCTCAAGTAACCAGCCCCTGGGACCCATTTGAGCAAGATGTCGACGCTGGCAGCAAAACGAGGTTACCCCGTTCCCGAAGTTCGACCGTGCCTTTGCCTGACCGCCTTTGTCTTTTACGGATCGATATGTTAGGCGTCATGGGCAGATTTTGGCCACAAGACCAGCGAGTTGAAGCCCGCTGCGCTGAGCCGCGTGGTAACGGTGGAAACCGCAGCAGCCTTGAGCTGAGGAGACGCACACAGCCCCGGACCAGTGTCGACTCACGACGGCGTACGGGCCACCACAAACCCCACGAACACGCACTCCCACCCTGGCTTCCCACATCCCGGCAGCATTACTTATCGGCATCGACTGCGCCGACTGTGTTGTATAGCTGGTACTTGTTGTCATATTCTCGATCGCTTTTGAACTACACTTGGCGGTAACATGTCTACGCCAGAGACTTTCTAATACATGGGCAGAGTAAGAAGGAAAGGCAGCAGATCGAGAGAAAGGGAGAGGCGCGGGTGGGAGAGAAAGAGAGGCTAGATGTAGCCAAAAGGAGGAGAAAATTGGCCGGGACATCGCTAATAACACCCAACCAGCGTTTATTTGTTGGAAGTACTCTACTCTAGTAAGCCCAGCCCACCCATCGCCCTCTTGGCACGACGTCGCCTGTGGCTAAGAGAAGTCGCGTGCAAAAGCTTACCAGAGTCGCAGAAGTAAAGGAAAGCAGGCGTTTCATGTTGGCATGGTAATGGAGAGTCACGACTTATCGTCGAATAAGGGGATTGAGCACGTTAAGTGCTAAGCTGGAGTTTCACCGTTACTGTCATCATCATAATTGCCATCCATTCGAAAAACGTGGGCGTTAAAACGTGAGACGTACCATCTCTTCGAGCGCGCTTCCAGCGCAACAACCTGTGACAACTAACAACATGCTGGGACTCTCTACCTGTATGTGACACGTCACGTGCACCATAATTGCACGTAGAATGGTATTGGCATGAATTGGCCAATTAAAAGTGCGCAGCAATTACTAATATTGTCATTAACAATAATAATATCAGTTATCACTCAATAATTACTACTTCTATTAGTACTTTGACGTGATTAGATCACCTGCTAGCGCAGAACTCTATACTTACTATTTTCGTAGTAATAATCAACAGTGTGCACCCAACCGACGTCATCATGCGTGTGTGAGATGATGTGAATGTTCAGCGCGTTCTCCTTTGTTTTATGACATGCCTGCAAATCCGCAAACCAAACACCTAGTTAGTTTATATATATATATATATATATATATATATATATAGTCAACGCCAATTAAAAAATCGATCAACAACCAGTTCGATCCATTGCACAGCGTATATCAGCAAAAGACCACTGCTCTTAACGCCGTTCTTTCTGAGTTAATAACATCTTTCAGGTGGCCTGATGTATTCTGTATTCCTTAATACGTTTGCATGTATCTGCCTACATCTATACCTATACAGTCAATGGGCTTGTGGATACGCCGCTATAGGATACGAAAAATAACTAATTGCAAGTTCTATTTTTGGGAAATATAAATATTATAGAAACGCCAATATTAGCGGAATAAAAATTGCATCGCAATGCGTCGCCGGCAGCTGACGGTGATTTGTGTAGGACCTATATGGGTAAGCCCGTCTCTCTTCGTACCACCTTCGCTCAAATTTATGGCACTTTTTCGAAACATCAATATCCGTGTCAAATGTGTCTCGATTAAACGGCGCTGTGATTTTGGTAAGTAAAAGAAAATGGCACATATAAAGCCCTATTCACGCACAATTATGTTTTATTGATACAGCTAAACGCTGAATGCAGTAGTGTAGAGGCCCCGTGGCATATCATTTCGTTTCTATCGCAATAGAGACTTTAGGACACATGACTATGAAAGACGGCATTGACAATGTTGTGTCGCCCTTGAAGCGAACCCGCGACTCTTACTATTAGAGTCGCTGGCCATCTTCCTAGTTTCGTTCGGTCAGTAAATACATGCAAAATTAAATGAATACTGCGTAAAAAAATGAATACATCTAAATATTAGAAAAAAACGTCTGTCCTGTCAACCAGCACAGCGACGCATTCAGCTTCCAAGTAAGCACCTGCTCAGAACTACACATTTATTCATTCCACCCTAAAGACTGGATCTGATTAGCTCGATGCGGTGATGTTGTTCAACGTTGTGTCAACCACGAGGACGAAGGTAGTGATTGGCTGCCCCCTTTGATGCTCCGGTCGATGTCCTATCTGAATGTAGTTGTACGCATCCTTCCCCGTAGACGAACTACATCCCCGAAAGAAAGGACAACATCCCCGAACCCAGGCGGCACTGTTAGGGCTTGTTTATGTATTCCCTGAACGCAAAGAGTGACATTGCTTTCAGCGACGACGTTCGGGAGCTGCTACCGTCGCCAGCGGGATGAGAGATTAAGATAGCCCCGAGTGTTGTTTCCAATAACGCTGTTGCCACTCCAGGCTGTTTGGAGTGATGCCGCGTAAATGTTGTGCACCTCCTGTGTGCCAGCTAAAGAGAGCTAAGTTATTTGTCATCGCCTTGTTGTCTTGTTGATGGTGACAAGCTTGAGCAGCAAACGAACTATCAAACATATGTATCCTAGTCACCTAATCTAACAAGTGTTATTTCGTTCCGAGTTGTGTAAACACGACCTACATCTAAATGCTCAAACCACAATTCATACAATACGATCGTGTACAAGCGTATTCAGAATTTAAAGCTACACAGTACCATCAGTGACGGCATCGTCATCATCATCATCATCATCTGACATTCGTTTTCGTGGTATTGGAGGCAACATAATCCACCACATTTACAGGTCATCCAGACACACCGTCAATCTAACGGCCAATCAGGCCAATCTTCTTGCAGCGGTTGTCGTTGTTGTTGTTGTTGCCGTTGTTGTTGTTTTTGTTGTTGTTGTGTGTTGTTGTTGTTGTTGCCGCCATGACGATGATGACGACGAGAGTGGCGGCCTTGATCGCCTTGCTGTTGGTGCTACCTTTTTCTTCATGATCGTGGTTCATCATCCTCACGAGCTCATCAGGTCGTGATTGTGATGGTAGTCGTTCGTCATCGTCATAGTGCTGGCGTCTTGGATCATCATCTATGAGTGACTCTGACAGCGATGGTGGTGATAGTGGTGATCATGACGACGACAACGATGATGATGATGATGATAATGAGTGAGGTTACGTGCCGTGATGGTGATGGCGGCGGCGATCACGCTCACCATAGTGGTGATCAGCACCGGCCATCAGCTAGAACTCATTTTGCTGATTTTCCTTACGACGACGATCATGACAACGGTAACGGCAGCGTATTATGGCCACGATCATGGCGCCTTTTGCTCGTCTCAACAGTGCGGCGAGTAGACACATAGCAATTAAGGTATTAGTCGTCATTCTATGTAGTCACGACGATATCGGTGACCGTCATTGTGATGAGATTGTTGTTTTCTTCAAGTTTTCAACGTGGCTTATTTAACGACACTGCGTTCTAGTTTCACGCTGGAAGTTCGCTTTAGTGGAAACATAAACACAATAAACACGGTGAGTAAAAAGAAGAAATACGCACTCAAAGCCTCCCACGAAAACACAACTATATATATATATATATAGATATATATATATATATATATATATCGCACATGATTTGAAACATACCAATAACAACGCGGAGCAATCAGCCTAGTTCAAATAATCACCGTCGATATATACGGTATATATATATATATATATATATAAAAAGATACATACATACACATATATGAGAAAGCTCATATACATTACTAAAACAAGCCGACCTCATAAGGCTCCTAAATCACCAGTCTCATTCAGAAATTAAGGCGTATTTAGACGCAATTTTTTACGCCGCAAACAAAGAGATGCAGTTCGTAAAAGCGTGGTCACCAGACTTCAAAGACACAAAAAGCACTACAAAGGTTGTCGCACATCTTGATGATGAGCGAGTGGAAACGAAACCTCCGTAGGCACCGCGTTTGGTAATTATCACGCGATTTTAAAAGCTACCGTAGCAAACTGCAACATGTAAAGTTTATCAACAGGGAGAAATGTAAAGGTAACGGACCGGGTCTCTACGTCCCGACAACCGAGCCCTGTGGAGTTCCGATATCATCCTGCCGCCATAAGGACTTAATCCGTCCAGCCCTAACTGAAACCCCGTCTCCGACCTAAAAGGTCTGACCGAAATCGGGCAACAGTTGTCATGAAGCAGCCGAGATGAGCGAACGTCTGCAACACAAGACGTGTTAAAGAAGGCTGCAACACAAATCGTGTCTTCTTTAACAACAACAACAACAATCGGTCATCCGCTGTCATAAGTGAGCTAGAACGAGCAGCGTCAACCGGCTCTTACGAACAAAATTGTTTATTCTGTATATATATATATATATATATATATATATCTGTGACAGATCCATGTTGGATCTTGTAATTCGGTTGACGACGGTGGTGAGCAAGACTATTACCAGGATAATAACCAAAGATAGCGGCAATGGTGATCATGCTCACTTTGCAGACGATCAAGATTATCACGCTTCAAGTTAACTTCATGGATCTCCGTGAGTTGATGATATTTTTGACAGACCTTGTCATGATCATGACTACATAGGTCTACTGTGAAAGTTAATTTTTTTATATTGAGAGAATCTCCTCATAGACTTATGGGCGTCTGACCACATAGGTATGTTAGGGGAGCCTGATTATGGTAGACATGAGACTAAATTAATCTCATCATAGATAGACCTGTCATCATGACTAAAAAGCTCTATAATCGCAATGATAAGGCAATGAGCTAAAGTTAGGGAAGCCCGCTGACAACGGCCGGCTGGAATACTGTCGATACTCATTTCATAATGAAAATCCTCATTCATGGAGGCTCGATTCCCAACGGCGAACGCAGATTACTGATGTTCCGTCGCCTATTGACCTCCGAGGCTTGAAAACAAGTTGCGCTAGGTCAGAAGTGGGTTGAAGCATCTCCTTTAGCATCACCATCCTTGTCCACACAAATCCGCAATGCCGATTCCAATGCTGTTTTGGGAACCGTCACTCTCATATGCCACGAAGCAGTACTTGTAGTTTTGACTTCCAAGCAACACATTAAATGATGAAACGCTTATCAGCACTTACTTATAGCCATACTGCAACTGTATCGTCGTCACGATACAGCAACCCATAATTAAAACTCGATAGCTGTCAACCATCAGGTATAGAAGTACGTGTCAGATCTGGCCGCAAGTACGTTAATTAGCATGTTAAGCCACCATGCAAACTGGGTAATATGTCCACACCTGTCAGCTACTGCTACCGCTATGCACGCCTTGCGAGAGGGTGCTGAACAGATAGATAGACGTTCCATTATCTATCTATCTGTTCAGATAGACACGGGACTGTCAGCTAGGCGCCACGTGCTGGTGAACGTGCAATGGAAAGGGTAGATACGAGTAGGCACGAGAAACGTCTAGATGATAAAGCCTGGGTAAATAGAGTCTTATATATATAATGTATATATATTTATCAAGTTGACGAGGCCATCTTTTCCCATTGTGTAAAGAGAAATTGCAAAAAGACTGAATGGTCAATGCGTCCAATTCGTCGTCAAGAAAAACAAACGAATCATCACGGTAAATTGGTTGCTTTCTAAAATGGTATGTACATGCTTCTTTGTATATATATATATATATATATATATATATATATATACATATATATATATATATATATATATATATACTAGAAAGAAAAAAACATTCGATCGTAATGATTCGTTTGTTTTTCTTGACACTGAACGAATTGAACATTTAGTGTTTTTGCAATTTGTCTTCACACAATGGAAGAAGACGGCCTCGTCAACGTGATGAGTCCAAATCTATCAAACATTTTTCTTACTCGTATTATTCAAATTCGTAAAAACTACACGCACTACTTCTAAATGGGTAGCGAAATCGTTTCGCTATAACAGAGACTAGCGGTTGTTTTTTTATTGTTTGTGCGCGGTTTCGATTAGAATGTAGCACAGGTGGCATTTTAACAGTTGAGGCTGTCCGAGCGACCCGCTGCTATCAGCGATCGATCCGAGCCCTTCTTTTAGTAACAAAAACGGACGCCTGTCTACCAGCCTGCCAACTGTGCTTGACAACGCCAGTAGCAATGCTGCATTGTTTTAAAATTCATTTGGCATGATTCGCAGATAACAAGGGATAGTGGGATGTGCCGATTATTGGATGTGTGTCTATATTTACTCACGTATATGTATGCATACACCCAGGTATATGTATGTAGTTATAAATGAATTTGTCTGTTATAGGTTCTGTTTTCTAGGAGGCGCAGTATTTCTTGAATAATGCAGGGCTGATCCTACCAACCTAGAAACGATACATTGGCCTACGAGGAACAGCCCGCGCCGATTTTCCGGGAAACGTTTTTGAGAGAAAGGGAGAGGGCGGGGAAATAGAAGCGACTTATTGAATTTACTCCAATCGTACTCATTGACCTGTTGAAACTTTAATAACGAGATAATTCGCATTGCGCCTTGCGCGGGATCATAAAAGGGGCTACTGCCTGTACTAGCTGTGTCAGAGACGGTAGATAAGCTGTATAGGTCGTTCACTATCTCCGGTATAGAAGAAGAAGTGGATCAGACTTAGGCTTAGAGCTGCACGCCAGCTCGTGAGTAGCTCAAGAGTCTTCTTGCGTAACCTGACAGAATTCTCATAAAAGCGGCGCTTACGAACAACGAAGCGATCTGTTGCACTTCTACCATGTCCCGCACAGGGTGCTGCTGCTGCCGCCGAGGTATTATCGGGGTCGACTCGTGCCACTCCCAGTTGTTCCTAAAAACAACACCACAGCTCCTTCTATATATATATATATATATATATATATATATGTTATTCTAATGTTTAAAGCGGTACCGAGAATCTCTCTATATCCTTCTATGTATATATATATATATATATCAGCTTCTTGCCTGTGATTATAATATCAGGATAAATAACCATATATATATATATATATATATATATATATATATATATATATATATAGATATATATATATATATATATATATATATATATATATATATGCATATATGATGAACATCCCATATAAGTAGAAACCTTTATCAATAAAAGTAGCAAAGTAGCAACCGCATCAGTAGTCGTAGGGATGGCTGACTAGCTCTTTTACATAACGTCGTGTGGCCGCAGGAACTATTCATCAAGTTCCGCGTTCTAGCGTGTCCGGCGCGCGCGCGTGGCGCGACTGGCGTTCCTAGCTAGCAAGCACAACAGCAGTTGCAACAATAGCATAGCAATAACGAGGACAACATCAACGGAAACAACAGCAACAACAAAAACAACTACATCAGCAGGAACAACAACAACTACATCGACAAAGAGAAGAACAACAACAACATCGACAACAAGAGCAACAAAAACATCGACAACAACAACATCAACAACCATATTGACAAGAAGGAGAAGAAGAAGAAAAGCAACAACAAAAACAACAACAACAACAACAATCACCACAACATCGACAAGAAGAACAACTACATCAACAGGAACAATAAAAACATCAAAATCTTCATCAACGTCATCGTTAGGCGTCGGCGGCGGAAAGTGGCTGGACTAGTAACAGCGGATTAGCTCTGTTGTGATCTGCTTGTGGCCCCACTGTGGTTGGTCTAGGTGGGCCCGCAGGAGGGCGTGTGCCTCATCGACATGCGTGTTGCGAACCGAGGTATTATCCTTAAAATCCTTCTGAAACCTGGCCGGCCATCCATCCATACATCCCTCCACCCACTAGCACCATCATGACATGCATCGTTGTTAGTCTGACCGGAGCGTTCACTTGGACACTAGCAGTGTGTGTGTGTGTGGTAATGCTGCGATGGCGCTACTTTTGCTCATGCTGCTGGTACCGGTGGCAGCCAGAATCCTAGATAGATACAGTTGATTGCTATAGATCTAGTTGAGTGCCTAGTTGAGTCTGGTGACGCTCGCTGAACGATCGATCTGATACCTCAGCGTAGTGCATCCTTGACCGCCGTGCCGACGTCTCCTTCGGCTTGCTGGCGACCTGCCTTAGCGGTCATCGTTATCGTAGTGCAACCGAAAGCTACGGAAGCCCGTTGCTCCTGTGTGTTAAAGTTTGTTTTTGTGCTGTCGTTCCTGATTTGTTTTTCTTGTTGGCACAACGTTGTTGCAACTATTTAAACCCAGTGCACCTCCTACTGCAAGCTGTTACTCGGCTTGTAGCTGTGTTTATCACTGATGTTATCGCAATCGTGCGCTAAGCGTTGTTTTGTTTGATGGCGGTGCGTTTTCCAAAACGACACATCATGAAAATGTCTTTGTTTTTTTATAATTAAATGTGTGCTGTTGTGACTTTTACTAGCACTACGATTGCAGTCTTATGTTGTATTCAATTAATATTATTATTATTATTATTATTATTATTATTATCACTCTAACTAGTTCGCTGCTGCAACCCTAGCGATATTGGTATGTGTGTGTTCCGCTCTCACAACCGGGGTGAGACCTATGTGGAACAATATATATAGTTGTTGCTAAACGCAGCGGAAACAAAAACAGCTAACGCGCGTAACGCCTAACAACTCCGCGTATATCCGCATATTCGATGCCAAAAAATATATATATATATATATGCGATTGGCACTTTGCAGTAAGGTCAATTGACTTATATATATATATATATATATATATATATATATATACTACTTAGTTATCATCTTCTCATTTATTGACCAAAAAGGTATATTACATGTCATATGATTTAAAAACAATGGTTAATTAGTTGCTTTCCCTTGCCAACCGTCGTAGGCTATCGAAGCTCTTGCACCCCTCGAAATGATATCGGGGGCAATGCTGAAGGCAATGTCTACATATACAGGTTGCTTGCGGCTCATGAAAGTCTCTTCGCGAACAAAGCTGGTGATGGAGGCCATGCACAGCGTATCGAGTGATGACATGTCGGAGGTCCTGCAGGGGTTCCTTCCAAGCAGAGGATGTCATGGCTCGAGTTCGGTAGAAATCCGTGGGGATTTCGCGCATCTTCTCTGCGAAGGTAGTCCTGAACGATTGAAGATCAGGTTACTTAGTTATACCACACAGATGGTGAAACGAAGTTTTACTTATACTAGTCGTAGTAGCAGTCGCAGTGATAGAGAAGAAAATGGTCGTGGCAGTGGTCGATATGTTGCGAGCCGTGACGATAAAGCCTCTTAACGGCGGAATTTGCATCAAATGGAGATATCGTACAGATGTG
Organism: Dermanyssus gallinae; assembly: GCA_003439945.1. Classification (NCBI taxonomy): domain Eukaryota; kingdom Metazoa; phylum Arthropoda; class Arachnida; order Mesostigmata; family Dermanyssidae; genus Dermanyssus; species Dermanyssus gallinae. The sequence continues at coordinate 679,683 of QVRM01001369.1, forward strand.
TCGTACACATGCCGACGGCTGGCCATCATCAACACTAGCAGGATTATTGCCACCACCACCACCACCATCATCATCAGAATGATCATTTCAGATCGTCCTCGCCGAAGTGTTCCGAAGCAAGACTTTTGAACAAGACGCCAACCCGCCAGACTACATCTCCATTTCGTTACGACACACGACGAGCTACGGCGACGCCGATGGGGTATTCTGTGCAATTGACGCTCTGAGAGAATGCAGCAACAGTAACAACACCACCACCATCTTGTGAAGTTGAAGAAATGTGATTTGTGCCCTACACTGGTCCGCCTCGCTGCCCGATTACAGCAGCAGCAGCTCGTAGCAGTAGTCCTGGTTGGTATTGTAGACCTGCTAGTAGTGGTAGTGTTGGCTAGCGGGATAGTACGGGAAGCGCGAGTAAATCGCGCGCTGAGGTTCGAGCTGTTTCGAAGCGTCAACGACGTTTATATGGCGCCCACTAGGCTATGTCACGGTGCTAGGGCAATCGTAGATCGACAACATCGACAACATCTGTCTGCGCGACAAGACTCGGCGTTTGCGCCGACGAATCCCCTTGCGGATAGTCGGCCCATCTGATCTTAGTACTCGCTCTCCCGACGCTGTTGTTTTGCAGCTAAACGCAGCTGACACCTGTGCCGATGATGCGCAGTCGTACAACTGACAAATATGGCAAGCACGTCGCTCAGGCAGGCTCATCAAAACCTCGGCGTCATCAGCGCAAACCTCGGCCTGTATTTCGGCTTCGTGTGCAGAGGCACAAAGATACGCTTCCCGTGTCCCGTAATCCGGTAACAAAAACGAAAACAAACGACCTGACGAAATGTGAAGACGTGCAGCGAGCGATCAACATTGACGAGTCGCACGACAAAGCACCTACCTACAGCTACGCTCAGGTTGACTCGCTCTACCATCGACCGTCCAAGATACTCCCAGTGATTGACGATTACTGTGGGGGGATTGCTGCGAGACAGAGATTGGGAGAGATAGAAGAAGAAAGAGAGTGGGGGGAGGAAGGATGGAAAGTAACACGCAGCTTGAACTGTATACACCGTCTGTTAAAAAAACACACATAAAGCATCATATGTAGAATGCACACCGAATGCGAGCGCACCGAGTTCGCGACAATACGCGGTAGACGTCGTTCCGTTTCTGCTAGAGGGGCTAGCGAAGACTAGGGACCGTTTGGGGGGTCTATATGCTTGCGCGCCGACACGCGCAGTGTGGAAGATGTGACGAGCGACATCAGTCTTCATTCTTAGCGCCATCACCATCATCATCATCAACATAATGAGTGTAGCAGCAACAACAACAACAACAACAACAACAAAAAAGGTCACTAGGTACTTATCTGCATTCAGGAAAATGCCATTGCGCTGTAAAGACTCCCTTCTCCTTAATTGTGGTTTGTTGCTAGCGTTCGGCTTCGCCCCAGTGAGACGCAGGTCACTCGCGATATTATTATTATTGTTGTTGCTGTTGTTGTTGCTGCTTCTGCAGCTATTACTGTTGTTGTTGTTGTTGCTGCTGCTGGTGCTTTCACCGTTGTTCTGGCAGCATTGTTATTGTTGCAGCGACGACGACGACGACTACAACAACTATCATTATTATGATTATTATTATTGTAATGGTGATTACTTGGTGGTTGGCTGTTTGCGTCGAGGTGTTGTGCGCGCGAGCCTGTGTTCCACCTTCTCCTCCTGTTTCTGCTACTACTGCTGCTGCTGCTGCTGTTGTGATGTAGGTTATTCAGCGGCAATGGCGTCATCACCATCACCACCACCACCACCACAACCGCCATCATCCTCATCATCGCTGCCTCCGCCGCTGGCATCGCCATCTGCGTGTTGGATTCGCCCTGCCAGAAAGATGAAGCTTGAACACAGACAGACACGGAGTCGCACTCAGATGGCCGGCAGACCCTTGTTGTTGACCGATGGGGGCTCACGAGAGAGGGAGGGAGGGAGGGAGGAAGGGAAGGGGGTGGGGTGAGATGGGGTGATACGAAGATGACGGTGGTGCCGCTGTCAACGACGACCGCCGCCGCTGTCGACGATGGTGATGACGGTGACGCCGAGGGCGCTGGTGATGGCCACAACCGGGGTTTGGCTCAGCAGCAGTAGCAGCTGCAGCAGGGGGTCACCCGCCACGACGGCCAGACACGAACGGTCGCTGACGGGGGGAGACCCAGCCGACGGGGGGAGAGCCGGCGGACGGCCGGGCCGAACGAACGAAGCCACAAACAAGGCACCAACCAACCAATGGACGGCATGAATGAATGGTTGAACGGGCCACTCCGAGCGTTCCGTTCAGTCGCTCACTGTATGAACACTGTTAGTTGCCTGTCTGTTGACGCGGTCGTTGTTGTTGTTGCTGTTGTTTCTGTCGTCGTGAATGCCACTTTCTTGCCACTATGGAGACTCTACTGTTCTTGTCCTGTATATATCGCCTTGATATATATATATATATATATATATATATATATAGGTATATATATATACATACATATTTATAAGCGGAGTCTAATCAGAAATGCTGGTAGGTGGTGGGTATCAAACATCGGTCTCTCGCAATCACACATTTTGTGAAATGATGTTCGGCCAGTCACATCAGCATACCAAACATCTGTAATATCACGTTCACTTCTAAACACAACATCCCTAATCCATTCGTTTAAAAACGTGCTTATTTTGACGCAGTCTACAACCTCTCAAGTTCGACCAAACTGGCTCTGTACACCCTGTGTAAATGCTCGCAATATGTAGAAGCGTTATCGTTACAGCTATAACTAACGTTGTTGTTACAGCTAACGATGTGAGTTCGACTTCATACGCAATTTTTTTACATACTTGTCGCAGTTAATCTTGGCGGCAATGCTCTTAGAGAAAGTGTTGCAATGTTAAGGTCCTCTAAATAATTGCCTGTTTTGCTAAATATTACAATATAGATCCGTGACTACACATTCACGCGAAGACAATTGTTCATTTCAGGGTGCTAGCTAACAAAGTTATATAGAGAATAATACTCGTTTTATGCATTTGCGCTGATGGAGACATAACTTCTGTTACTCGCGACCACGTGACTTTATGAGGCTGTAGCAGTCTCGTACGACACGCGCAGCGGGTTGTTCCGTTTGCCACAATTTGCTTTGTGTGAAGTACAGCGGCCAAATATATGCATACGCGTGCTTATGATCTCGTTAAACGTCGTTCAATCTCAACTTAGTTAACAATCAAATAGTTCACAAACAGTCGCTACAAGTGGAGCATACCGTCCGGCACGACATAATCACTCTGAGGGCTCCGACTCGCTGAGGTCGGCGCAAGCGATTCCACTTCGTTGCGGTTGTTAAAGTGTCAAAAGGCTAGATTAAAGATCCGCATAGTGTGACTGACTCGGCCACGGACATGACGATGCGTCATTTAGTGTGCCGAGACCCAAAGGTGTTGGGTATGAGGCGTACAAAGGCATTGATCATTTTGAAGGCGTTCTCCATTGCCCGGCGCAGGTGAGAGGTACCTCGGAGAACCCGGTCATGAAATACTTCGAGGAACCTTGCCGTGTTAACGACCCGGCTTATCAGAAGAACTGTCTGGCTCTTGACAGGAGCTAAGACAAGTCGTGCTTTCCACATCCAGTACGCAATGTCAAACGCATGATGGACTTAGTATACACGCATCGCCCGGAGAGACTTTGCGAGATTCGATCTCAAAAGAACTCGTGACAGGTATACGTCAAGGCGTTCGATCTCTACTGAGGTTTCAACCATCTTTACTCGTGACTTTTGCCTAAGCACAAAAAAAATGTCTGCTTCTTGGCCAGACTGTGATCGGTTCAGTGCTAGCCCAAGTTTTTCAAGAAATCCACTGAACAGCATCTTTAGCAATTCTGAATAACCTAAGGACGACCAGAAGACTAAATGAAAAGTAACTGGGATTGGCCTAGAGATACCCGCGTTATTCAATAACCGTTGATTATCATGATTCAAATCCGTCTGTAGGTACTCAGCAGAAAAAGTAGGGAAAAGCTCAATAGCAAATCACTTGTTTAGGTTAGTCGCAAAACTTTGACTAACCTTAACGCACCTAATAAATACTGCAAATTTCGGCACAGGTTGCCAAACCTTACACCTCGGCATACATTCTTAACGAAATGCTGCCCTACATGATGTCAGATCCACATAAGCATATACCACATTTTAACCCACCCAATTAACGGTAAAGGCTAGTTAGTGTTGGTCATTATCGGGCCCTGTAACTGACTGCGTAACAAAGTAAAGTCTGCACACGTTCTACGTGACGGGCCCGGAACGTCTCCGAACAACTGTCTGTTTTTCCCACATACATGCATTGGTGCAGGCAGTAAACGTAAGCCAGCTGATTATTAGGCACCTTTGGAAGCGAAGGTAGGCTATTATTTCAGCAATAGAATTAGTAATATATCAACGATCCAATTGGGCATTATCGATCAAAGACTACCTGCGTCGGCATCGTACCAGCAAGCACGGTGAACTCTTGTCCTGCAGCAATGTCCGGCACGCCAGGCTGTGTCAACGGTGCCAGTCGTGGGTGATGACACAACAATAACAGGGTGTAGCCGCTGATGGAACACGATTCGTAGCGCTCCTCTTGAGCGTCGCAACGACAAGATCGATACTTATTTGCTCTCTACAACGTGTATATTTATTATTTATTTATTCGTCACAAGAAAGGCGATAGATGGCCATCTTCGATTCTTCACAGGACCTGCTTACTTATGCATACAGTAGGGATCCCAAATACGGGTTAGTGAGTGCCCGTACTCAATACACACTATCTAAGACGATGGGGCTGCGTGCGGATAGAAGCAACCTGTTCATTTGAACCTACTCCAGGCAAAATACGATATGAATCCAACATACATGTATGTATATATATATATATATATATATATATATATATATACATATATATATATAAATCCTAACCGCGGGTGGACCGTCTCGAATACAAAAGCGAAGTTAATATGGAATGAGTCCAACTAAGCGAGCTGAAAAGATTTTTGTCAATGATCATGCGCTAGGCAAACACGCGTTTGATGAGCTGGAAATGGCTAGCAGACAAATGCCAGATTGTCGATTCTGGAAGCTGCTAGGCCAAATGTCGATGAAGTGCTCCAGAAGCCCCGCACGTTCCGGCCGACGAAGCACGTCTTTATTGCATGTGGAAAAGGAAAGCTACAAAAAGCGCACATGTCTTAAAATAGTTGGGAGAACGTTGTGTTTTAGAATCTAAGACATGGTGTGGGTATAGTCGGAGATAATAAGCGACAAGTACATGCAGACCAACTTGTTACAACGTGGGACTTTCATTATGTAACCAGAAAAAGCAATAAACTGACCTAAGTTGCGGATTGTTAAACTTTATTTCTCGGCATTGTTTCCTTGAAGCTCTACATACTTCGTCCAGCGGTGTTTCAACTAAAGTCTATCTTCAGGAACGCATCCACAGCAGCGAAAACCTCGATCGGAAAATTCGAAATCTTATGGGCTGCGTTTAAGCATCGACATGTTCGCTGCAAAATGTTCTTTCATGTGTGTTCACCAATACTGGCGCAGAGTCTCCGCAAACCCCCGCGAGAACAAGTTCTTAGTCATACGTCCATTCTACTCAGCTTGTGGGTGCTCCAGCTAAGTAACCTTTGAGTGCCAGCGAGCTCTCATTGTGTTTAAGACGACTTATTGCATATCGAATGAAATAATGCAGTAGCGGCAGTCTTCGAATGTTGGAAAGTCGTGGCAGTCCCTACAAGATTGAGCGTCACTGATCAATAGCTGTCCCATTTGAGCCCATTATGACGATCCGGGTAGCGCTAATATAGAGCCCGTTGCGCGAGTAGAAGAGAAGAAACAATTCGCGTTACGCCTCTAAGCATACGAGTTGTTAAAATGTGGGTTCTATCGAGCGAGAACCCGGCCCTGACTTGGCGGGTCAATCAGTGGTAAGTAAAAGTGACCCAAAGTAAAAATCTGGCAGTTTGTTTGACAATAGGTCTTCGCCAACGATATAGATTCCCGTACCTGGATATGTCGAATTGACCACTTATAGAGTTCAAAATCGTAAAATCGGCGAGTGAGCAAAAATACTCTGATTGTTTCTGTTTTTACGTAAGATACAATCGTAAGATTCGAGCGCTGCCTCTACGTCGTGCTGTATCGAGGGAACATACCACGATGACATATCAAACTCAGGTTTCATGTAAAATTAGAAGCGCGCTACTAAACGTCATAATTCAAAATTGTTAGAGATTAGATCGTTAGTCTGAAACTATCAAAGATAACAAAGCTGTGTTCTATCCGACCGATCGCTCACTGGTGTGTCCATCAGACCGATTACTCAGTTGAGAATATTCATTTTTTTGTCATGGGAATCGCATGTATGAGCAAACATGCAAAAGAGCCGCCTCCTGCCGCCATCAGATCGCCGCATCTCAGCACCAATAAAGCCATCATCGCACATTTGCCTTTTTTGAGGTCTCACTCAAACAAGGCAACTACATTTGGTCTTTGTACGATCACTTTATGTTCGGCCGGTTGACATTTTTTAACTGGATTACCTTTAGTATAAACGGCATATGATCCTTGTGAGCTTATACCACAGGTAGAGTTGACAACAGCTTACTTATTGATGTTAATTAGAGCAGTGATCGCTTGCGTTCAAAGATAGTAGTACATCGAGGGCGGGACGTAGAAGTCCCGAGACCCTTTATCAATTGACATACCATTAGTGGAGTTGGACACGGGCCGCGGATTTACGGGATCGAGTACGTGGCACGACGGCGTTTTTTTGCCTAAAGCTTGGTCACTATTGCTTACCCTATAATAAATTAAGATTTACAAATTTCGGAAATATTGAGGTTTCAAGATATGAGTGACCCATATATTACCAGGATGTTATTCATGAAAATGATATTCTGTTCACCTGGAAAATCTTCAATCAATGAAATCCCTGTGACATTTCCATGAAAACCTTATTTGCAAGTAAATAGTATACTGCATTTTACGGGAGTGCAAAACGAGCACTTACGATGACTAGAGAGAGAGAGAGAAAGAGAGAGAGAGAGCAGTAGACTTCGACCTCGACGTAAAACGAGGTCACTTTTGGAGGCTAGCGACGACTGGATCACAAAACACCATTTGCTCTCAGCAGCTGTTGCAAACCGTTACAGCTGTGGCTATTACTACTAAAACACCGTCCAGCTTGGGTGGCATAGCTGAGACCGAAGGGAGAGTAATGGGAGGGGGGGGGGAGAAGAAACTTTGGGGTTGCCCCTCGAGCAGCGGCTTGGAACCCCAACAGGTCAAATGCGGGCCGAACGCACAGATACACACACGCGATGGATCAGGCACGCCACCGCCAACCGCCGCCACACGCGTCACGACCACCCGGCACAAAACGGACAGGCTAAACATATGTCGCCAAGTCGGCATACTTTGTCACTTTGTTAGGCACGAAGCTGCACCGTCGACCGGTTTCATCCTAGAATAATAAGTCGATGGCGAATCCTTCCCCTCACAAAGGGGGGGGGGGGGTGGCATCGATCGGGGAAGAGGGGGAGCAGTAAGTCAATGGACAAACGAAGCCAACGCCGAACCGATGGTGAGGTCATCTGCCCACTCGTATGATACGCTAATCACTGGCCAGACCTCGTACGGCCTCATACGATTGATACGATCCGGCAACACGGCTTTCCACTTAAGCCTTGCATCATATATATATATATATATATATATATATATATATATTAAAACACTTAGAAGATCGCTAAGTAACAGAATGTAGAAGATTTCGTTGGCACAAGACAAGGAAAAACACGCAAATGGCTGTGGTGGATCTCTCTGAAGAATGCATATTCATTTATTATTAGACGTTAGCTTAAAACAGACGGCACCCCTATACAATTCCTTCGTCCACGGTCCACCTGTTCACTCCAGTTCAGGCAAAACTCTGTTCAACATAAGTATGATTACGCAACAAGCAAGCCTGTTGCATATACACCTGGCCTATCGTGGAATATTCTTCACCCGCTGTTGCTGCTTTTGAAATAAAGAGTGAAATTGACTCCATCCAAAAATAGGCCATAATTTGCCTTGCTTCGTTGCTGTGCAATACTGGGGTCGTCAATATTTCGTAGCGTCACCCTTCTTCTCAGTCTTGTTCACCCCACTCGCTCCTTCCTATAGCAGCATTCACACCAGCAGCAACAACAACCCCGCAATCGAGAATAAAAGGAGCCCTGCCCCGAGCATCCCTGCCATCATCGCCACCACTGCTCATTCGTAGATGATTTCTTTCGTGGCACATTAAGGGCACTTGCCCCTATGTCGTGCAAATCGTGCTACTTACTACGATATAGTATTGGCCGTGCATTCACTGAGGGGATATCCGTAAAATAATGCACTTCGGAGATCGCCAAGTAACAGTATGAGTAGAGGATTTCGTTGGAGCAAAACAAGGAAAAACGCTCAAACGGTTCTAATAAATCCTTATGTGTTTCGTTTTGTGCTGCACACATAGCAATTCAAGTAACGGTTTTAAAATAACTAGTAAAAACCTAATTGCTAACGTGTTAAACCTAGCTATCCAAACTCGCCGCAACGGTTCGAGTAACCGAAGAGGGGTTGGAACAGACTCTTCTAGTATGCTGGCTCGCATCAATGCAGTAACTCGGAGTGGGTAGTGGTGTCACTCATATTTCATCTGCAGTAATCTAGTATCGGCTCAGCAGGCGTAAGATGCATGCATCCATTTCGGATTCTCTCTTTATTCTCTCATTAATATTCTGAGTACGGTCGCTAGGTCGGCTGCCGCCAACGGCGTACCACTTAAACGGAATGTTGAGTACTTACAGAGAACTCGCACTCGAACGAGAACAGATCATTTTAACAAACACCTGCCTTAATGGACAAATGAGATGTCAGACATTGACCCGTTGTGCGACGAAACTGAGGCAACAGCATTCGTGGAAGTGCTGCAACTTGTAGTAGGTATGGGAGAACGCCACTGACCGTAATATTTAAAAAGATACACGTGGTATCCATATGAAGATCTACTGCGTATGTACAAACAAAGCTCCAAGAGATCTCTCCGAGATCATAGCGCAAACTGTGAAAGTATACAGTGTGATTTAAATCGCCTTTGGCGGCACGAGAGAGCAGCCCCGTTGTCCCTAAATTGGAAACCATACGTAACTTGGCGGCCAATATGTAAACCAATAATTGGTTAATAAAGCAAGTATATCTTTATATCAATGGAGTAAACCATTTGGTCGACAGGTATCGTTTTGCCGGACTGAAGCAGCGCGATTGTGAAATAAAACGAAGCAGAAAGCAAAAACACCCGCTTAGCTAATTACGACCTCTGAATAATCCTCTGGATGAAAATTATGTGCTACCAACATAAAAACGAAGAAAGCAGTACGAGACGGGTAAAAGCGTCTACTAGATAATCTTCACTTTGCTCTTTACTCCTTACCCACCTAGGAGGGTACTTTTTAACACAAATTTCCCTTTATAGCTGATGAAATACTGCAAATAGAAAAAAGGGGATGCATTGAATCCATCGTCTCACCAAGAGATCGCGAAGAGGAGCGCGATGTACAAACTTCTGTCGGACCGTCGATTAGAAATTTGAGTTTGAGACTAACAGAAAGATGCCTAAGCAGCAACATGGTTTATCTCTTTGCCGTATTCGTTGACTTCAAAGCGATCCTGTTCGCGGCCGTACGAACGATTACACTTAATAATCTGCAAAAACCGTCGTAGACATTTGTTAACTTGTACATAGCATTTTCAGTGACATTTGTATGAACATTACTTGTCCGGATGAGACGATTCTCCGCATTAAGATTAAATATAGTACTGTACTAGATCCCGTAAACTCGATCACGAGCTTACGGAAGAACAAGTTCGAAAATTTAGAGCATCCGTAGTTTCCAACCTTAAGGGCCAAAGATCCATTAGATTATGTGTCCTCAGCAGTATTAATACCGAGGCCTCCGCCAATACCAGGGCCCCACACCTCAGTTCCCGGGAGGCGTCCGATAATCGTAGCGACGCCTGGAGGTAGAACTTCTAGTCTTTGAAGCCACTCATCCGTAAACTAATTACTTCTACAATTTTGAATACACTATCGTGCGACTTTCTACGTTGGCTTATTGGGTGGTTGCTGATATCGTTTGCCAAAGCATAGTTTTGACGGTAGATGCATTGTTGTTACTGTTTTCACCTTCGTTGATGTGTTTGTGTCATTGCAATTGTTGCCATTGTTTTTGACAACTGTGCAGTCAACTGATACGATATCCTGTCGCACGCTAGCGGAGCACATTGTTATGCCTGTTGCGCACTGCAACCATGGGTGTCTTAGCTGAAGTCGCAGCAGTGCCAATGTACCTTGCTTTCAAGCAGTAATCACCAAATTTGCATTTAAGACGGGGAACCGGTCCAGCATTCTTGTTGTGGCCACCACTGCGGCAAAGAAAACAAGCAAGAAAGACAAATAGCCGAACCTTTATAAATACTCTTACCGAACTCCGCTTTTGACGATCAGCCTGTTATCATTGCCTAGCCAACATCTTAACAATCCTGCATGTTGCGACGACGAAACATTTGCAAGCACAAACAGTGAGTGGAAGAGGCACAGAACCACCCTATTGTGTGCTATTTCGACAAAACAGTGGCCGCGTTTGCCTATACCTGTCCACATGTTATCATATATATATATATATATATATATATATATATAATTATTCGAAACACACACACAGGCTTCAAGTCGTCACTGTTTACAGCTGTTCTTTGATAGGCTATTCCCAGCTGAACTGAGCAGAGCCAGTAACTCCGAGAGCTGTGGAGCTAGATAACGCTAAATCGATTGAGCTCCGGGTCCCGCTCTGCACGGAGGGTCACGTACAATGTTCTTATCGCTGATATGCTTGATGGATGGACCCCAGCTGCCGCTATCATTGCTAGAGCCACTAGTAAAGCCGAACTAGACAGAGCTATCGACCGGCTTGCAATACGTACAGAACACTATTCAATCTATCCCCAATACGACCTCAATGTCTTCACGTCTCCACCATTATGTCCTCGAAATACCTGTCCACGACTGACAGCGACAGAGCGACGAATATATAAGCTGCTTAGACTAACCTATTAAACGAAACTGCCATATATATATATATATATATATATATATATATATGGGTGATTGTGTTTGCGTTACACATATGCGTTTATATACAGCGTTCTATCGATCCACCTTTTTACTAGTTCCGCTATCGACTGAACCGCCGGTCACATCACGGCCTGATACTATCTATCACATCCGCTCCAACTCCTTATGCATCTATATCCATCTTCTAGTCCACGAGAGCTTCCTTTGTAGTCGCCTTATCTTTCGCTCCGCATGCCTGGCATTTCATGTTTCTCATTGTCGCTGCTCCATATGATTCTCTATGTTGCTCATTGGACGGTCTTTGTTGTATCGGCTATTGTTGTTGACATCGGGTGTCCTATCCTACGCTGATGTCTACGGCAGGATACACTGCTACACCTGATGTAACCTTTGATTTTTGGCTTAGCTGAAGTCACAGCAATATCGCTTCATTCGTGTTAGGTCATTGCTGAGACTAATATGAGATGCTGTGATTAATAAGCCTCAATCATCAAGAGTAACAGGTCTCTCTTTTAAGGTGCGTGCTACATGCATTCGAACCGCCAGCGAGTCGCGACTGTGTAATCCGTTCTTTATTTGTTAGGTTAACTAGCTAGTCTGGCCACACGAAAGCAGTACCAGTCTCGCTCACATCGAGATTACACGCATATATATATATATATATATATATATATATATATATATATATATATATATATATATATATATATATATATATATATAAATACACATTACTCCCATTACAAACTGTGGCACGAGTTCAGTGTGACACTCGACGTAGCGTTTCTTGGCGGGGCCGCTCGGTCTACAGTCAGGAAATGATGTAGACTGGACAGGGTCATTGTTACCGCGGCCATGTTTCTGGAGTAGTTTGCTACGCTTACCTGTCTCTATCGTACTATTATCACCTCGTATCATATTTTGTGCGTAGTTAGTGTATCTTCTTTGCTTTACTTGCGATCGTTCATATCGGTAACAACAACCACGGCAGCAGCAGCAGCAACAACAACAACAACAACACTACAAGCACCAGTGAACGAGATGCTAGCTAGCAAAAATAGGTGGCTGCGAGAATCACCAATCACCAGCAATTACGACGATGACGGTCAAAATAAAAGTAAAAATCATAGCACCAATAACATGCATAATTAGAGTAGCAACAACGACAACAGCGTAATAGAAACACCAACAACAGCAACAATGACAACAATCGATACCAGAAATGACATCATTACGTTACGGGAACAAAAGTCAAAACAACTTCCCCAGAAACAAGCTCAACGGCGACAATGACACAGTTCAAGAAGGCCCGCATATATCAGCTGGAAACCTCGGCGATGACGGACAAGCGTGTGTTGTCAGGCATAACGGCCGCTCTTCTTCCGTCCGCTCTCGTTCCTGCGAACCGCGAACAATCTTAGAGATCGCTTCGTTTCGTTGATGACCCAAGATAAAAAGACGAGATTCATCCGACTTTGGGAGAGCTCAAATCGTTCGCTCTTGCGGTGCTGTACTGCGTTATGGGTTACTGCGATGGGAACTACAACGACGTCAACAATAAATAAAACAGCAAAAACAACAAACAACAAAAACAACAACAACTACTACTACGCCATATTGACGATTGCATAAGCAGCGGCGGGCCGGGCGTGGGGGTAAGGGGTACTCGACTGCACCCCGACCAGCATTACTATTGCACACATCAGCAACAATAGCTGTAGCAGCCATACGAGTAGCAAGAAAAGTATCATCAAGATGAGCCCGAATAGCGGATGATGATGATGATGATGCTCATGATCATGCTGATGATTGAGGAAGAGGCAAAGACAACAATGTGGCCAGAGCACCGAGGACCACGACGATGACAGCGACCAGCGCCAAGATGGCGGCAAGCCCACGCACAATTTTCCACGCAGATATCGACAATTGCGACGCGACCGTCGCGACGGTCGCAGTGGTTCCAGTGTGTTGCCAGAACGCGGGCCGGGGAGAAGATGGGAGAGCGGCTGCCGCAGCAACAGCAGCAGCAATAACAGCAATAGCAACAAGCATGCCTGGTGGTCCGTCACGACTCAGTCTCGCTCGTAGACAGATAGGCGCAGTGGGGGGGGGGCAACAGGCACGGACGGATAGGCGCGCACCCATCTCTTTATCCGTTTACCCGTTCAGCTACACAAGAACACGCAGAGACGCCGCACACAGGCGGAGGCGGTGGCGTGCCTAGGAGTGCGCGCACGCAGTATTCTCGTACACGTATACGCAAAGAGCGCGTACGCCGAACCACCATCATCGATGCGACAACGATGCGCTTCAGCCCCCCCCCCACCCCCCGCGCCCGCCCCACCACAGCCGGTGATGGAGACGAGGCGAGATATGTGGAGGAAGAGACTGAGTCACCCAGAGAACAAACAGATGCAGACGAATGTGAGAGGTATTAGTGGTGGGGGTGGTGGGCGTTGCGGTACATAACGCGGTGATAACGACAACCAACAGCAAAGAAACAAGAGTGACGTCTAATATCGACATATTGTTGTAGTTGTTGTTGTTGTTGTTGTTGTTGTTGTTGCTGTTGTTGTTGTTGCTGTTGTTGTTGTTGTTGTTGCTGTTGTTGTTGTTGCTGCTGCTGTTGTTGTTGTTGCTGTCGTTGTTGTTTCCATAGTGCTCGTTGTATCTGGCTTTGTCTCGCTGGTTCGCCTAATTCATGCCGCCTATGCATTAATACACCGGCATACACGACGCTTCCACTGCCTCCAACCGCTTCCTCTTTCCTCGCCGCCAGGTTTCTCTCGTTATCTCTATTGTTTCGCTGTCGAACAACAGAAGGTCGGCTGTTGTTCGATTCACGGAATTCGTTGTCGGGCTCTCGAGGCTTTCTCTTAGAGTACAGCTGCTCCTGTTGCTGCCTTCGTTCAAAGCAAAGCCGCTCCACCGAGGACGACACTGGCACGTGGCGACTGGGTAAAAGAACTTCATAAACTCGAACGAATATACCTGCCTTTCTTACGCCGTATAAATTAACAGCCTCTTCAAACGAAACATGATCTATACTTATTCGTTAGCTGAACTAGGTAACTTCGGCGCCGCCACGGCAGGTTGCAGCGACTCGTTTACGTCGTATTCAAGAGACGTTGAAAGGTCCCCGAAGTCACAAGAGTAACAGTCAACGACGGGACGCCCATACACGTACCGTCGTAGGATACTCCGACAGGACACCACGAGTCTTCTGAGTGAACAAATCGCAATCTAATGCTCGTGATGTTTTCTTTTACTCAGACGGCTTTTAATGGCTTGTCTTGTGGAATATGTTACATAAATATGTAAATGAGCTGTCATCATAATGTATGCTATCCAGAACAGCTTACAGTACTTACATGTGACTTCAGTATAACCAATAAGATATGCTTGTACCAGGTGTTATATATATATATATATATATATATATGATCCGAACTGTATAGCAGTTATCATAATACTAACAAGGCCTGCCCGCGAGCCTCGTTAATTGGCACAGCGCCCGATTCTGCCAACGTCTGCAAACCTGATGCGGAACTCAGGCGTACAGAAAAGCTGACTACCTAGAGCAACAACTGTAGCGACGATCAGAAGGTCGGTTATTCACAAAAAACATGTCGTTTCACCAAGTGTGCTCGTCGTCGTTGTTGTTGTTGTTGCTGCTGCTGCTGTTTTCGTCGGCGACATTGTTTTTATTGTATCTGTCATTATTACTGTGATCGCTGTTCGTGTTCCCGTGAACGCGTTATGCTATTGTTGCTATTTTGTCCTTGTTGTTATGTTGCTACTGTTGTTGCGGTTTCCTTTCCTATATCGCCGTCTTCCTTCTTGCTGCTTAAACGGTTGCTGTTATATTTCCTTTATAGGAAAAAAGCCGCTATTGACTTTGCGCCAAGTCAAGCAGACGAGTCGAATTACGCCAGCCACAGTCGCCGACTCTCGTCGACTCCCTGCCTCGGCGGTCGCGGGCGGCGATAAACCCGGCCGAACGGCAGGCGGGAGCCGACAGCCGATATCGCACGAGGCGCTCTGCACGTACACCCACCCATATATTATATATCGTTTAATTGGGACGCGACCCAGCAGCTATCAATGGGCGAGCCATCATTTGTGATGTGAGCTGTCAACTATATATATATATAAGTATATATATATATATATATATATATATATATATATATAAGTATCTATATATATATATATATATATATAAGTATATATATATATATATATATATAAATATATATATATATATATATATATATATATATATATATAAGTATATATATGTTCGATGATGCAAGTTCACAACATACAAAGCAAACATCACTTGTCTTATTTCACCATGAATAATCTGTCTTCCCTATTCATGCAAGGAGAAATAATAGGGGTACGTAACCACCTCCATGTATAGTTAAATACTACCTATACCGAATACACGTCTTCGAGAAAAAAACACAACCAGAACGTACTGAGACAGATACGACAGGCAAGTCATTTAATTAACCGCGTTCAGTATCTGCCAATTAAGACGCATCCTTAAATTCACTTGTATTTTTCTTTCAGCAAGCTTACACTAAATATGTTTCCTGTATCGTACAAACATGTACTTCCACCTGTCCAAGTCGACTTGGTAAAATATCAGCAAGCAAGCAGGAATAAATATTTTCCTAGCACACTCTTAATGCCAAGCGTAAAATATATCGAAAACAAGTCAAACTTTAAGCATCGGTAGCTACTTGGACAAGGCACATACGAAGTTCCTCGCCACACGCCACTGAATCAACTAATCTAAGCGGGTTTTCGGTAACAATCGATAGACATTTCTTTTGGTTCTCGTTTACAGCTAAACGTCCCTATTATGTTTTTGTCTAAAATTGCACTTTTTTTTTATTCGCTAGTACGTCTACGCACTTAATACTCAATATGCTATATATATATATATATATATATATATATATATGCATAAGTAAAACAAAGAAAAGTCGTTTTATAAAATTTTAAAGAAGCAGTGGCAATAGTGGCAGAGGAGAAAGCCTGCTAAAGAATAGGAAGTGGAGAATGCTCAGGGCCGCGCGTGTAACGTCGTGAAGTCGCTCACGTCTTCACATTCAACCGTCTCATTTCAGACCTCAATATCTGTTGTTTGACCGCGCTACCGTCTGATGTCCCTGAGGCGTTCTGGCAATATAACGAATCGCCAGAAAGCGAGGAGGAAGGTAAGGTGTTGGACTGCTGATAGTAAAAGGCTGCACCAGTGATAAGATCCATCAAAAAGCCATCCTGGCAGCGCAGTAATCGTAGCAGGCAGACGATAGCCTCAAGTCATCGTTAACAGTGACCGCTACTGATGCGCAAATCTCCATTATTCTAGTTAGTGTTGCTCAGCTTTGTTCAATGAATTGATGAATATACAATATATATATATATATATATATATACTCAGGTGCCAGCCATTACCCACATAGGCGACACAAAAGCGATTGCTAACGACACATATTATGACTGACAAAAATACAATATATATATTTATATATATATATATATATATATATATATATATATATATATATATATATATATATATATATATATATATATATATAATTACGTATATATCAAGCTTACGTCATATCAACCAAAACAGCCGTCATCACTGCATCGCCAAATTTTACTATTTCGATTACTCGAGATTTCAATATTATTATGGCGGACAACCAATATTAGCAACAAAATGAGCATCCAAGTTTACCATGTTTTGTGTCTCTTGGTCGTTGAGCCAATTGTAGTCCAGTTTCCAGCATTTGTTTTATCCGACACGTAAAATCAGCAAGAGCCGTAACAGCATATAGCAGCAGCAACAACAAAATAAACAAAAATAGCAACAACAAAAATTAGTGCTTATACTGCTAATAAAAGTATCAACACAATAACAACACGCCTTCTAGCCCGATCGTAGGCGATGCTTTTTTAGGAGATTTTTTTTAGAGAGACCTTGTCTTCGAGTCAATCTTAATCCAATAACCAAATCGTATATATATATATATATATATATATATACAAATCTTCATATAGCAACTACTCATCTGAGCTAGCAATGCTTGTGGGCCGCTCGCCTGTACGTAAAATTTTCAATCCCCTCAGGAGCCTAATCCGTCGCCTACGCAGATGACCTGGCACTGATCGTCACCGCCCGTGACGAGCATTTACTCGAAGAAACAGCCAACGGAGCATTGGCATATATCCGATAATACCTTCACATATTAAGCTTGAAGAATTGGCACCGAGTAATACCTACAGCTAAATTGACGTACCTGGGCGTGATTCTGAATTATTATTATTATGTGCTCTATGCAGCAAAGAAGCTGCTAAAGCCTCAGCAGAACTGCAAAGAATTCTCCCGCGGACTATAGAAACAGCCGACTCTCGGTGCCGCCTCCTAGAATCTGCCTAGTCTATAGTGAGAGCCCACGGCTATCAAGGCTACAACGCGCCGCCCCCTCAACAGGACACAAAGACCTATGACGCCTAACATCGTACAGTACTCACAGCAACCTACCTATAGGTTCTCTCTACATAGACTCTCTGCAGCCTATGAGTCAAAGAACCAGATTCAAGATGCCCCTCAATAAACCCCGGAAAGACTACAGGAGAGCAAACTAGGTACCCTAGGCATGTTGAATCAATATGCAGCAATCCAGCTGGGGCACCCTCGACATTGGACGAACGCAGTACTTCTTCTGCTCTTACAGCAACCTTAATGGCAAGTTAAAGTGGCCACATTATCCATACGCAGTTAGCAGATATGTTCCCAGTTGAAACAGATTACGGCAAGGAAAGATAGTGTAAATCGGCTACATTCGACCCATGCTAAAAGCTGGCTCAGCCCGACGACGAGAAGCGTATGACTTCGTACACGTACACGGCACATATACGCATACGAGGTAAACCTTAGTGCGTAGCCCAGAACAAGGTAAAATTTCTTGTGATCGTCCATAAGCAGAACAAACAACTACATTGACGCGACAATGCTGCAGCGGAGTTTTAGGAGCGCCATACTTAACACAACCGCACATAGTTAGGCAATCTATGATTAACCTAACACATGTAGCAATATGACCTCGACTCATCGACACAGCAATCATATTGGTTAGCCTTAGTATATATATATATATATATATATATATATATATATATACGCATGCCTCTTCTAAAACTTCAAGCCGAATTTTAGACAACCATTATCCAGCTGGGCTAGGAAGGTGTTAGATTCACCCTGTCGCCTTTCTCTTTGGTTGCCTTTGTTTTTGCTGCCGGCAAGGGCCACACACCAGTCCGGCTGTCACGACCTCACACGTCATTGTTAGTCCAACAAACCGGTGGCTTTTATTAGCGACTATTTACTCATCGCAAACAGTGTAGTCGGTTGGTTTTTAGTGGGCACATCGGTTCAGACGGACTATACAAATACAACACACTACACGCTCCGTCGTACTTATAGATCCATCGATTTATTGTAAGCTGTTTATAATCTATGTTTGGCAGTTGCCACCTACACAAATGTCGGGTCGATAAAAACAAGTTATGGTTCCGAATATATTTACCGTTATATAGCGAATTGACTGGGACCTCCTTAAAAAAATTAAGAAACAAAATGAGGACATCATGACAAAAATGTTTAACGTCACTCATACAGCTTCACGTCAGAGCAGAACTATCATCCGCGGTCTTCATGTAAACGCGCGGTAAATGGCCAGTTTACCTTGAATGACATGTATATATATACACATGTATGTTGATAGAAAGGCATTATTTAAGGTAAGTTGTCGTCCATAAACAGCGCGTTCCCATATAGGCCGCGAATGATGAACTATGGCATCATAGTTATACTACAATATATATATATATATATATATATATATATATATATATATATATATATATATATAATATACATTCAAATAACCT
This sequence comes from Dermanyssus gallinae, assembly GCA_003439945.1. Classification (NCBI taxonomy): domain Eukaryota; kingdom Metazoa; phylum Arthropoda; class Arachnida; order Mesostigmata; family Dermanyssidae; genus Dermanyssus; species Dermanyssus gallinae. Next base: position 698,891 of record QVRM01001369.1, read on the forward strand.
TGTATGAGCTTGCACGTGCGTTTGCATGAGTGCATCCAAGCATGTTTTCATTTGCTGTAAAATGTGCTGTTTGTTACAGAAGGAATTTGTTGGTATACGAACAAGCTTATAGTGCGTACCTAAGTGCATATTTTTCCACTTTATTCTCCGTTCAAAAGCTGCTCGAAAATATAGAGACATAAAGTTTTTTTCTCTAATATGCGCAACGGAGGAATGCTAACCGTAAGTCGGTTCGCATTAACCTAAACTATATACACTTTCAGAAGCATTCAAACATTACGAGCAAAAATAAATATACCCTCTAAAACGTATCTCCATATCAAATTGTATATAGGGTTGAAATGCTACTAATATGCAAGTATAATCAATTTAGTAGTTGCAATCAAAACAGCGGATCTGAAAATATGTTATCAACTCTAGATGTTAAGAATAAATGCGCACTCCGTAGAGGGCTGGGGTATTATACTTGAAATGTATGAATGAAAATGCTCACTAACACCATTTTGCTACATCAATTTTCAAGGTTTCTTTAGGCTAATACATTATTTATCTTCTTGATACGAGCGATGGCCTTGGGAGTCTATAAAAAAATGTTCTTTAAATTGTTAGACCGAATGTCATTGAAACTGATAAATCAAATTTGCACGGAGAATCTAAAACTGGCCCTGCATATCAATTCAATTTATAGAACATCTCCAACAAAGTCGTTTTCACGTAGTGTTGCTGAATATTTTCCAGCAACCCAAGCTACTTCTTCTAGTGAGACTTTCAAACTGAGAAGCAGTGCAACAATTGCTGAATACAACTGCTTTATACAGTTCAATATGAGCTCTGAGGCGGCCCTTTTTCAGTGAAGTATAAATAAAAAATAAAGCTTGTTTCACATGCTTTTCAAATTTCACGCTTTCCAATTTGTATGCAAGCAGAGTACTATACTCGACAAGAGTACCGAAAAGCCGCAGTTGTAATGTATGTAGATGACATAGTGGTCGCTCATCACGACGTGGGTGCCGTCAAGCGCATCACTTCGCTGGCAGAAGTGTTCCTTGTCTAAAAAGGACTGAAAATGATTAGGCCCATGAAGACCAAGGCTGTGAAATTTGGCAGTAGCACTCTTCCACCTCAAAATTGTTCCATGGCTGATGTATTGTCTTTACAAAGTATTGGTACACCTTACCCGGACAGGCTTTGGTTTGTTTGAAAGGTGTTTCCCATAGGTCACTTAATAGGCTGTGCACACAATTCTATTTATTCAAAAGGCCATTCAAAAGATTCGACTAAAAGAAGAAACCTGGATATTTTCCATGGCTCTCACCTCTGGCGTGGTTTTTGCATGTGGCAATCGCTACGTCTATACCAGATACATAGTTCATAGCTATCATGGCGAGGGCAGCTGAAAACAGTATACGTATCAATGTTTTATGTATACTCAATTTAAGTGAAATAAATGATGAGTGATGATGACATAAGTAATACGGTACTCTTATGGTCAAACTACATGCAACGCGAAGGTCTTTTGGCAGAGCATACGACGCCACATTGTGAGATGAATGTGAGGAGAATGAAGTATAAAACAAAAATATCAGCAATCAGAACATCAACCGATGTTCGGTTATTCGTCAATCGATGCGACGTACTCGCTGCGCTGGTGCCAAACGACGGCATATCAGCACCAACGGCGGTTGTTGTTGTTGTTGTTGTTGCTGCTGTTGTTGTTGTTGCTGTTGCTGTTGTTGTTGTTGTTGTTGCTGCTGCTGTTGTTGTTGCTGCTGCTGTTGTTGTTGCTGCTGCTGTTGTTGTTGCAGCTACTGCTGTCGTTGGTGTAGTTAGTGGTGGTAGACGTGATATGTATGTAATAATGAGGTCAGCGGAAAGCCGCTGATGGAACATTGCCGACGCTCGTCAAGCGACATTAAAGGAGGCTGGCTGCAGGGGAGAAGGAAGAGGATGGGGTAAGGGAGAAAGAGATAAAAATAATGCCGAACCGAGTTTCGTTAAATGGTGCTTGATGACGTCGTCGTTGTTGTCGAGCTGGTCAAGCGCATGGTGAGTATGTTGACGATGGTAGCGTACGATTAATTACGTGTGGAGTATTAAGTGGAGGTGGTAAAACACCGCATTACGACGACGACGACGACGGCGACACATCCCCCGTGGTAGATAGTAGCTGCAGCAGCAGCAACAGTATCATCGGCATCAATCAATGCCGCAGTGCTCATCCGCCCAACTGATTTAGCAGCCCTTGGTAGCCGTCTGTAGACAACTATTGACCTGACCGACTGAGCATCATCCGACCTGCCTATTCCTGGCTGGCTGGTTAGCTGGCACGCAGCCTGCCTCCCCGTATCTCTGTCATGTAGCCCTGCCTGTTGGGAGCCCCGCCCGGGTGTTTCCGCCGATGCGTCGGCGTAAGCCACCGTTTGTAAACGACAGTTTGTTGTTGTTGTTGTTGTTGTTGTTGTTGTCGTCGTCGTCGTCGTTGTTGCTGTTGTTGTCGTTGTGGTTGTTGTCGCCGTCGCTATAAAATTGGTTAGATCCGTCAGTCAGTCGTCAGTCAGTCAATCAATCAATCTATCTACCTATCTGTTTATTTAGCTATGGATCGACTCTCAATCAGTGGACGGCCAGAAGGGCAATGTAACGGCGACAGACGGGGACGGGGCGGGACGGGACGGGACGGGGTGGTGGTGGTGGCTGGCGGCAGCGACGTTCAAGCATAGAGCTCATACAGTCAGCCGCCTGTTCAACTGGCCCAGCCATCGACGTGAAGAAATGAAGCGCGTTTTTGATGCTCCGCCGCCGGATCAACAGCTGAAGCCGTATCATCTATAGTCGATAACGCACGGCCACAGTAGTAGTGGCGGCGGCAGCAGCAGCAGCGACCACGACAGAACAAAGTGGGAGGGGGGTTGTGTTGTCGACGGCGAAACGCAAACGAGTGTTGTCTGTGTCTCTTGTTGTGGTTGCTATTGTTGCTCCTGCTAAACAAGTCCGAAGACAACGAAGGGACGAAAGGGAATCATGCTGCAGCAACAACAAGAACAACAACAAACAACAACAACAACAATGCAAGTAGGAAAATAATTACAATGGAAAAAGGTACGAAACACGGAAAGCTAAAGAGGGCGAGTCAATACAGAGAAGTCTACCAACGACGCGGCCAAGCAGACAGAAATATCGAGATATCGAGCCAAAGATAGATGGAACAAAGGTATATATAAAAATACAGAGCAAAAAATACTACTGCCAGTGGAAGAGAGATGCAGATACAAATTCTGTTGTTGTTACTATTGCTGTTGTTGCTGTTGTTGTTGCCGTTGTTACTGCTTGTGCCAACATACTACCTGCCCTCTGTCGCACACGACGATCCGAAAGAATGATGAGCCAGAGGTCACTGAACTCGCAACTATAGGAGGAAGAAGAAGAAGACACAGAAGAAGAAAAAGATGTCGAAGAAAAAGAAAAACGAACGCCAAGAGAAAGGCGACAACGTTGCACCCGGATAGCCAGAAAGAAACAAAAACGAACACGACGCGGACACACGCGCATACACGTACACTCCCATACTCGCATGCCAATATATATATATATATATATATATATATATAGGCAATCGCTTGTAAGGAACGCTCAAAGAAAGAACAGGAAGTAAAGGAAAGACAAGCTCAGGGCCCGAACTAACCTGTAACTTCGTTAACAAACAATACAACGCATAGCAGACAGTAAAACAACATTTGTCAAAATGACCAGAAGAAAGCAGTCAGCGACGACCTAAGAAGAGTCAGCGATGTCAATAACAAACATAGGACCGCTAAGACAACAAACTGAGTTTATTAGAAAAGCAACAGCTGACAACACAAAAGAGCAGAAGAAGCAGCAGCAGCAACAACAACAACTATGCAATGACAGCATCGTTGGTAGTAATAACGTGAAATGCAGAGTGCACACACAGATGCAACAAAACGACATCAAACGGTCATAACAAAACAAAAATACCAATAAATAAACAAGGAAAATAGTGAAACAAGTATCTATAAGTGCCGGCAGGATGACATCGCTAAAATGGTCTGCCACCCTGTCGTAGGCGCGTCGCAGATTCGATCCTGACATGACGTATAATACCTAGATGCCAAGCACCTGGTAATCCAATGTTACCCAGGAAATACAGCTATTAGTTGAATTCATACACGACAACAACTACAACAACAACATAGATTCGACGCAGAGTGGTCGAACTACAAACGTATTTTTTCAAACCGGCGGCCTCAACCCTTCTGCCAGACCTCTTGGAACGGCAGCGTAGCCAGCACTTCAAGGTCCGTCAGAACGAAGGGGGGGATGATGTAGGGAGTTCCAGCGCACTTAGTGTTGACTGGGTAGTGTTGCTACAATACGCCATCATTACGTCTCAGGCGTTATCGAGTCCACCTGTTTTTAGTGTTGGCTAGCAGGAGACTACGCTATACCATCACCTTTACTACATGTTTAGGGAGGTTGTTTTTAATTCTAGACCACCATCCGTCGCCTTGGACAGGGTTTGGTAGGATCCCTGAACATGAGACACATCTTCATGGCACCGAAGGCCCGGACATGTTAAGACATTTAGGGTTTCCCCAACAGTCTTTGTAGCAGAATTATGCCCGCTACCTCTACGGCATAGTTAATCATCTACTCCCAATGAGCACCGCTCGAAGGAACGTCGATCCACAGCGGGGATCGAACCGGCGACCACCAGATAGATGACAACTTCGACTAGCGCACTACACCCCTCACTAGATCACGCCACCGCCACAATAAACCAATGACTAATCAGATCAAACTACTGACCAACAACAAAGTGGAACGGTTGTACTAACGACTAGCCGCCGTATCAGGACTTACATACAGTCGTACAAAAGTAGTCTAGTATAGCGCACGAGTAAAATCGTAAGGCTTCAGCCTCAGCCGCTACACCGGCCATTGTGGCCGCCCACCAACATTGAAATGCATTTACTACTTGTACTATAGCTGTTGTTGTTGCTGTTGTTGTTGTTGCTACCGGATGGTCACCATCTTCATCATGGCGCCTTTTCAGCCGCTGGCTGGACACCGCCAGACGCAGTTACTCACTGAGGTACAATCGACTGTCACTCATGTAATCATTACGCCACTGCATTAAGGCTGACGTGCCTAGTATTGCTGTTGCTTTCTAATTGATACCGTTATTATTACCGACTGTTTCTGTTGCAATAATGCTGTTTATTTTAGGACGATACCTGCAGGCCGCTAGTGAAAAGAGCGATCGATACCACTCGCCAACCAATGCGAAGGGTCACAAACAATAAAACAAAGATTCAAGCCACGATTGGAAGCAGTTACCGCTGATTGTTTCAGTATTACCCGTGCGCAGATACGACAAAGCCCTCCAGGTCTACTTGATTCTATGGACAATGAACCTTATATATCCTCGTCACCAAAGAACGAAAACCTCGTCAACAAACGTCAAACATATTACCAGAAACTCGCACAACCACGAAAACAAATCAACATTGCATTGACTTTACAGTTGATGTCGTCGATCACAGCAAGAACCAAAAAAAGACCATCCCATTGTCATCATTTCGCTAGCGTAGCAATGGAAGAGTTGAATCAGCGTAACGACGAATAAAAACAATCAAAGCGGTCACAATGAGAAGCGCGGTCGCAACAGAAATGAGGTTGTACTGTTAGTCGACTGAGCTCTGCGGTTTTCATTATAAAGGGGAACCTGAAAGCCTCGAAACTCACATATATATATATATATATATATTGAATGGCATATCTGCTGCACTGAGATAGATATGATGATCCCTGCACATTTGTACGGACTGAAGTGACGCACGAGGCCGCAAACGCGCTCAAAAACAATCAAAATAAGTGTAAGGCTTCGTTCATTCTGGCATAAATAAAAAGTGCAAGAGACGTGCCACAATACCAAATCCATAGGCAAAAACAAACCAAGATATAAACGAAACAACAGTTAAAAAATAACGGAAGGTGTACGCTAAAAAAGGTCAGCGTATTATAAAATGCTAACTGTGTACTGGTTGTGTGTATTTCTGTATCTAGGAAAAAAACAACACATCGCCCTCTCTCTCTATCTCTCTCTATATATATATATATATATTACAGTGCGCGTAGTCCTGCAAGAGGAACGACTAAGCGCCAAATAAATGGGTATAATTTTGATTTGCATGCCTCCATTTGTCCATCTGCCAAGCATACAAACCGTTTTCGAATTCAAATCGGGCCACGGAGTGACGTATGACTAGCTCCTTCGATTACTGGAGTGTACATACAAAAACTGACCTTGCAATTCACGTTTTGTAAGTTGACGTAGAGCTGAAGTTCAAGCTGCTTCCGAAAGCTTCCTTCAAGTGCTGCCAAGAATAGTGCAAGTAGCCGTCGTCTCCTTTGATGAGAAGTCGGGGCCGGACATCTTAAATGATGTGCGCGCACGTGTCCAAGAAGAGCAAGGCAACTTCGCATATCAGATTATTTGCCACCTTGGCTACTGCGGGGACTGATTGAGCTTTGGCGGTGAAGAATTGATCTCCGTTGTTAATTCATTTGCAGTGTGGCTACGCCGAAACATCCTCAAAGTGGCTGCGCTGTCAGCGTCTGTACTCTCAAACGGGTGTAAAGAGGCAAATGACAATCTGAAGCGTCTACAAACGTTTGATTTAATTAAGTACATCCCTGTCACCAGGCTTCAAATGCACCTCCGGATGGCTCAATGAAATGGCTATGACACAGAAATAGGTGCGCGTACTAATAATGTATTGACAAAGCACGCTGCGGAGTTTTTTGTCATTCTAGAGGCGCAGCTCCGATTTGCTGTACGAGCGCCTATGGTCAACCGCAAAATATCACAAACAGTAGGCAATGGCGAGATAGCGAACAAAGTCAAAGTGAGAGTAAAGAAGTAAGACAGTACCAGTCAGGCTGTAGAACTGCCAAAACTACAGTAGCAACGTAGGACACGCTCCCCGAGAGTCCAACACATAGAGAAGTTCAGCACAGGCAGCCAGACGTGGAAAACTCGCAACCCGTCAACAATTCGCCGTCAGATCAACGGACTTCGATGTAATGCCAACGTAATACGAGCTGGGGGGTTGGGAGGAATCCGGGTTTGTGGGTTTGCGAGTCTCACACTAGTCACGCAGGCTGCGGATAGACTGCGCATGGCCTCATGCATTCCGCAAACTCAGAAAAAAAAAACAAAAAAAAAGTCAACGGAGTTAACGCGAAGGGAGGCTCTTCATGGGGGAATGAAATACGATATTTTCCAGTTCCGGACACTATGATGGAGTATCTGGAACCGCAATTGCAGCACTACGAGACATCTCACGCAAAGCGCCCCCGCCATCCCATCAGTATTAGGTGCTGGATAACGCTTCGCGTCGCGCAGCGGAACATCTAAAGTGTAAGTCCGGTGATGGATTTTGTGTCTAACGGCAGTTTTCACGGACTGGATGTAATTGTTTTAACGCAAACGTTTGCAGCGAAAACAAAAAAATCCACTCTGAAAGTGTAAGGCTGTTCTTGTCAGGACGAGAGTGAAAAACTTTGTTCCGCGTTCTCAGGAGTCTCCATCAATTAACCAATCATATTTGGTGCGGATCTCAACTGCCGCGTGGATATACCGTCTTCAAGAATATCGACGCTCATCGATATTCTCCATCTTATCAGTATAACATCTGGATATATAGTGACACGCTTATTCCCAATTCTTTGTAGACTCCCGTGGACCACCACCTAAGAGCTCGCAAGCTCGTCCCAGGACGTTGACAATTGACACATTTTGTATGGACATTTGGCAGTTACAGGTCGATAGAAACACGTACCCGTCTCTTTTGATGTCTCGTTAACTAGGCTAGTTACAACACCTAGCAGACGAGAAGTCTCCAAGAGAATCATTATTAAATGGCTGTTGGAGAACTTTGCGGAGTGGGATCCCCAGTCAATTGAGTCCCAGCCGTTTTCTGATGTCCTTGACGTCCTTCAAAAGCAGTGGTGGAGTCAGCCCACATCGCAGCATTTTGAACAAAAATCCGCCGCATGGTTCAATAGGGAATGCTATAAGCTTCACCAACATTTGTTAAGTCTGCTAGCAGCACCGAGGTTAAATCGATCAACTCGGAGTGCTTACTTGGATTTGCACAGAACATATCGGTCCCTTACATCTACAAAGAAAGAGGAACTCTTTATATAACAATAATAATAGTTAGTGATGGAAACACAGGAACGACCCTACTTCGCTGCTCAGACAGCGCAGGTGATTCGCAGTTGCACAATTCCCACAATTTGAATGATCATTTCGAGGGAATGTTTTAATCCATTATTACACTTTCCCCACTTCACCCAATTGAAGTAGAACTTAATGAGAAATTCAAGAAGGCTCTAGTGGTTTCTCTAGCAGCCATCAGTTACAGCGAGGTTATCGCGGCTATTGGTCTAGCAAAAATAAATACAGCCTTCGGACCTTGTCCGAATTGAACAACTCAGAGACACTGCTCATATTTGGCCTATTCTCCTTGCAGTCTTCAATAGATGCCTAGATAAGAACCATGTGTCGGAAATAGGGCGGGAATGCATTGTTAACGTCCCCGCAAAAGCAAAAGGTGGTCCTACTGATGTCCGACTCTGGCGGGGGCATTTCCAAAAAGAGTAGCATTTATTCCGGGTAGTCGTGATGTCGGTAATAACAGCATGTGCGAAATCATTATTCAAAGTGAAGAAAAGCCTGAATGTCATACATTTCGGAAAAGGCTCGTGTATACCTTGGTTGAACATCTGAAATCCGCTTTTGACACTGATTCGCGTAATGATGTAGTCAAGAAGCTTACCAGTGCAAATCTGGGCCAAAATCACTAATTATAACTGCCAGCATTTTTCAAGCAAACCCAATAGCTATAGTTTAGTCTGTGTGAACAATTGAAAAGCCCTAACGATACGCTTTAAGCACGCTAAGCGCTTCTTGACCTGAAGGTTGCTTTGGTTGCGGCCTACGGCATCCAGGACATATGGGAACATTCAGCACATGGTGGATGGATAAACTAAATAAGGTAAAGCCCGCATTTTCAAGCTTGCCACTAAGTTACCACGGAACACAAGACCAGCTAATTTTGTTTACTTCCTAACTCTACTAAAGAAATCTAATCAGTTGCTTGCAACAGATCTAGTTACTAGAGTTATCTCCCAGAAACGTCAAATCTTCTTCAGTTCAGCATGTATCCAGCACATGTCAAATGGCAGATCCCAGCTTAACCCAGCTGACATATTGTGGCCCGCTATTGACTTCATAGGTTCCACTATAAACTCTGCCATACAAGAGACTGACGTCGGCGGTAAGTGTCATTTATGCAAGCAGCCGTGTCCAACCTACTATCTCGATGTCTGTCAGAGAGCTAATTCGAAATCGCAATAACTTTGCATTTCGAAATGGTACGTGATTACAATACTGTTGTCATTATATACAAAGGCAGCTCGCTGCGAGGTATTTAGCGCATATCTGCAAACAGAACCGGCAACGACATTGATCGTCAACTTGGTGAAATCCTTGGGCAGAACATACCAAGTGATGATAGCCATGCACAATGTACCTTGTGTACACGTGCCGGCTAATGTGTGCCATTCCATCCCAAAGCTCCCTGGGGAGGTACATCTCTACCGAGGCCTCGATCACTTTTCCTGCCATTTCAACGAAAAATTTTGAAGTGATCCTGTAATAGGTGACCTAAGTCTGACTTTGATTGTTTCCACTGCCGGTGCGCAACCCGCTAGCAGGTACACGAACGGTTTCATGCCATCCGCAGCAATCAAATAACACGCTCCATATATATTGTGAAGCATCTTCCTAGCTGCGCAAATTTTGCCGCTGGAAAATGGCCCCACACCCTGCCAAGGCTATAATTCAACATGGACACAATCTTAAGATCACAAAGACGCACAGTCGCACTCAGAGGCAGTCGTCGAGGATCTCTCACCTCTGTGTGAATAAAGGCAATAGCCGCCCGACACATGTCGCCGATGTGCTGGGTAAAGGTCGTTCCCGTATAGTATAGTCTTAGACCCAAATACGGGATGGAGTTGACAAAATCCAGTGGTTGGCCACAACAGGGTATTACGTCTGCTGCAGCCAATCGACCCCCATGGCGAAACTTAATGGATTTCTTCTTCCGCGAATTTATTTGCAGGCCTTTACGTAAAGGTAACTTTCTAGGTCGCCGGCAATTCGACGAATGGTACCGCGGACCCCCTGGGCCACTACTATGTCATTCGCATACATTACGACGACGGCGTTCCTAAACTCCTTCCGCACATGACGGGCTAGGTCTGCGATGAGCGTCGAGCCTGCTGGCGTGGTGCATTCGGGTGCGCCTTGCGACTAAAGGAGACACATAGATGCACGGGTTCGATCCCCACCGTTGCACATTTGTATTTATCGGGTCCGTCTTACGAAGCAGTGCGAAAGCAAACCCGTGGGCGTTAAATGTGGGCTGAGGGTCAGCCCGAAAATTTAGGTCTGCGATGAGCAAGAAGCCAGGAAACAGTAGTCCCCTTGAAGGGATAATCTTGGTAATGCGGAAGCTAAAAGCAATTTCAAGCGTCATGCATAGACCTAGATCACTTGTAGAAGTGAGTGTCGGTAAAACTCTAAGCTTAAATGCAGTGTCTCGCCATATATATATATATATATATATATATATATTTTTTTTTTTTTTAAAGAGTTTCCGTAAATCAATTGCCCGTGTACGTTTTTTTTCATGTCATGGCTAATTTTAATCCACTCCGGCATTTACCTTGTCTAAATTGGAAACCATGCAAACCAATTTAAGCAACAGTAATACTCCCGTGTTTTAACTAACCGGGGGGCAGGGCATACGATAGATTTGGGTGTCAACGAATTTATATTGTCATCCTGTCGTGGCCCAATACGGGGGGACCGTTCTGCACGAGGACCCCCGGGCTGGACGGTTAATGCCCCGGGTGACACCCGGTGGTACCGTCCGGGACGCCTGCTGCCTTGGCTTAATAGGCAAAACGAGTGAGAAGTGGCCACATGAAAGCAGAACACCGGTCGAGAGGACCTTCTGGCCCCGTAATCACGGGGAACCCCTGCGCTGGAGTGGGTCTAACTCCCCTTAGGGGGACGGTGCAATATTCTGGTGTGTAACGCGGAATCGCCAGGTGAACGCGTCTAATCGGTACGGTGGAGTAGTGTGGTACCCCCATTCCGAACCTCGATGGGGGGGAGGGTGGGGGAGCTGCTGGCCTGTCTATTCGGGCTGGCGGGCACTCCCGGCATAGGCTCGCGCGGACTAAATCGCGGGCGGCGGGAGTGTAAGTATTTCTCTCTTTTGATGGCCGGGCTGGGTCTCGAATCCAGTCCTCCCGAATGCAAGGCAACGGCTTTGCCACTAAGCCATCTTGTTCGGTATATATATATACATATTTTTTTTAAAATAAATATTATGTTTTTATATATACATATAGTTACATTAGCTATACATAATTCATGTCTTGCATGTCAACAAAAGAACTATATATATATATATATATAATTTTTTTTTAAAGCCACTCAAGCCATTTTTTTTACTCAAGGCTGTAATGGTACCCCTTCAATGTCCTTTTTCGGCTATAACCAGAACTAATTGGTCTAGTCTACTTTCGATCGTTTCCCGAGTAGGATATCTTCGACTTCAATTCAAAAGCGGTCAGCATTTCATTTGAGTCGTTATCAGCCGTTATCACCCTCCCCCCTCTACCCGATTACCCGGTCGTCGTTATTTTCTCTCTGCTGCGATTCCTGTTGTCCGTAAACGTGTTGATGTCGCTATTTCTGTTACACGTCTAACGATCTCGCCTTTACTAGAGCACTTATCGCGTTGGGCCGAAAGAATCCGGTGCTTCGTCGTACGGGATCTTCCGTTAAACCGGTTGCTCGACGATGAACGCGCCACTGGGTCAGTGAAGGGAATGACCCAATGAATAATATGCTAGGTAATAGTTCGAATATTACTTAATATATAAATAAAAACATACACCTTTCCAAGACGATAATATATATACACACACACACATAACAACGCACTATTGAAGGAACATAACAACAGGCTATTGAAGACTAGACGTGTTGAGCATCGGAGCACTATACCGAGTAAAAAAAAGTACGTAGCCTTTGTCCGTCTATTGCTTGTATTCCGTGCTTTTTGATCAATTTAGCATATATACATGAGTATCTACTGGCGATTGTTCTGAACGCATATATATATATATATATATATATATATATATACGTAATTTGTACGCAGAATGACTTGACACGTCAGGGCATCGACAAGAGTCAACCCATGGAGTCGTAACAGATTGATCCGTGTTCGTGACGTTGATGACTCGTTGTCGCTATCGTTTACTTAAACAAATGCACGTACGAATAAAGGGTCCGAGTGCGCAGTCACGGTTAACTAAAGCGTAGTACACTACTTGTGGCTGCTGCTGCTGCTGTTGCTACTGCGACTACCAGTCAAAAATTGCATCGTAACCGTAATGGTCTGCGGGGAGTATCAGTGAGTGATTACAGCCATGCGTTGTAGTAAAAAAATAGTAGTAATGGTGAGGACTGCGTAATGTCAGCAATTCGGTACCCTTGGCCGTAATATCGAGTGCGCTAACAAGCGTCAATCGAGAGGTGGTGTTGTCTTTTGAACTATTGGAGGGGTTTTTTCGCCACTTAACTCGCTCTACATGCTCGAAAACGGCATCATAGACAAAAACCAAAAGTTCAATGATTGTGACACACGGCCAGCTTATGACGCCGTATCGAACGAAATACTCTAACAAACTACAGTGTTGTTGTTATTATTGTTTCTATTGTTGTTTCGGTTATTGCTGTCGCTTAGTTAGCTGTTAATTCTGTGCAGCTGAGATGTACGCTTTCTTCAACCCTTTCACGCCATGAAGGTGGCACGTGGATGTCGTCGCTGTGGTTTTTCTTGTTGTTGTTGTTGTTGTTGTTGATGGCAATAAGACGCAATAACCCACGAGTCGCAACACGAGACGACGAGTTACTGGACACGAATACTGATCGCTACGTCGACCCCTTTCGCCGTACACCCCGCCGTATACGTGCTTCCGGCGCTGGTTCAGGCCAGGTCAGAGGAGATTGGAGGTCAGAGGAACGTCTCTCACGAATTTGGAATCGTTGGCCTTCGGCACGTGCGCGCCGCAAATCAACACCAACAACCGTAATAATACGTAATAATGTTACAACGACCACACTATTTGGAGTGAAGACATTGTCGATATAACGACGACGACGTCAACGACGATGACGGCAACAAGAACAGCAGCAATAACAACACACGACTGACCCCACATCAATGAATGCACTGCAAAAAGTAAACGTTGTAATAATTAAAGTAGCAATAGACGATTAAGTTCTGGCGCATGCTCACATCGCCGCTTAGTTTATAGAGATTGCAAGATTGCTACTAATATTGAGATTAGTTACTACACATTACTACACAACTTATTTGATGACATATAAATGCATGCGTTAGGATGATTAACGTGTCAACACTTGTAACTGTGAGATCAGAAAATGTAAGTTTCAGAATCGTCTTTAGAGACTTTTCACGACCTAGATATGCTTATAATGGCAAACTGCATACTGTCTCTCAATATATATATATATATATATATATATATATATATATACATATATATAGTTCGTGCCGTTAGCCCTTTTAAGTATATCTAAATCGTAACAAATTTAAGCAGCACTTAAAATCACAAGTCTCACGGAAGTTTCTGAAATCTCTACCTTGATCTTACACGTACAAGTATTGACATTAAACACACACGTTCCATATATATATATATATATATATATATATATACGAGGTGTGTTCAAAAAGTATCGCGACTTTTGTGTTTTTTCAAAAAAATATTCATTTATTCATGAATATCTATTTTGTCCCCTTCAAAGTAATCCCCATGAGATATTATACACTTGTGCCAACGGTTTTTCCAATCTTCGAAGCACTTCAAAAAACCATTTTTTTTAATCTTGTTCAGCTCCTCCTTCGATGCCGTCTTTATCTCGTCAAGCGTAGCGTAACGTCGTCCTTTCATGGGCCTTTTCAGTTTAGGGAACAAGAAAAAGTCACAGGGGGCCAGATCTGGGGAATACGATGGCTGCGGCATCATTAGTGTGTTGTTTTTGGCCAAAAACTCGCGCACAAGCAACGATGTGTGAGCAGGGGCGTTATCGTGGTGCAAAACCCAATTTTTGTTCTTCCACAAATCCAGGCGTTTCTGGCGGATTGCTTCGCGCAAATTGCGCATAACTTGCAGGTAATATTCCTTATTGACCGTTCTACCCTGTGGCAAGAACTCATGATGCACCACGCCCCTGCAATCGAAGAAAACTGTCAGCAAAACTTTCACATTCGACCGAACTTGGCGCGCTTTTTTCGGTCTTGGTTCGTGCGGCAGCTTCCATTGAGATGATTGAGCTTTGGTTTCCACGTCATAACCATAAACCCACGATTCGTCACCAGTTATGACCCTCTGGAGCAAATTTGGGTCGTCGCGGACAGAGTCCAACATCTCATTAGCAATGTTCATGCGATGCTGTTTTTGGTCGCAATTGAGCAATTTTAGTACGAATTTTGCGGCGACCCGTCTCATGCCCAAACCATTGATAAAAATCGAATGGCACGAGCCAATCGATATGTTTAGGTCCTCAGCAACTTCTCTAACGGTGATTCGACGATTGGCCAATACCATTTTCTCCACTTCATTAATTTTTTCGTCTGTTGTTGAAGTGCTCGGGCGTCCGGCACGCTCTTCGTCGTTCACATCTTCTCGGCCTTCTGAGAACATTTTGTACCACCGATAAACGTTGCTTCGGTCCAAGGTAGCTTCTCCGAATGCCACAGTCAACATTCGGAATGCATCCGCGCACTTAATTTCGTTTTTCACACAAAATTTGATACAGGTTCTTTGATCCATTTTTTTGAATAGGTAAAAATCGAAGACGATCCAAAACACGTGCAAGCAAAGCAGCTGTCAACAATTAAGTGAACATTCAAAATGGCCGAGCTTGTCGGCATAAGTGAGAGACATGAGTACCAACATAACGCCACAAATAATCGAAATTCGAATATACGTAACCCGCGAAAATTCAAAAGTCGCGATACTTTTTGAACACACCTCGTATATATTTATATATTCATATATATATATATATATATATTACAAGTATTGATATTAAACACACACGTTCCATATATATATATATATATTATGGGCCAAATATGTGTATTGGGTATATTATACATCAATGTGTAATCCAAATCTTTCACGACCTAAATATGCTTAAAAATAGTCATTTATGTCATTTATCTGATCACTTTGGATGTCGCTTTGTGAAATTGTGACTCTGTGACCTTGAACATATGTGCATTAATGTCTGGAAGCAATATATGTTTTTCTCCCTCACTTGACTCTCGAAAAGCTTGCTGCTATCATTGTGCCCAGTGAAGTCGGCAAAGTGCTTCGGTTTGCCGTTGAGGCCACAAGCAGTTTGTCAAGGAGCTTGGTGCAAAGAGGTGGACTGGAAGAGAAAGTCCCAGCCACTGCAAGTGACACAACCGACGCCTGCAGAGCGCTTCATCACTCATATGAAGCATCGTCAGACACAAATTGGAAGAAAGTAATCTTAGGCAGTAAAACATGTGGACCATTTGTGCGCCTGTACCAATAGCGTTGAGTACGTTTTTAGATACAAATATTTTCGAAGCACTGCACATTGATCCATTGATTGGCACTGACCTCGAAAAACATCTCGAATGCACGAAGTCATTCAATTCACACATCCATTCGTGTGATTTCTATTGGACGGCAAGGACAATTTCAAACGACATAATCTCCTAGCCCCTTTGACTTTCTTGTTTGCTGCTATTCTGCTTTTCCTGGAACATTACGACGGTTTCGACGACCAGCTAATATTAATGGCGCTGAACGAACAACCGCTACAACAGAGTCATCTGCGGACAGTATTCGTGACAAATGCTGGTGATCACTCAAAAAAACACAATCAATATGCTAACCAACCAGATGATTTCTCATACAAAGGACCTGAAAATAATTCATGCAATGCCATGGAACGATCAAGAACTCGGAGACAAACGAAATTGCTCGTAGTAGCAGCAGCGACGGTGGTAGTAGTGGTATGTGCATGTGAAAATGGATCAGTGCAAAAAAACTCACCACGTTATCTCTTCTTCAGCAACGACAAACAGAAAACAAACCCAAAATAGTACGCATCCAGACAAAAAAAAAACGCACACACACAGAAGTAAACAAGCATTTACAAGCTCGAACACGCCGCCTAATTCAACGGGGTTCTCCCACCACCTCCGCGATGCTGTCCCGCAGCTCGCGCCACTGCCTCGGGACTCAAACGTTGCCGGCAAATCAGGCCAGGTCTTCAGGCCAGCCGCGACAATCGGCGACAGCAGAAGGAGAACAAGAAGAAGAAAACACGCTTCTCACTTCATTTTACCTCGCTGCTTTTTCTGCTTGGCAGATGTTGGCACCAGCTATACCGAAAACGTATCTAGCCGCACGTCCGTCCCGGCGTCCGCCTTTCCGCCTCGTTCTTTAGTCACACGAATACAGGCAACAGTGTGTCGTCGCTCGAGGTTCGATTGCCAAACGGATGGGAATCAAATCAATCAGCCAAAAAACAACCCCCTGCTTCAGCACTTCGCACCACCACGAGTCGTCATGCCCGATGCTGATCATGACGATGCGACCGCTTGCTCAAAATGGTATTCATTGACTCGCCCCGGGCCAACAGCCGATAAACGGAAGGCGACACCTGATGATACCCAGTAGCAGCAGCAGCAGCAACGGGGACATCAGACGAATACGCAGCAGCAGCAGCAGCAGCGAAACATCAATGACGATGACTTATTAACAAAATAAGATGATCACACCATATTGAAGTGTGGACCACCATTGATGGAACACCGAACGAGGTTGTTGGTGTCTGCCTAGTTCAGGTGTAACGCCTTCCTTCCTTGGATTCCGCACTAGGGCCTGCAGTAGTGTATATGGACACGTTTTGTCGTAAGCAGCAAACAACATCTTCGATCCAACGTGTAGGTTGTAGTCACAGCTCACTCAGAAGATGCTGTGGCAGCAAAAACTTGCGGTTTTTAGAAGCGAAGTGATATCAAAGTATTGTCATTCTAATGACAGCATCAAGGCGCATGCGTGTACATAATTCTAGTACGTTATGGGATAGATATATGTGACAAGTAGATAGTCGAGCTTTTCTAAAAATAATTTAAAAGTCAAATCCATCCCACAGCCGAGTACCTAAGTCGATCACTAAATACCCATCTACTATAACAACCCTTACAGCTTTCGGACCGTACTAATGAGGCTAACGATAGAGAGATAACAACTCAATGGTCCATTCGTCTAGCCGCAAAAACAAATTTTAAGGCGAAAAAGGGGCCGCAAATCCTGGTTCGTTCAAGAATGCCTACAAGTCAAGCATATCATGGTCGCTCAAATGAAGAAATAATTCAGAAATAATATATTGAGAGAAAAAACTGATCTACAGAATAATGCAATCAAAGAAAGTTTAGCATAATCCATGGCTTTTACTCCAGCACCTCCAGACCAGCCAATCAACAACTGAGACAGGCTTGCCCATTTTTGAAACCTCTTACCTGTCAATCTTACATTACCAGTACCAGATGTCACAGTGAATTTTACATCGACGAAATTAGAGCAGCAATCTTATTAAAACACAACAACAACAACAAAACAGCTGGGCAAAGCAGCAAAATAATTATCTGTGAGCCCTTAAAAGCCAACGTAGACATGATATGCCCAGTGCTAACGCGTCTCAACAACGAATGCCTACGTCAGGGCTTCATCCCCAATTAGTGGTAAACAGGCTTCTTGCAGCCGATCTCCAAGCAAAAAAGGAACGCCTGTTCAGAGAAGGCAAGGCAGATCCAAGCAAATACAAAAGCCTCGCCTCGCTAGCGTTCTCTGTGAGGATCTAATATAACTTGTGATCGACGGACGGATTCGAGGACGGTCCACAGCTGATGCCCTGGAATTCGTCTAAGACTCGTCTAAGTCACGCCGATCGAAAAATGACATACGTGGGATTTACCGACTTCCAAAACACCCTTGACTGTGTACCTAGAGATGGACTCCATGATGACCGACACTCTCTCCTGCTCTCAACCTGCGCGCAATGTTTGGGATCAGGGGCAGAATGTCTATCCTCTTACGCGCTATGTTTGCCTATAACATTCTTATAATACAAAATTGAGACTACTACATATTAAGCGAACGCTACTTAAATCAGATGTGTTATATAATTGTAACAAATATTACATCTTATTTAGGTTGGCAGATTGAATCCATAACAACAGTCAATTGTTTGTACGCAAAATATCACAACTGAGATTGGAAGAAGCCGTGTATCGCCTCTACCTGCTAAGCACTTCCAACGTAGGTATTTAAGAAATGTTCAGGTAATCATTTTGGTGAGAGCGTCGCAAGCGGGATGTAACGTCGCGACGGTTCCAAGCAAGAAGATAATGCACCCTCCGCTCTTGGTGATATTCCGAATTGAATTCAATGCATAATTTGAAATGGATGTAACGTCTTTGCTACCAAAATTCCAGATATGCAAAATTAGACGAAAATAATAACTTACGATCGCCCCCGTCCCACAAGATGGCTTTATGTTAATGAATCAACAGAAATACGAAAAAATTAATCGTGAGCATCGATGCGTTAATGCAATAACCCTTCTCGTTTAATAGAGCATTGCCATGTCTCCAAAAATAGATCGCCTATAGTTTAAAATGCAGCTACATTGTATAGCTTTCACCGCAAATTACTATTACAATCATTGTCTCGTCGTATTCTACATCGTATACTTACGTAAGATCTTACATTGCGCCAGTTTGGTCGTATTATTCACTCCATGTAGGCGAATAGTATTACCGATTAGCATATAAAATTATGTAATTTAAACAGGCAAAATTCTGCTGACTTTACTTTAGTCCCAGAAAATACGCATATATGCATCATATAGGCATAATTATCTGCGATACACTTGCATACACTCGTGAGTTCGAATCCGATACAATGTATCATCATACAGATGTTAAGGGTTTATTGCCTGTACAAAACGTAACACCTACATATATATTGGGTCTACAATTTTTTTTTTCGTTTTTTTATGATTCTCTACGGACAAAACCGAAAAAAACTATATATATATATATATATATATATATATATATATATATATATATATATATATATATATATATATATATATATATATCTATATATATATATATATATATAGTATATATATATATATATATATATATATATATATATATATATGTATATATATATATATATATATATGAAGAGAGTGAGGTTAGTAATCCTGGAACTCCCGGAGTGGAACCACGGAGAGACCACGTAGGATCTCAACGGTCAGGGCAGCTTCCAGGCCAAAATGGTTAAGACCATAAAGCGCGTACTCTGAGTTGAGAGGACTCCGTACGTAGAAAGACTACGATACCGGCGCGGACCTTTCGGACCTTTTTATGAGAGCAATGAAGAGGATGGAGATGATCGCCGGGGGACTGAAGAATAAAAATTATACCGGTGTTTCCCTACATTTATATAAGGTCATACTACATGTTATGTAGGTAAGGCATCACCAGGAGAAAATGGGCAGGCTTTATCTCTACTACTTTTCCGCAAGTCGCGCTGTCACGTTGATCAGCTTTCAGAGATGTCAAGTGGGATTTTGTGTACTGCGCTGTGAAGCCTCTCTGTCCACCCCTTGTTCTTTTGTGCAATTTTCACCCATTACAGTTCTGGCAGACAAAGATGTTGCAGTGAATTGGGTTTGGACGTTTGGACTGCCCATGTGGGACTGTTTACAAACGCCGTCGTCCTTTATCCTTGCCATCGCAATGTTCATCCATATTCATAAGCATCATCATATTCACACCAGCCATATTCGCCACATATTGAGCATACACCTGCCCGTCATACGAGTTCATGTCACTGCAGTTGTAGTAAGTAAGCGGTAGTCGCTGTAGTAACCGTGGTATGCGTAGTAGACATAGAAACAGTCGATCAATTAATGATTCGCATACTTTTTGTTTAAGCGAGCGTCGATATAATAGCGCTATCGATGCGATTGTGCTATGTTACCCATAGCGTGCTCGCGCCACCCAGACGTTGCGTCGCTTACGCGATCCGATGTCTACACCAGACCAGATCTCGGCGTGAGAGGATCAAATGGCAAGAGTGTTGGGGTTTGCGGGTAAATGGAGAAAGGTAAAGGATGTATCGATGAATTTCGTACTGTTATTTGCAGGTCGTCACCGTTTGTCTATGTATCGTATGTGGGAAGGCGTAGAGACTCAGTAGCAACAGTACTTACTTACGCCAAGTATATATTTTTACAATTAATATGCGTCCCAGGGCCAAAACGATAGTAATCATAATCATGGCAATATCTGTATTCGCGCACTACGGCTTAGATAAGTCCTCTCCTCTGTGCTTTCCCTAATCGGCAGCACTGTCTCCACGACAATGGGGACTGAATGGTGTCTTGACTCCGAATCTCTGTAGTTGGATATCTTTTCTCTTTCTACCCTTTGACAACCAATCCAGTTTCAGCGATGCTGTGACAAAATGACGATGGTACCACCGTGCAAGACACGGTAGCATCTCATACCAGATATTTTTACTGTAGTCTACAACGGAATGGTAACGCAGTCCAGCCTTTTACCGTCCTCGATTACCCACCCGGAATGTAGAGTATTTGTTATCCCCGCTTTGCGGCTATTTCGAGAGCCGCCGCCATTTTGCAAGAAACATTGTTCGAAAATGTGCCCAGCCGCGGCGAAAGAAGAGCTCTCAGAAACATGTCTATGAAACTGTCTCAAGCGGCTAAGAAGACCATTTTTCCCCAAAGAGATTTCGGGACCCTCCAAAATCTTGCGGATACAACGTAGCACCTGTAGCCATTAAGCGTTTTTGTCACGATAGGTATCAAAATTTATTTATTGCACCATATGTATGGTATGTATATATATATATATATATATATATATATATATATATATATATGCATCATTGTAATAAAACACATGCTTATAGATAAGTAATAAAATATCATTGAGCTAACTGCGTAAGAAAAATAGCTCTCTGACAGGTATCAAGATGGTAGATAGGTATCATTCTCATGTTCTCTTCTGTTGGAAGTCGAAGAGTTACCATAGTTATTAGAGCTATACAGTCGGCTATGTCAAATTGACTAGCATGTCGAGTAATAACACACGATTAACTGAGACAGATTCCCAACAATGATACCCAAAACAGCTATCATTTTCAAATTAGAGTATCAAACGGTTACAAATATATGTATAGATGTACATACATATGTTATACATACAGCTTTCAGTTGTAAAAAAAAGGTTGACACATAGGCTTGCTGTACGCTTGTGCCTTGTAAAACCAAGTTGTTGCGTTTCTGGTGTGGTAGGTACACGCACGACACAATCGAGTATAGTGTGACCCAGGTGGCAGACAGGAGGCTGCTAATTGGATTTGTTTGATTAGCTGAAAGGGGCGCATTCTACGTACCGCATAGTGGCACTTTAATCCGTCGCTGGAGGGTGCGTGCCGGCTCTGGTTGACGGTGGCACCGGCTACCACCATGGACAGCATCGACGATAACAACAGCATGTTTGCTGCCGCTGTCGCTGTCGTCGTCGTCGTCGTTGTTGTTGGACGTGTTCACTTCACTTCGTTCAATCTCTGTCGGTTTCACTTCGCCACACACTCCGTCGGCGCGCCAGTGTTTCTCCGTCTCGCCGTCCTCTCTCGCCGCGTTTTCACTCAATCACTCACTCACTCACTCTATCACTAACTACTACAAGCACTCTATCAAAAGAGAGTTCGACGCAGAGACACGAGAAAATGTTCCGTTGTTTTCTGTGTTCGTTGGCCGGCCGTGGGTGTTGGTGGGCCGTGTTTTCCGTTCCGGCCGCCCTCCACTGAAGATGTCGAAGACGAAGGTCCCGTCCGGTCCGCCCGTCCGTACGTAAGTTCAGTCCAGCGCAACCAAATCACGCACAGTTGTTCTCATTGTTATTCTTCACTCAGACGAACCACCTCGGTCTCCCCGGGTGCCTGTGTTGTCTGTGTCTTTTTCTGTCTTTTGCTACTGAGTACTTAGTTTTTTTTTTGTTTTTTTTTTTTCCGGCTCTTTTCTCTCTCTCTCTCTCTCGGTTTCTGGGTGCTCGCTCACGTGTGGCGATACTTCTCCGATCGATATGCTTGTCTGTGTGTTCTGTCTATTTTCGTCGTTTCTTGCCTGCTCTTCCTACCACCACCACCACCAACAATGGTTCCGCCAACAATCTGCGAAATATATCGACACATCGACGACGACGACGACAACGAGCAATAGCAACAAGCCGCTACAGACTTGTCTCTTGTAAGATCCCGCTGAGCTCTTCAACCGCACTCACTCACCCACTACACAGCTGTACGTATACATAGGCAGACGTAGAGACACACACACGCACACAATCAACTGTAACGCCGCTACCGAAGCCAGCCAATAATGCAACAACGATTTGGCGGTGGTGTTTTTGACACTTTCTTTCTGTTGTTGGTATTGTTGTTGTTGTTGTTGTGTCTGCTCTGTCTGTCTGTCTCTTTAACATTTGGTGTTCTTGTTCTTACGATATTCTGTTCTGTTCGATGTCGTTCGGGCGTCTTTCGCCGTGCTTTATCGAGCCAGGCGCACTGTGGAGCACGCTGAGCTCAATCAATAATATACGATGTATTTCCTTTCCTCTCTCTCCCTGTCTCTAGGCATCGCTATGCTTGCATTGATTGAGCAGCATAACCTCTGGACATTGCAGCGTACCGAACGGATTCGCATACGACGACGGACGGGACATCGGCGGTACACAGACAGACAGACACGGCCATAGTGTGCGTAGAGAGACAGGAACGGCTGACTGTCACTGCAACAGGTGGTCGGGCTGATGGTCAGCCGGTGCGCGATGCCCACTGCCTCGCTCCAGCGATCGGCCAACGATTCGACACGAAGTTGACACGAAGCCCGAATGCGATTTCGGCTTTAACATCCTCAGTGCTCACTGACTGGCGGCAGACTGAATCAACGACACTATAGGCAAATGAACAGCGAAAAACTCTGTTCTCTGTCACTCGTATGGTGGTACCACGAGCCGCCAGAAAAATCGAACACCGAGCACCCGTTCGAACAGCGAAGCGTCTTCCTCGTTGTTGTTGTTGTTGGTGTTTTCTTCGGCTTCTGCTTCAGAAGGTGAAAACGAAGAAGAAAAAGAACTCGGAGAACAATCAGCGCGGACCCGGCAAACCCCGTCTTCGTCGGTAACGGCAACGAACATCAAGATTGCAGGCCCTTGATTGCAGGATGAGGATGCAAGGGTGAGATGTACCTGGCGCATCAGCAAGTAGGACAACGCTCTTAACGACGCTCTTGACAACCGAAGTCCGCGAAGAAAAGGCGGCACAACAGCAATAACAACAACAACAACAACAACAATAACAACAATAATAATAACAACAACATCAATAACAGCGGCAGTAGGAGCAAAAATAACCACAACAATAACAATCTAATTACATATGTATTTGTTGCGTGTATTCTGGTTCGAATCCGAACAAGACACAACTAGTTATCCCGCTCGCTGCTCCCGTGAGACTCACACAATCACTCATCATATTGCCGCCTCTCTATTGCGAGAGACGGACAGAACAAACGTGACACAATCATCCGGGTGACATAGGGAGAATGACACCCAAACCAAACGAACGAAGACACATTAGCGGAGAGCAGATAACATAGACGACAGAGATTGATCTCAAAAGCGCGTCAGAAGGAGAAGCGGAAGCCGCCACTGCGGTGGGAAAGCCAGTTTGCTGTCACGTTAGCCGTTGTTAAATCTCTCTAAAATCTCTCTCACCAGTACAAACACCCACCCAAACACATTGACACTGACATAAACACAACCACAGCAAGAGGGACACAATTTGTAATTTGATTCGTACACAAAGTGCGCTAATTGTAGGCACATACATGCACGCACGCACGCACGTAATTACGTGTCGAACGACTGCACGTCAACAGCAGACACCCGCAAAACGACAATCAAGCACACACCGCGGCTCGGTGACGGAGAAGAAGCAAGTCCAGCCTAGTGAAACCGTGCGTCTCTCTACCTTGATGATATCGATGTCTCCCGCTCTTTGGTGCTTTTTGCTTTAGCTCACAAACAGTCGGTATCCACAGTTCGTATACATACATGCACGTGCAAAGAACACTTGCTCTCTCTCTCTCTCGACAAGACTCTACCGACTACTGTGATTTCTGTACTCTACCGACTACTGTGATTTCTGTACTCTACCGACTACGGTGATTTCTGTTGCTGTTGCTGCTGCTGCTGCTGGCACCGCTGATGTTGCGTGTAAATGTCGCTGTTCCTGTTGTATGTGTTGTTGTTGCTGCTGTAATTCGTGCCCGTCTTGGCGTTATCCCCCTGCTGGAGAGAAACACGCCACTCTGGAGTGATCGGCGGAGCCAGCGCAGCCTCCCTCCCACAGCGACACCGCGGTCAAACTGATTCTCCGACTCCGACGACGACGACGCCGATGCCGGTGGCGAAACAGCAACCCGCCGTTTACTACTACGAGTACTTCTACTATTGCTACTACTGGCTCTCTCCCCCAGTGGCCGGCAGTGGTGGTGGTCGTCGTCGTCGTGCTCCGGCTGCTGCTGCTGCTACTTCTCCCGGGCAAACTTCACGTCAAAAAATGCTCACCACTAACCGAGCACCCGCTAGAGGGCGCTGGACGGCGCCCGCAGCGCCACCTGGACGAGAAAATCGACAACTATCCGACAACTGGTCGGTTCTCGGCAAGGCAGGTGATTCCCGTAAGGATATTGCGATGACTAGATACTGTAAAGAGATACTCAAACAGACAGACTGACTGATAGATTATATATCAATGCCGACTCTCCCTGCCGCAGCTTTCGCCTTTTCGATGTATCATATATCGGTCGCGAGGGGTTCTTAATCGAAAGTCCGTTCCAGTCAGTCACCTCGATCGGCCATGACCGACGCCGCAATTAACGCATGATCATTAACGCTTAATTGTTTAATTTTTGCCAGTTAGAACTGGCCGTCGTTCAGCTTTACAAAAGGGCATTTAAAAGAGTTATACATTCTGTCTGTATGTATATATATATATATATATATATATATATATATATATATATATATATATGTTTATCCTCGTTTTTGCGCTGTCGGGCATTCCCATTCCATTAGCACGACATGTTCCGATGCAACGGTACGAGCAACATTTGTCGTGACCCATGTTCTGCCGAAGATTGCTATATTATATCGTTAACGTTATATATAAACGATCTCGTATCACTCTAGTCTAGCCGCTTCTTCGGCGCCTTCTAGGTCACGGAGTCAGCACAAAAGCTCGTTGTTCTAAACGGATGTTGCAGAGCAGAGCACTTCGTGGCAAATCCGTTGAGTAGGACATGATCGAAGCTAGTTATATCGCAAACGCCAATAATTGTTTTAATTTTGATGCATATATAATATATATATATTTTTTTGTCTGCGGCACGGAATAGTCTAGCCAAAAATCTTCCTGTTACCACCTCTCGTGATGAGAAGTAGGCACAAGCTTCTCTCGAAACGACCATCGTGGTGATGACTATAGCGCTGTCATTAATGGACAAACACGGTACAGTATTGCTGTATAGGCAGGACCTCTCGTTGTAGGACAATACTCTTTTAATGCAGTAGGACCTGAACAAAACGTCGATGTTGGCTGGGAACAGACGGCAAACACAACAGAGCATTGCGGAAGCAGAAAGACGAGAAGGAAGAAGAGAGGACAACGCGCGGGAAGAGGTTTATCCGCGTTGAAGCTTACACGTGGAACGTGAAAGAAAATGTAGGTGGGCTAGTTTCTGGGGTTACGCTATTGTTCTACGATGGCTACGTTTGTTTGAAAGTAGTTCAATACGTGTGGCACTGTGCTAGCTTCAGACAATAAACGTTAGACCAATAAACGGCTAGATTAATAAACGTCCATTTACGTTTACAGTTATACACTATTTATGTTTGTTGTACGCACATTTACTTCATTCAGGATGTCTAAAACCAGATTGACCAAGCTTGAGGGGGATGTAAAACTTGTCAAATTAGCATAATGTAATGGGGCAAAAATGTTTTGTTTAGGAGTGACAGTGAAATTACAAACTCTTGTTATACCGATGTCATTGCCACGACATTACTTCATAAAATGTGTAACAGCGAGAAAAATATATTATCAGATGGACATGACAGCGTGTTCGGACGAAAATTCTGCTTCGTCCGATTTTTAAAATCCAACGAGGCAAACGAAAGTAGGACTTATTTTGGTATCAAATCGATGGTGGTTCGAATCGTGAATCTATGGTTTTTTAGCTGTTTTTTGCCCCCCTCCCCTATTTATGTATATATATATATATATATATATATATATATATATATATATATATATATATAATATATATATATATATATATAATGTGTGTACTTAATAATTCAAAATGGTGCTTTGAGATTATGTGACGAAAAATACTGAAATATAAAAATAAATCTATATAAATACCTATGTAATAGACACGACATTACTTCACAAACCCTGCGACTGCAGGTTAACGAGTTGTTTGATGGACATACCAGCATGTTTGGAAAAATTATGTTTCGCCTGCCTTTAAAAATCCAACGTGGCTAGGGCAGAGAAGAAGTCGTATCAAGAAGAGTTTGCACAAATCGAGATTCTGTGATGCCTAATTTGTACGTTCATGGTCAATACATTAAAATGTTTATATTTAATGTCTGGCCAAACAGGTTTTGGGGGACTATATATGTGTGTATTAATTCATTGAAATTATGTGATGACACATCTTTAAAATGCGTGCCCTTTATTCTTGTATATATATATTTGTTTTTACACGTATTGCTGTACTCTAGAACCTCGCCAATGCAGGTGTACCCCCTAAGAAACTGGCTCAAATCGCCATCATTCTCCAGACAAGCCCGATAAATCTTGACGACGCGATTTATGAGCATGAGCCCGTTATTCAGACCACCGGTTACGCTCAGAGTGATAATCTGCCTTTTCCAACCCTTCTCGGCCATTTGCCGTCAATAATTCACGAGGAGCACGGTACAGCTAGCATCATATTGCATGCTGACGATATCGTCATGTTCAGTCTCACGTGACAAGTTGGAGTTGCAGCGCAAAATAGGCAACATTTGAAAAAAATACGGCCTTGAGATGAACGCCGAAAAGCCAATGCCATAGACCCTAAGGATCGCTTGCTCGTTCTGATCAATTGAGACTAAGTATTGGTGCAATCGAGTTTGTTAACACATTCTGCTACCTTGGAATTAACTTTCGATAAAGGGCACAACCTTCGAACAACACATCGTCGAGCGGTTAATAGTCTACTCTCGATGTCGACAATTAAAAAGCCCAACAATACTCTCTGAGCACACTAAATGCACACACTTTCTGACCTAAAGATTACTTCGGTGGCGACCGAAGACATTTAAGTCATATAGAAGCATCTCAGCAAATCACAGCCAGATTGACTAGGCATAGTAAAACCCGCGTTTTTCAAGCTAGCTATTGGAGAACTATCGAGCTCAAAAAAACGGCTAGTTTAGCTCATGAATTCTACTTAACTGCTTATAGAATATCTATTTATTAATTTTGGTTTCCCGGCTACCCAAATTTTATTCAGTTCAGAGAAAACTTCATAAAGAAAGTTCAATCAGTTAGCGGAAACTTCTTCAAATCGCCAGCAATGGTCGCTGACGCAGAACTGGCAGAGACTGCTAAATACGATGCAAGCGACTTTTGTGACTCGCCATTCGCTTCATAGATTCCACTATACACCTTGCTATAGAAAATACTTCCACGATCCTGACGTCGACTGTATGTAACGTTTGTGCAACCAGCCATGTCCTATCTACCATCTCGATACCTGTCGTAGAGCTATTTGAGTTGCCTCGATGATATTTTATTACTTATAAACATATGTTTCTTATTGTAATAATATATTATTATAATTATAGAGTTAAAGAGCTCACTATAAAATAACGACAACAGATACCAACATAAAAAGAAGTTTAGTTTATTAGGTACATAACTTGGCTATATATATATATATATATATATATATATATATATATATATATATATATATAATTACCAATTTGATCATGAAGCGCTTGAGGCATACAAGCAACACAGAGAACGGCAAAACTGGAACTTTGTAATCAACAATTTCATAGACGGACCCGCTTTTCTTAGCAACAGATGGGAAAAAAAGATCTGCAACAGAACAGAGCAGTGATCTGCAAAATAACTTGGCACGGATACCACCAATACCTCTGCCTAAAGGAAAAATGTTTCCAAATCAACGAATGTGTTTGTAAATATTGTGGTGAAATTGACATCGACCGATATCACGTGATGAAATGTATAGAACTGAATACAAGCTCATTAACAACTGCTGTAGTTGACGTACTTGAGCGGGATAGCCCGTAAATATTGAGAGAATCTACCAATAATGGTGAATAAACATCAACGTATATATATATATATATATATATATATATATATTATCTACCAAAGTTTTTTACACACGCCTGCAGTCACCTTAAAGCGCTATCGATTCTTGGTCGCAGGTAAAAAACGTCAAATTTATTCCACTGCTTGCTCGAGCTTTTCCAAGTTTTCGAATCGAGTAGTGCCCCCAAATAGCCAAACAATTGCCCTTAGCGTCCAAGAAGCTACAAACCCTAGAAGCGTGGTTGTCCGATCGCAACCTAGGCCACGACCATGGGCCTCAAAATTGGCAAGTGGCATAACTCTGTTGATTTCCATCGACCCACCGCAAAACTACTCGATTTCAACATTTGGACGAGCCCAAGCAAGCCACGTTTTTTACTTGCGACCAACAGTCGATATCGTTCTGAAGATGCTGCGGGCGTAGTTGAAAAACTAACGTGAAATATTTGAGGTATATATATATATGCATAAAGTGCCTTGCAAAAAATTTGCAACTCATGTTTTTCGGTAATAATTTCAGCTTGATTTATTTGAATGGCTTCAAATTTTAAGGGCAAGGTGTACAATCGGTTCATACAAAAAATTAAAAAGTGTGAAAAACAGTGTTGCAAAATATTAGCAACAATAACGCCTTACGGAAATCGATTCTTAGCAGAGCTGTATGACTTATTTGATACTAAATTCTATTCTAAAAACGGGTTTTTCGCCCCTTCTCCTGAATCAAATCGTAAACTCTGTCTTTCATGGAGTTAATGAGCTGTTGTAAGTACGAAAGTGGAATATCTATCCATGCTTGTTGGACAGCTTCTTTGAGGTCCGACAACTTAACATATTGTCGACCATTTGCGTAAAAAATTGTTCTTGAAAAAAGCTATAGTGCTAGCCGAGGTATGAAACGTGGCGTTGTCTTGTTGAAAAACTGCGTCAGGTCCCCCAATTCTTCTGAAATGGGCTTCTAACTAGGAACCGACGATACGCTGGTATTTGTCGGAATTGTTTCGGCCCACAATCGCGACTAGATCAGACTTCCCATTATATCCAAACGCGCCCCAATATTTCAGAGAACCACCCGTAAGTCATGCCAATAGTACTGACAGCCGTCAGGGCCATCGAGATGAAATTTCTTTTCATCTGAGAAGACGATGTTTTTCCACTCGTTATCCCAAGTTTGGTATCTATGCGAAAATTCACGCCGTGCGACAATGTGCTTAGGGTGCAGTCGCGGCATAAGCTTCCTTTTCGCGTATCGCAAGTTTTTGTCAGAACTTAACACTCGGTACACTGTGGATTGCTGCACTGGCACTCCCAAAATGGTCCTGATCCTGGAAGAAGACATTTGGTCATGAGTAGCCCATGAGTATGATCCTACGCCGATCTCAAATAGTCAAATCTGGCTTACGCTCACTTTTAGATCTGCACCTTTGGTTCACTTTAGGGTGTAAGAACCTGCTTATGATGCTCTTATGCCGTCCTAATCTGGTTGCTATAGCAGTTACTGTATGACCGAGCTCAGCATATGCCTCAATTCTTGTTTTTTCGTTATCCGAGAGATCCTTTGTACGACTCATAGTAAATATATGCTTCGCCGTTAGTTCGGAACAACGACTGAGTTGTAGAATATTTTGCAGCTATAGAACGATTGATTTATCTAGACAATATCCCTGACATTTGATTTCCGGAATTGTATATCAGCTGTAGTATCGACTATCCTTTACAAACAAGAGCTGTGTTGTTAGCATGATATTGTTGCTCAACACTGTTTTTTCACTCTTTTTTATTTCTTGTATGAACCGATTGTAAGATTGCAAAATTCACCACCATACTCGTGGTTCGTCATGTACAGGTAGTTCAACAAGTTCTTAGAATGAAAACCAAGAATTTTCCAAATCTTGTTTTTAATTTTTTCTTATTCGATATACTCCCCGAGAAGCTCAATACACTTTTCCCACCGAGATTTCAGAGCATTTATACCTCTTGAGTAGAATTTCGCGTCTTTAGACTGAAAATAGGCATTGACAGCAGCCTTAACCTCTTCATTGCTGGAAAAACGCTTTCCACCGAGACTGTTCTTCAAATGTCCGAAGAGGAAATAATCAGAGGGGGCCAGGTCTGGAGAATAGGAAGGTTGTTCAATAAGTTCGAACCTCAGTTGGGCCAGTTTTGCCGTTGCTTGCCGCGACTTGTGTGCGGGAGCATTGTCCTGGTGAAACAGGACAACCTTCTTCTGCAAAGCGAGCCGTTTCACGATGAGTTCTTGCTTCAGGCAGTCCAACAGTCTTGCATAATATTCTCCCGTGATCGTTTTACCGCTCTCAAGGTAGTCGACCAGAATTATTCCACGTTGGTCCCAAAAAACCGTAGCCATCATCTTTCCGGCCGATGCCGTTGTCCGCACCCTCTTCGGAGGTCCTTCACCAGATGCACACCATTGACGAGATGCTTCTTGGGTCTCGGGAGTGTAGTGATGGACCCAGCTTTCATGGACGGTCACGTCTCTGCGCCAAAAATCCGACGGATTTTTCGACATCTTGGCCAAATTTCGCTGTGAAGCGGAAACACGCGCGTCTTTTTGGCCTTGGTTGAGCAAATGCGGCACCCATTTTGCTCTGAGCTTTTTCATCTTCAAGTTTTTGTGCAGGATGAAATGCACTCTACCCAAACTGATCCCCAAGACCTCCGCTATCTCCCTAATGTTCACTCGCTTATCTGCGGCAACGATTTTCCGCATTTTTTTCACGTTTTCCTCATCAGTTGCCGTTTTTGGGCGTCCTGAACGTAGTTCATCCTCGGTGCTCCTGCGACCTCTTTTTAACTCATTAATCCAGTTGGAAACAGTGGCAAAACATGGCGCAGAGTCACCGTACACCTCGTTTAACTCAGTTTTCACTTGGGTCGCATTCCAACCTTTGAAATAAAAATGCTTGATAACCACTCGAAACTCTTTTTTCTCCATTTTTCAAAATCACGCCGATACGTTGCACGGGAAAAGCGATCAAACGAAATCGCAACGGCCAATCACCATAATATTTTGACTGCTAGCATTCGAAAAGTTGCCGTTTCCAATAGCGGTGAAAGCGCGCCAAAATTCGAATTCTAAAAAGATCATTTTAAGAACTTGTTGAACTACCTGTACATCATGCTCTTAAAAATTTAAGCCATTTAAATAAATCAAGCCGAAATTATCACCAAAAAACATGAGTTGCTAACTTTTTGCATTGCACTTTATATATATATATATATATATATATATATATAACCAAGTCATGTTCCTAATAAATAGAGCGTTTGTATCCTAATATATAGGCAGAATATTCTCCGCACCTATCATAATTTAACTAATGCGAATTCCATTAGTTAAGAGAGCTTACCGACATTATTCTCAACGCATGATACCCTGCCCGCGCCATCCTCTGGGAATCACGAAACCCAATACAATTTGTGTATCTTACATACATATATGGCATCTGCCAGGAATAGACTAGCGAGTTCGATAGCTCACAAGAACCATCGTCGACTGGCATAGGGGAAGAGGAGATGAGCAAGATTCAGACAAAGATAATACCAACCTCATTCAGTCGATCCACATAATGGCCGCCGTACAGTTTCCTCGAAGCATAAATTCACAGGATCGAGTTGATCGAACGTTACCCGCTAGTAGTAAGGAGTAGCAGCTACCCCGTTGTGAGTGTCTGCGACACAGGTGTGTGGACTGCCTACTTAGCAATGTAAATGTTCAGCATGCGTGCAACTTTAACAGTATACAAAAGATCGGGACGACCAGTGCTACCCCAGACGGTTATAACATAATAAAGAAAATATACAAGTACGCTCCTATATATATATATATATATATATATATATATATATATATATATATATATATATATATATATATATATGTGTGTGTGTTCCTACCAGTGCTATGCTATGGTATCCTTCTCTGGGGTGGTGGCTATGATGGAATTCTCCGGGGAGTCAGAGTAATACAGACTGATGCACTTAGGGCCATTTTTATAGGAGACGAAGAGATTCGATCCGTGATTTTTTCACTCGAAAGGTGGAAACATATACACGCTGTTTCTATATTAGCATAACAAATTTCGCGAGGTATTGTACCTGTGGAGATTGTGTTTTCACTGGTTCCTAACCCAAATTGGACATCAGCTAGACGTGCAAGAATCCTCGCAGTGCCCTCAGTATTCTTGAAGTCAAGTCAACACGCACTTGTATGCCGCTTCCCCGAAACCTGGACCTGCATTCCAAAAACTATTAGATGCCTCACATCGAAGCACAACAGAGTTGTGCAAAATCCACGTTTGCGGGAGAACCAGTCAACATATGAAGGAACTGGCTGCATAATTTGAGTGACCCCCGACGCAAGCTAGCGAAGGGCGAATAGCGGGATTAAGGAAACTCATAAAAAGTACGCATGTTGTTATGTCTTACGTTGAAGTTTTCACGTTCAGGACTGATTTTCGTACTAAAGTGATGGTACTGCGTTACAAAGTTGCCGCCATTTCGAAAGTGGCATGCACACTTGTTAGCACATTGACCTGCTTCAGCATGGGTGTATCATAACGTTAGGTTCATATTTTGTGGTTTGGTAGAACTCGGGAAGAAAATATATTTTCCTAATGGAAGGAGGGGACGGAAACGTCTTGGCAAAACGTTTCTGAACGTGAAAGCTTCAATGTATAACATAACAATTATGGCTGTTGAAAACAAAATTTGCTATTGCCTGAGAATAGTCTTTTAATCGTACATTTTTGATCGTAATGGCAAAATTTTACGGTTCTGAACGTGAAAGCTTCAACGTTAGACATAACAGCACATTAAATGTATGACTTTTTTTAATCTTGCTAGTCGCCTTTCGTTAGCTTGCGTCGGGTGTCATTCAGATTATGCAGAATGTTCCGCCCGGAAAACGCCCGAACACGTTAATATTATCGGTGTCTTCATTGGTTAAATGGTTCTCCCACAAACGTAGCTTTTGCACAACTATGTAATAGAAAAAGGCCGAGTAGATACTTTTATAAATTGCATCCTCACTCCTAAATAAGACGTTATGCCCCTCCTTCCATTGGAAACAATATTTTCTTACCGACTTCCACAAAACCTTAAAATAAGTACATACGGTCATGAAAGAGACTATATATATACTCCAGAATATATGGTGACACTTACATAAATATGGCTGAGGACGGTTATGTATACGAAACACGATTGAAGGCGGCAACCGCCTTTAAAGTTGCAACTCTTAATGAGCACCAAAATGATTTGTAAACAACGTGGTTTGTTAAGTTTTTATGGGACCGTCTTCTCCGGACGACAAATTTATTTAGGTTCAATAACTCTTCATTGAGCTTGAAATTTCCACTATTACATAAATTCAAACAATTATAACTATTCAGGTAATTTTGCAGAAAAGGCTATCGCCCGTGTCTGCCACGTGTAAGTCCAGTGGTAAGTTGTGGTGCGCGATGTAGCCAGTACGTGACGATCGCGGTAACACCACCTCTTCAAGATGCTGAGGGCCAGACTTCCGTTCTCTTTAATGTGCCTCACCACGCGTAAACTCTCTACCATTATAAAGCAACAACAAAGGTGATGTATCTCAGAACATTACTAATGCCTATATCTGCAGGTCTTAATTTCTTCCTTCTACGGCATTGGAAAGCACCACATTAACATTCCATAATTATGCATTAGTCTATCAGGTAAAAGTCAGCTTATACCATGAAATTGCGTCACGCACCATGGTTGAGAATTATACTTTTATTCTCTTTGTCGCTTCAGTAACTTAAAAAAATACAAACACCATCTTTTGAATTTGCAACTTGCCTTTCAGATCGTGATATATCGACTGTCAGGTAGTTAGTAAATGTCTGTCACGCACAAAACCACTCTCGTAAACCGTAAGCCAGAGCGCGTCTCTAGTTTAGGTATTGCGCCGGCTATCTGAAAACTACTTGAACGTTTCAGTGAAGAAAAGTACCAATAACTAATGTGCGTAGATTTACTTTTGCAGCTTTTCTCATAAAATATGCGTTATGGAGTCGTTTGTTATTTGATTTGTGTTATACCTTTCCTCGCAGTGGACGTTTTATAACTAGTAGTTGCACTAAAGCAGGAGCCTTTCTTTTACTTGCTTTTTTCAGGCAAATTCGATACACTATATTCTGACGCAGTCAAGCTTTCAATTAGGTAATAATTCATATTGGGTGTCGTTATGCGCTAACAATTTGTATTGCTCTATGAAGTATTTATGCTTTAAGTAACCAAAAGCATAGTCATGCAAACTTATCATGAATTGAGTCAAGTCAGATAACTTCCTGAAATGTGCCCGTGTTTCATGACAAGTATTGGCGTGTTGCCTCAATAATATTCGATTACGTCATTATCTGGATGTTATTTATCGGTGTTATCGGTGATATTTCCTTGATAAATGCATATATGTTCAAGCTTTACAAAAACAAATGCAGTTTTCCAGACATAATGAACACGTTGTCTCAAGATTTGCTAAAGTTATTTTATTGTGCAGTTGCTCAAACTTGAAAGCTTCTTATTGTATTGAATCAGAAAATCTTCGTCTGTTGAACAAATGTTGTAATTATTGTGATCTTTATAAAACGTTAAACTATTTGTAATTTGAAACACAACTATAATTTAAAAAGAATATTCTTCGAATAGAAACTTTGCATGGGCTAAAAACAAAATCTCGCCACGCAACTGCGTTAAACAATATTATCTCATGTCTTGCGGACACGTGATTCTCACAATACACACCCGCTAGACACATTGGCTTAACTAATCTTCCGTGATGTGTCCCACATATATAATGTTATATACGGAAAATATTATCTCATTATTCATAACTTCAATATACTAATAAAATATATACAATCTTAAAGCGTACCTAAAACAATATTAATATAATTTGACTTTAAAAATTACTAACATCTGAGAGATTCAATATATTTTAAGGAATTCTATGATAAATTCGTTTATAAAATATAATAATTATTAAAAACAAGTATTCCCAAAACCATTAATAATAAGTTTTGAACACATAGCAGTAATTATAGAACCCGACTATTTTTATTGCATCTTACAAACGATGGTATATTTAAGGTATGATGTTCAAATGATCGCTCTTTCTCTCATTATATATATATAAATATATATATATATATATATATATATATATATATATATATATATATATATATATATATATATATATGTATATATATGCTTATACACAGTTCCAGTTGCCTAAACTAAGCAACCCTTTTATGATTATTAATGACTGGATTTGCAACTCCTGGTCTCTAAGGCACCATCTCCCACTGTATCAGCAATATATATATATATATATATATATATATATATATATCTACAATTTTTGTGGGGGTCTCAGAAGCGCGATATGCACTAGCGACGCCTGCAACACAGCGCTTAGTGCGGAACTCACACCCGCTAAAACGGATATCCTCCCAACCCGGCACAGGCTCGAAATTGTTCGCGGCATTACCTCGATGTATCTGCGTCTAAACCGCTTGCCAACGTGCCTATCAATGCTGAATAAATAGCCCCTATTTATTGTTGTTCGATTCGACGTTTGTTTTGGTATTTGCGCCACAAAGCACCACAATGATTTAGTTGTGGTACGAATTGAAAGGTGTCTCGTTGGCAACCATGTCGACTGTCGCTGCTGCTGCAGGGGCGATATAGCGGCGGTGAGAGCACAGCGTACCACAATTGTGCCACGGGCACCGCCAGCATTGGTGGACTGCGGCCGCTGTCGATTCTTTTCGGTGCGTTCGCCTGCCGTGTTCCACGTGTGAGTGCAAATTTCACTAATTTTTGGCGATTTCTCTCTAATTAAGAAGTAGATCGTAGTGCAAATAGACCGCACGGTAAAGAAATCGACGGCGAGCCTAACGGCTATTCGTAGATTAGGTTGCTGCTTCGTCAAACCGGGAGTCAGGGTTGCTTTCTATGCGTGCATTGAAGTGAATATGTCGAAGGGCCGCTGTAGCTGCTCAAGCTCAGCAGAATGCAAGCGATTTGCAGTGATGTCGTGAATTTTCTACATTTGTTCGCCATTTCCGTCAAGTCCTTATGCTGATATTTTTCGTTATAATTGTAAAAATTCATAATACCTTTGTTACAACGGTCGATGTCGTGTTCGGCATCAAGAGTGTCTTTGGCCGATCATAATAAAGAAACTTTAGCAGCGAGGGACAGATGGACAACATAGACTGTTTACAAGTAATTCTGCGTGACTTGTGTTTGAAAACGACTAACGCCCTTTTAAGATTAACAGCTATTTCCCAAATAGAATAATATGCTCTCGATTAAAGCCCCTATATGTCAGTAATATCACTATCTCACCTCTGTTATTGATGGTTCTCCTTTGCTTGTTATATCGTCGCTGAAATTGATTGTATGAATCAAACCGGCAACAGCAGATTCGAAGACAAGACACAAGATGGCGTCCGCCGATCTCTGCTGGCAGGTGATGCGCGTTCAGTCGTGCCACATCGTGAAGAAGAACCAGGTGTCGAAATGGTTCTCGACCGATCCGCTGAATCCGAAGAACATTCACGTCAAGAAGTTCTCGGGCCTGTCGCATCGTAAGGCTCTCACGATCAAGGCATCGCCGAAGGGCAAAGGCGTCGTCCTCGTAGCCAAGACCAAGAACTTCAGGCTAAACCGGCCCGCCAAGGCGCTTCGGGAGGTTCCTCTCACGAAGCACATGCGGAAGATCAACAAGGCTATTAATGGTATGCTTAGAGTATATATATATATATATATATATATATATATATATATTATGAATGCAATTATCAAACAAATTATTGTATACAAATTGAAATTTACAGCATACATACACCATGTATTACTGGTCGTTGATAGTTGTAGTATTTGCGTTCAATGTCACAGTGTGGAAATCTATTGCTGGTACTAAGGAAGTTAAGCCATTTCGACAATAACAAATTGAAATTTGCGTGATGCGGCGTTGTATTCAAAAAGCGATGAGATGCGTACCTGCACGCGTAGGCGCCGTTATTTGTCAGCCTAAATGGTGCATATATATATATATATATATATATAAACGCGGGCGACAGTGGGATTTAAATCACTTCTGTTGGTTTGAATATTAGGGTTGTAATTAATGTGTGAACATGTGTTTTCTTCTTACCCAAAATAATATATATATATACGACTTGTACCTTGTCGATAATTGGCGCCAATAGGAGATACCTAGGGTTTCTAAATAATATGTAACAAACGAAAAATTGCATCTGGAATATAAATAAATATATATAATCATAATTATATATATATATATATATATATATATATATATATATTATATATTATTAGCCAATGGTTAGTTTACGTGTTGTGCGTAACCGGAAGACACACGTTCGCATATGTGTATATTATTTACGACTCTATCTTTTTTCGGGTCAATGAGACTGTATTATCGCATGGTTTAAAGTCATATAAATCACACTGTTGCCCGCAGTGTTTGCAAAAACGCTCCGAATATATTATATTGAATTTCTTCCGCAGCAAATCATGCGATCAGATGTATATTCTCGTAATTGCAGCGCTTCTACTAACTAGACGTCATTGGTTACCCTTTATAAGACAGCGGTATTCGTTGAAAGCTACCGTTCCCTGTGGAGCGTAAACACGCATGAGTAAATGGACTAATCTGTTGAGGCTGGTGCGGTAAACTTTAGTGCCCCATTCGAAAAACCGGGTTTGAGAAGACTGACGGCATCCTCCATTGAGCATTTTTAAGGGTCTCGAACATTGTGAAAGGATGGTAGTCCTTTCTGAATTCTTTGCTGAATGTGCGTGTAGAAATTTGTAACTCGA
Source organism: Dermanyssus gallinae (assembly GCA_003439945.1). Classification (NCBI taxonomy): domain Eukaryota; kingdom Metazoa; phylum Arthropoda; class Arachnida; order Mesostigmata; family Dermanyssidae; genus Dermanyssus; species Dermanyssus gallinae. The sequence goes on from QVRM01001369.1 coordinate 737,609, forward strand.
GATGAGGACACAACTCAGGAGGATAGGGGACGTATGAAACAAATTGTATAGTTCTTGAACCGGCCGGAAGAGTTCGTTGTCAGACAATTTTCCTCCGCGACGAAATTGAATTGCCCTTGCTTTAATTATATTTGTCTCCAACTTGTTCCGGTCGACAAAGTGCAGCAAGGTCGCAAGGGACTGCTGCAAGTGAAATCGACTACAGGTGTATAGCACCAAGTCATTCGCGTACATGAGGGAGTCTACATGCGAGTGCCGACCTTAGATTATCCCCTGGGCAACACCAGCTTGGAACGCTTATGGTACTGAAGAACAAATCACTTAATGTGTCATATGGGCTAGGACATACAGTAACACGTCTATCTGCATGCAGCGATTTACGAAATAATTCATATTCAATACGAATTATATTTTGAGGAAACCTACATTACCTAATAAGTGTGTGTGTTTTTGCATGCTTACAGGCTTCGCGAAGTCGTACGGACGGTCCGATTTATCGGTGACGCTTAAGCGGCGTGCGACAGCCCTGATCCGCGCCCAGAGCAAGGCCAGAAAAGTCAGCCCCGCCAACAAAAAGGATTAGCCGACAATGAGAGCAGGAACGCGGGACTTACAACTTATTGCTCATCATTACCATCATGAAGACAATAAAGTTTGACCCTTGTGTCTGACCGTTTATCTCGTTGACTTTTGTATACAATTATCGTGTTATGACCCTTCAGTTAAATTCATATGTCAATTTTGCTAAAATGCTGGCTTATTTCGTTCAACTCTGGCGATTATTGGACATATTCCCGGCCCGTTTTTCCATATTCAATTATGTTTAAGTGTATTAATGACACCTTGCCTCGGCAAGAATATAAATAATCACCGCAATATACACACGCCAAATACACCGCCAAATAGTGGTGGTAATAAGCGTGGACAAACTGTGACTCAAAAAAATTCACTCTTTGCTGATGAAAAACTTGTCAACGAAACGTGTGCTCTTACGTTGCTATTCAACATCCCAACATCATAACCTTATATTAATTTAATACTGTTTAACATTGCAATCTGTTTGAAATCACCCGAAACGGACTAAATTTAAATATAGTTGTTTTTTGGGCATATAGCATTGAAATCATTGCAATGCGCTAAATCCTTAAAAAATTGTAAACAAAGGACAGACCAGTTTCCTGCGTGCGACTTAGCGCAACGCAACTCGTAATTTTGCCAGGTTGTCATTAGATTTTACTCATTGTCAATGTTGTCTATACGATTCTCTTTGGTGCAAAGAAAATAATTTTGTCTGGGCACATACACTATTTGTTATATGTTGCGTTTGCGATTGTTCGGCTGCACTTCAAAAAGTGATCAATAAGGCCCGCACTCACAAGTTGTGCTAGTACTTATTTGTCACTATTCCTGAGTGCGTTCATTAAGGGGGTTAAACAGCGGTCGTAATAGCCATCTTATCGGCACAAGCATCAATGGACACCAGTGTAGATGGAGTGCTCCGCGTACTATCTTCAATTATACAAGACACTATTACGGGGGTTAGCAAAAGCGTTTGGAATCCTCACTGCCCGTTGTCATACCTGCAGTAAGCGGCGAAATGGCGCAGCCAGAGAAGGGCTCTGTTACGCTATCTCGCTGGCTGAGTCGATCCAGCTAGCTTTTTGTAGCAATGCCGAAGAAACTGCGGCACCCCCAATGAAAAAAATACTGCGATGATAACAGCATTACGGCCCGTGGATCGAAGACTCAGTGAGACCCGGGAAAGACTAGGCTCACGGACCATGTTACCATGCTGGAAAGTTCTATTCGTCAAGAATGCCGGAAATCCGGAAAAATCTTTAAAGCGTAAAAGGAGGATATCCTAATTGTTATACCTAAAAGGAACAGCATAGAGTCAGCGCCGGAAGCTTGGAGGGGGATAACACTTAAAAGTTGCCACTATAAGATCGGGGATAATATCAGGCAGATTCGAGTACGTCCTCGAAACCGGAAACACAATACCAGGAGAACAACATGCAGGAGAAGATCGAAGTCGACACATACGGCCCTGCGCCAATTGCTAGCAAGAATTTTGGTAACTATATCCAAGCTAAGAAGGCTGTTATACGCGGTATTTATAGATCTTAAGGCCGCCTTTGACCTAGCGCCGAAAATCAGAATTATAGAGTAGTTAGCCTTGAAAGGAGTTGCGTATCAGTTGTTTAAGTTTTTGAGGATTATTCTTAGGGAGAGCACAGTATACATCGACAACGGTATAGAAATCATGAGAAGAGTAATGCAGCTTTTAATATACGACATTGACGTCTATGGCAGGAGTCTATTTAGGGTTAAACAGGTGCTGGAATGACTAATTGCTTATAGCGACGAGATGGGGCTTAGCATTAACTGGAAAATACAGTAGCAATTGAGTTTTGACGAGGGGGTCGATTGGCAAAAACGACGTTCTTAGAGTCGTAGGTTGAGTCAAGGGTGATAAAGTAAATTTTACAAATAAACTCATTTATCTGGAAGTCACTGTAACGTCGAATGGTAGCAGTTTTCGAAAGCAGAGTGAGAAAAGCCATTCGAGCGGCAGCAGCAAGTAAGAACCCGCAAATGTTGTCCCGCAAATACATATCACGTCCGGCTTTTTCAATATTAAAGTAGAACCATTAGCAACATTCGGTATATCATATCGTCGTAGCCCATTCGAGGGCTGTTAAGGCTATTATCCCTACAAGGAAGGTGCCCTGCACACCGAAACCGGGCCGATCGGTTAATGCCCCGGGCCTAGTCACCTCGGTGGTACCGATTTGGACGCCTGCTGTCTTGGCTTAATAGGCATAACGAGATGAAAGTACACAACGTGAAAGCAGACCTCCCGGCGAAAGAACCATCTCTTGCATGCTGCTGCCTTAAGCAGCGGTGAATGCCTCCTGCTCTGGTGTCGGTCGAGCCACCTCTCGGGGCGTGTAAGTATATGCTGGGGTGTAATGCGGAATCGCTAGGTGATCGCGTTCAATCGTCGTGGTAGGAGTAGCGTGGTCCCCCTTCTGAACCTCGATATGGGGGGGGAGGGGGATTCGCTGGCCTGTTAATTTGGGCCTGCGGCGCTTCTGCCATATGCCAACGCGTAACCTCAGTTGGCGGCGGGAGTGTAAGTATCTCTCCCTTTTGGTATCACTCATATGGGAGAAAATAAAAGTGGCAGATCTACAGTTACTAGATAGAGTTCGATATTTTTTCATGAAACGGAGTTTGAGGTTAGCCAATTCTTGTAGGAATAGAAAAGTTCATATCTTAGAGGGGGCACTCCAATGACACGGGAACTACGACCTTGATGGGGTTTATCTAGGAGGCCTACACTATAAAGTGGACGGAGAAATTAAAGGCAATTGACATAGGAGTATACACTACGGTAGCCATAAAAAGCACAATCTGGCAAGCAGCCGGATGTTAGAGCAGACATCTAATTACGGCATTTGCAGCCTACGGGTTTCAGCACGTTTTATGCAGTTCGAAAAAAATCCGCGTGTTGTAGGTGCGCGAGATTCTTAAGCCAGTGCGACAGATACTGCGCCGCAGCATTTTCAGCAGTTCAGTCAATAGATAAGCTAGCAATATGAAAGAAGATCCAGAAATATGAAAGAAGCACTAGATGTGTCTGATGTACATGTTTACAATTTACCCAAACTGGGTGTTCATAAACCATAATATAATAATAAGTAAGGGCGGTAAAATAATGTCGTTCGGTCTGAGGTCACATCTTCTGCGGAGTCTTTTTAAAATCTTCTTTGCACGCCTTCAAGCATACGTATGTATTTACACAAATGTGGGTGCCATACGGGTGAACAGTATAACATAATAGATTTGTACAAGCGCCGTAGACTTCTTAATCATGAAACAGCTAAACAGCATATTCACAAGTATAGTTGCTGCTTTGACTAGCTCTTTGATATGTGCTGTGAAGGTAAGGTCTGTCGATATTAAGACTCCAAGATTCCGCGTCACATTGGCCGTTGGCAGTGCCAACCCAGTGGGTAAATAGTTTAGCTGGAAGTAGGGGGGGGGTAAAACGAAACTATCATAAACGGGGAGCTGCCTGGCGTCTGTTGATGATCGGACGCGTTTCTTCGAGCTTTCGAAAAATCACCGAATATCTCATAATTTGCAACATAGTAGAGCAAATCACCCAACAAGTGAAGTGTACAAGGTGATCCCTAGTGCTCAGGCGGAGGTATTTCAGCTGTTTGGACCCGCTTACCAGTGTGTTTCACCTTCGACGTGCACATCGACCTGCATTTCCGTCGGAAGCCCAGTGAGATGTCTGCAATGATTGTGTGACACGATGATTCTGGTCGTTCACTGAACCAAATGTGCCGAATACGCCGCGCAACGGGAAAACGGGCGCCTATAATTTGCGATACATGTTCATCTCACTACCATCCGAAATGTGTCGACGTTATCATGGCAGTGATCAACAGTAGGAAATCTAATGATTCGTTATTTAAATGGTGCTGCCCATTTATAAAAGCGTATGTAGAAGTGACACTTCCAGCGACAACAGTGTAAATCCTAGCTACAAAGGCATCACCAGAGATAACGGCCAACTCATCGAGTCATCAGATATCGACACGAGAAGTTTGGCGGGCCATCGACTCGAGCAACGTCAACAAGATGGAGGAGACGGTCAATCGGCCACATCGGCGCCGGAACAGGAATCGGCGCTCAGAGGTTCTCCAGCCGACGTGAGCGCTCTGCTGATGTCTCTCGAATCAAAGCTACCTCTTCTCAGCAACGTACCAGCTCAAATAGAGCGGTTGGAGAAAAAAAATAAACGCATGCTTGCTTTTCACTGGTAAAGTTGTGCGACTTGAGGCAGAAGTCCATGACATAAAACAACGAAGGAATTGAGTTGAGCATAGCTATTCCGCGGTCGGCAGGATTGTACCTGGTGTTCCGTAGGGGTCATGCTTAGGCCCCCTAATGTACACAATATTTGTACAGGATCTCGGGGTAATGCTTCGAGATATTGGTGTTACATATAAGCTGTATGTAACGATCTCAAAATCTATGTTGAGGCAAAAAACGACAACAACATAGCTATTCTACAGAAAGCGATTGACACCGTATCCTTATGGACAGAGGAAAACCGCATGCAAATATCTACTTCCAAGTCTGCCGTTCTCAAGACAATGCCAGATACTATTCAGTATATGCTAAACGGCCGACCCATTCCTGAGGTCTTACGCTACAATGACCTCGGGGTAATCTTCGACCGCCAAGTGAAGTTTAAACCCCACATAGCTGAGGTTGTCAAGGCCGCGTCTCGAATGTGTTATCTCATAATGCGGTCTTTCATTATACAAGACCACAATGTGTACCTAAAGCTGTATCAAACCTTAGTGGTACCAAAGTGGACTTATTGCTGTCACGTATGGATGTCATTCTATAAAAGAGATGTTGACTTTTTGCAGAGCGTGCAGGATAACGCAGTGAAACGAGTTGCTCGTCGGTGTTGTCTACCACGCTAGCGTATCACATTGCCTAGTGTTAGTGAATACCAATCCCATGCCGGTTACCGCATGTTTAAACAACTAACGCGTCAGAAACTTATTACTAGGTATTTTGTTCTAAGACCAAATCATTTCCGGAGCGGCGTTTCCATCCACTCTCACGAGATTGCTCGTGTGGACGTTGTGAGCAACTCATTTGCCTGGAGAATTGCACGTCGTTCACAGATTCGAAACGACTTTGCTTCTATTGTAATACCTCTTTTTCAATAAAGGTGATATAATATGATATATGATATGAATACGATCGACACCTCTATGGAATATCATGTGCATTCAGTGGAGGAAGCTGTAGCCGCTGCGCAAAAGGTCCGCTCGACCGATAACGCAGTAAGAAGATGTCGACTGACGCAAAGTCCCAAGCGGAATAGGCATCGGCCGGACATACGTTTAAGGACCAGTACGACGATAAGGAGACGGACGAGTAAGTGCGTGCGACGGTCATTGAACTCTGCCAGCAACTGGAAACTTGTGAAACTTGACAAATGCGACATCGACGACCGCTGTCCCCGAACTTGATCAACGGGAAAAACATCACCGACTGCTGCCAGCTGCTGATGCGATTTGTTTGTCGATGGAAGAAATTTGAAGTGCAACGAGGATAATGGGAAGTGAAGCCCGAAGTCGAGCCTTCTAGGCGGGAAGCAACAACAACATTTACGCCAAGGAAGCAACAACAATATTTACGCCAATGACCACTTGGCACCCGCTAACGCGAGCATACACTTCCGCCTCCGTCGCCTCAAGGCCAACAGGACATTTTCTGATGTCCGAAGGTCAGACGTCCGTGTTCAACTCCGTCTCAACAGCAATGCTCCCTGGCGGGAGCAACCGACACCGACCTCGATGCTCTTATCGGCCGCAAATAGTCGTCACTATATTATTGTTACATGAGAGCTAGGCGGGGTCCTTGGGAGGCAATAAGACTTGTACTTGGAGGTGGCCAAGAGAAAAAATGCACGAAGTTTCTTGTAAACGGGAAACTCGCCACCGAGGAAACTTCGATAGCTAGCATCTTTAACCACTACTATGCGACATGTGTGACTTGTGACAGCAAGTACTCCTCGAGGTACGCCATCACAGGTTCTCCGTAGAGCTGCGGACGCAGTCGCATCGCCTCTTGAGTATATAATCAATCTCCAATGTATACTTCAATGTCCTGAAGCTATAACGCGTGGCTCCAATGTTCAAAGGCGGGATCGCCTGTGCCGAGACAACTACAGATTGCCCGCATTTCCGCGCCAATATCGAATGACTTTAAAAAATGCATTATCGAACAGTTTAGAGATTTTATCGAAGGACATAACATTCTATATAGTAGGCAGTTCGGGTTTCGACCCAAGATGTCGACGGCCGTGCCTGTGGATTTTGTCGAAGAGATACAGAGACAAAATTTACATTTATTTGTAATTGTAGTGCACACCACGTGCAAAATGTTACATTTATTTGTAAGGAACCCTTCTATCCAGCTTTCTCATTTGACATCGCTTACCCTCAAGAAAGCCTAGTTAAACAAACGCATTCAGAGTCTCTCATGGTTTTCCATCTGGTTCGTTCTGGCGATTGTGGGAACTCTTCCGTATTTAAGGTTCAAAAAGTTTCTATCAGCCAACCACTACTGTCGAATTCTATTCAGTTGTGCTCCGGTTTCCCATGCCGTGTTTTTTTTCGGGCCGACTTTTAGTCAACATTTAACGACCGTGCCGTGCTAGCCGCGTTTACTACCACATGTTCCACCTATCTGCGCTTCTTACAACTCTAAAGTTCCGTTTCCCTTTGTTCTCGATCCAAGAGAAATCGTATCCAGCCCCTCTGGTTGCAAGGCTTTGCCCATTGATTGCGGTGGCTGATGCTGTGTCCGATTCCCAGTTTTTTTTTATTTAAATGATTAATTGAAAAATGTGGTACGCACACGCGGCCACCACCGCAGGAAACTCGTCTGCAAGTGTGGGGCTCCAACCTACTAAAAAACAGTCAAGTCTTATCCCTGCATCCGATCAGGAACTGCATAAGCATAATTTCAAACGTTCAGAGGGGAAGAGTAGTTTAAGCACGTAGCCATCCCAGGATGCTCCGCGGAATCTTTTCATGTAAAAATGTTATTTTTTCGTTTTGGCGCGAATGATGTTTTCAATAGTACGAACAATACTGGTCCAGTCGTCACGTGACTTAATTATAAACTGTATGAGCGTTCCAAGTGTGCCGCTCTAGGTAGGACCCCACGCTGAGAGGCCTATTGCGAGCGTCATAAAATTTTATATTCATGCGTGTTCTCAGCTTAGCTTTGGCAGTACTTGCAGAATGGAAATGTGATCTTTAAATTCTGAGCAAGTATGATTGTAAATCACCGTGTCCGGTGAGGACCTAAGTCATGTAGAACGTCAACTCGCCACCTGGTCGTTAAACGTCCGGACCAGAGTTATTATCCCGTGTCCAGGCGCTCCGTTCTCAATTGAGTACTATTCGGCCTGCCATATGTAAAGGGTTATATTTCTCTCCTCCGTTTTCTCCTTTCCTGGGTCTTCCCACAAACGGCGTCGCTCATTTGCTTTCAAGTCCCAGGGGACTGTACTAGTCAGGACAGGGACAACCGCTGTGTTGACTGTTCTATAGGCCATTCTGATAAAAACAGTTACTCATTGGGCTTTGCGTTACTCTATTGCTAGCTCCGGATAGTGCGGTTGACGGCCACACCGGGGCTGCAAGTAAAATTATAGACCAGCGACTTAATAAAACGCTCTGTTGATAACTGTTGGCCGTAGTTGTTTGGCATTTTGTGCGAGCATTTAGTAGCCCTCAGTTCTAGTTGCTAAAATGAGTAGGACTGGACCACCACTTCGAGGTAGTCGGCGTAAGCCTGTGTATAAACGTAAGACATCGTCTTAGGACAGGCTCCATAGAAGGGGTTCTAGGATCAAGCTGGGGAACCCTGGCCTTTATGTCGAACTCGGAGCCCTCGCTGACTATGCGACTCCCGGTCAGGGAGGACGAGATAGCGCGGCGCAGATAGGGCGGGACTCTCTTCTGATGTAGTGCTGAGATTGTGTCCAACTAACCGAGGCCAATCTTCGCGCCGACCCTCGCGTCGTATTATCAAACACATTACATTCAGGTCTACAGCGGTTGAGATTTCTTTTTCTGTTAATTGCGAGTTTTGGGGTGCGTGAAGTGTCGTTGAGTTGGAGGTCCTATCTCGAAGATAGCCAAACAATTCCGAATCTGAAGGGGTTGGGAGGAATACGGGTTTAGTGGGTTTGATCGAGTTACACACTAGTCACTGCCGGCTGCCGGTGACGCACGTGTATCAAGCATTTCCGAAACCTGCTAAAACAAAATTATATTAAATGTAATTAGGAGGGTGTTCTGGAGCTTTTTGTTGTTTAAGGGTGGCTAGAGTCGGCTGAAGTAGACGTAATGCGAGTTCGACTCTCGCCGAGAGTATGCACTAGGTAGACAAAGCATCGGCCGGCTAGCATTGCTGGTAAGTTGCAGTCAGCAGCGCGCGCAGATGTATGTCAAACGGGAGAAAGTAGGCACGAATTTGATCTAAGTAATATCATGTTTAAGTTATACTTAACATAGACTGCAGATAATTATCGTGCGGCATTTCAAAGGTTGAACCGTGGCCTTGCGGCAACAAGCTAGTTGCAACGTCCAAATACAGGGAACTTTGGGCCACTATAAGCCAGTTTCAGTCAGCCCGATTTTCAAACGTCACTTTAAAAAATTTCAAGGTAGCTGCACATAATTGGTAAGATACAACTTGTAGTCTGGGCCTTCCGGTTCAACACCAATTAATATTGTATTACCATTATAATTGCAATACCGTGTAACATTGCAATTCAGGGTAGAGGCTGTGAAGAAGAAAAATCGATTTTAAATTATAGAGATTTTTCTGTATACTAAATCATTGGGCAGGAGGTACTCAGATTCCTCGACATATCGCATTAACACCGCTGCAATGGATCAAGAATTTACAACTGGGTCAAATTTTTCCCGAGTAGGGTTAATTTTTAGTGCCCAGTTTAGAACGATACAAGTCGTTTTTTGTTTCACGCCGTCATTAGGAAGAATAGTGTGTATATATATATATATATTTTGCTGTTGGTCTTTATCACAGTAGGACGCACAACTCATCCGAATTCATCCAGAGAAACAAGCACCAAAGAAACAAGGTAGCGTGGTTGCTGTCCACAAGAGAAAAGCGCAATGAAAACACGATCTGCAGATATACCCTTAATTAACCGCTCCACGCTTAGTCAACAGCGGTTGTCCTTGGTCCATAAAAATGCTTTGCATTCATTATTTTAATTTGTGAAATGAATAACAATCCGTAAGTGTTTGTTATTTAATATTCAAGCAGAATAGACAATATGAAAGGTCCGTAAGAATAGCAGTCTGTACATATGTATGTATGTGTCTACCCTGATACACAATCGCCCAAAACTACATGTGCACATGCAAATCAAAAACTCGATGTTACCGGCTAGGTCGACTAATGTTAATTTATTTGATGCAGTTATTGTTATTGTAGCTTTCTCGCCTTTGCCCGACATTTTATCTCTATGATCTACTATATCGCGTTGACATCATTGAAAACAATCGATGTTGTTGCTTGCGCATTTAAGAGCAATATATATCATCATCTTCTTTAACATTTGACGGATACGTTTGCCATGGACGTCATCCCCCCAGCGCCCCAAATCTACTGAAGATCACGTGTTCTTTTTTTTGCAGGAATTGTTGTTGATGCTGCAAAAATGTTGTTTCGTTGTCATGAATGTTGTTATTGCTCAAGTGACGTAGAGTGACGATATTTTTGTTGTTGTTGTTGTTACGATTGTTGTTGTTGCTGTAGTCTCTTTTTCCTGTTCACCGACCTTTCAGTGGCCGCCCTTCGCCGAACCCCATGCAGCAGCTCTGAATGCTCTTTTGCTAGGCAACCATTCGGCTTAATGCCGTTGCTGTTGGTATTTGTTGCGTTTGGAATTCTCGCTGTTAGTGGATGCCGTAGTTGACAGTTTCGGGTGGTGTGATGTTGTTCTTATGGTTGATAATTAGGTTACTTTTCTTGTTATTGCTTTGACTCAGTAGCTGCGTAGGGGCGTTATGGCGGAATATATGGTGCCCGACGGGTCTTTCTCGGCTTAAAAGCGGTGCCCGAAGGCTCCCTAGCTACGGCCCAGCCCCTTCATCCCCGGAGGCGCATTTGCTCATGTCTTGTTGAAACACCTCAAAAATGCTTACTCTAAACAAAGCGCTCAACGAAGCGGTCTTAGCCCGTGCCGTCTGTTCATTTTGATCATTCAGACGGTAACCACGAATGCCTCTATCTATTTCATAGGGCGGCCCTAGTGCAAATGAGCTTGGAGAACCTGGAGGCTTTAGGCTGCAACGGCCTTAAGTAGTCCCACAGGCTAAACAACTGTCTCAATGCAGTCCTCCTTAGCGTAATATGTAGCATGATAGTTGGTGAGAGCGTGTGTAATATATTGGTGATTATAATTGCTATGCTGGTGCCTGCCCTCGATGTTAGGCAAGAAAACTTAGAAGAGTGGCATATCGCAAATACCGCTCATGTTGCAGTGCCAGGCATGTGTGTTATACACGCACACGTACTTCGTTGACCCTTGATGCTTAATAATGTTGTTCCTATCTTTATTGCTGTTGCTGATTAGGTACGTTTGTCTCGTTATGTATGTCGATAGTTGTTATCGTTGTAAGCTGGCTGTTTTGTCGTTGATGCGTCGTAGTGTTTTATTGTTAATGGGGTTGGCTTTTAATGTATATTGGTTGTTTTCCTATGTTCTAGTTGAACGTTATTTTGTTGTTGCTGTTGTCGACATGCTGCCGACATTGCTACGACTGTTTCTGTTATGGCTGTTGATGGAATAGTAATACTATTGATGTGAAATATATTGGCCAAGAGTCATTGTTGTATTGCTGATTCTGAGTTATTATTAGTGGGCGTGCGTGAGTAAACGAAATGCACCTGCGCGGGTTGATGGGGCTAGAGCGCTGACCCTAGTTCTAGTTGTCTAGACGAGTCTCCCGAAGGACCCAGCCCATTGCCCCCGGGGAAACGAGGGTGGGTTCCTACAAACTAGCTTTACACCGTTGGTCGATGAAACCCGTCGTGCGCAACGTGCGTGTTGTCGTTCGTGTGTGTTGTCGACGACGTGCTTGCTGTACCAGGTGGACTCGTACTGCGCTAAGTGCTGCTACCAGGCATACGTCATACGATGACAGGTTTTTTCGATACAAATGTTTTTGTTGTTGTTGCTGCTGTTAGTGGTTGTGGTGGTGGTGGTGATATTGTTACCATAGATTCACTGGCGTCGTTGTTGTCGCTAGTGGTGTCGCCGCTATTGTGATATAAAGTGTGTATCGAGCTATGACGATGGTCCTGGTAGCGTTGGTACCGTAAAAGTGTGTCCCTTTGGCTGACCACTGCAGGTGGGCGCTGAGCGAGAGACGTCTCTCGGTCAAGGCAGTTGTATTCTCCGTATCCGTCGTCGTATCGATTAATCCACGACTGCGTTTCGCGCAGCCAAAAAAACGATGTAGGCTCGTTGCCGGCAATCTGTCGGCAATATTGCTTGTATGCAACATTATCTGTGTTTGCGTATGTGTATATAGGCTTAACTGCACACCGCAGTGGTGTCCTGTTTGCCCTTTAACATGCATTCTTTCGCTCGCTCTTTCTCGCAGTATAGTTTGGTCTCTCTCTCCTTCTTTCTTTCGGAATGGTCATTAGTGTAGGCTCGTTTTGTAAGTCCTCAGAAAAACGGCCCTAAAAAACTAATAGTATCAGACGACAAATACCTGCTTGCCAGTATCTCACAGTTAAAATGTACGTATGTATAGCTAATCTACACTGCATTACGAACCGACGGCCGCCTCCGTTCTTGATAAGCTTGGTAAAGGGCGAGAAGGCATTGTCTATGCTACTATCTGCATTGTAGCAGTGCGATCAACAATACAAAGTTAATAATGTATTGTTGTCGACATATGTATATATAAGTTTCAACTGTCTCTCTCTCTCTTAGACCGTTCGCCAATCAGACTCGCCGCAGGAATGTGAAAACAATTACTTATATTTCCAGCTTCGCTAACGTACCAAAGGAATTAAGATGCAAAGGAAAACGCGAATTGCGTAAAGGGAACTTAGTGTCGTTAAATTCGTTAAAAACATGTGTTATGGTGCTGAGGTTGCAGCTTATACAGTTGTCCACTATAGTTTTTGTTGTACGAAATATCTCTTCTGCGCCTGGGTGAATAAAGTAAGGGAGACAGAGTGAACGTCATAGAGAGGGGCCCGCTGCAGGATGAGAAAAGCCGACCAACGCCGGTATCAGGTCTGTAACAGCATTATCGTATATTATGTACCCGTGCGCCTATTCGGTGGTCTGTGATGCAGAGGGGTTTTCATGTTAAAGTGGAAGCAGGCGCTTTAAAAACGTTAAATTGTCGGGCGCCGTAGTTAAATACAATGACAAAATGCCATCGTTCACCGGTACGTTCAGCAGTTTAGGTTGTGAAGTGAAAAGCTGAAGGATAAGTCTGCTCGGGCACTTTCCAATGACGCGATGCTGATAAAAGCAAGCCGTTCGGGTCCTTCCGCGTTTGACTGACCGAAAAACGTGTCTCATTTCATGTAGCTTATGTACCTGCACCGGCGTATGTATATATATATATGTAGAGAGAGAGCAAAAATGTAGTAGTAAGTGTATGAAACAAAAAGTGTCCTGTCTGATTATCTATTCTTATATATATATATATATATATATATATATATATATATATATATATATATATATATATATATTATGGAGTGTCACAGCAATTAACTTTGTTGGTAATTCCTTTAATGATGACTGTGGAGCTTAGCCAGTAATAATGCGTCCGCTTGCAGCATGGCGCCTAGATTAGCGCTAGTCAGTTGCCGCGTTGCGAACAGGAACAATGTCATACATCGACAAACGTCGAGTACTGGGTAAGGCAGATTACTTAGACAAGTGCCCGCGTCTGCCAATTATCACGCATGTAATAACATGAAACAGACAACTTAACGAAGCGGAAGAATGCGAACGCTGTTCAAACAACTATAACAACTGCAACAACGTATTATAGCACTCGTAATGACAATGTTTGCTAAGAAACAATAATGATAATTACAACATGGCAAACTGCCAAAGTTATCACCGACAATAGGTTCGTCAATGCGATGCAGTGTCCTTTATGCACAACGTGTTTGTGTGTATCGAGAAATATATGTCTGTATAGATCTAGATGCGTATGCATACGTGTTCCGCCAAAAGCAATCTGAATAGACGACCCTTGACCGACAAAGTAAGCTAAGGAAACTATGTGTTATCGAATGCCGTTCTTTAGCTTTGTTTCTTAGTTAGTAGAGTTCCCAGACAAAGGAGGAGGAGGCTATCCTTGTGATTAGCACTGATCATATGAACTGGTGAAGCGAGCACAGGCGTACACGTGTACGTCGTGCCCCTGATTTACAAGTTCAATCATGAGAGCAACCCGAAGATGAACAAACGTCTTCAGCTAGGCCCGATCATAGGCTACATCTGGTATTGCGGCCTGCGGGCCAGACGGGCGTGACGTTACACCACACTAGCCTTTGTCATTCAAGCGGGCCATCCTCTGCTATGTAAAATTACCGCCAATTGCGTTCACACCCAAGTGCTTTCAAAGGTCCATTTTTTTACAAACAGACCAGCCGGAAGCTGCAAACAGTAATATAGATAGTAATAACATTGATTATAATAAATACAAGGCTTTATCAGTGGAACCGCCCGAGAATAAGAATTATTTTCGCGTTCCATCGTGTCGGCGGCGTACAAATAAAGCCCCGATGTAAACAGTTTCGATACGAACATCCCCCGTGTTACGTGCTTATAATGTACAAGAAACATCGCCACTGAAAATACTCTGATGTTAGTGCACGTAACTGATTATCGCGTGTATGTATATATATATATATATATATATATATATATATATTGTAATTGTTGGATACATATTTATCATTATCTAATAAATACTAATAAAATTGAATTCTATTTCTGGAGCTAGCGACGCTAAAATGATTACATCGGTAGAAGCAACGAGTCCACGAGGAAGAGAGAAATAGAGAGCCAACGCGTTTTTCTGCAGAGAGCTGAGCAGTAAAAATTAACTGATTCGAGAGAGATTATCATAGCTATGCAGCCAGCGCATGTTCTTACAAATCAACGTGTCGGTATTTTTCCAGCGCTTGAGCGGTCATACCCGGTTTAAGTATCTATTGACCGCCAAAAATAGTTGCAATAATAAATAGATATAAATAGTAACTTATGATAGTAGGACAAAATAAAAATTGTTGCATTCGGTAGAAGTGTTGGCTTGCCTACCGTGTTCTGGCCAGTCTGCACCTGTGTCATATTTTGTATCTAGTCAGTAACCAGCAATACGGATTTGAGGTTGCATCCTTCCGCTCGTTCTCTGTTACTGACTCATCATACACTTATGATAACACACTTGCGTACGTAGGTAAATACTAGTCGACGACAACAAGTCGCTTGTCGCATGGCACTTTTGGTAATAAAAAACGAATCGCTGCGCATCGCACGCATAGGGCGACGACAACTGTTCATCATTCCTCCAATTATAACCACGGCAGCCTAGCTAACTGTCGCTGACTTCGTGCTAAATTTTGAATGTTATAAACAAACGAACAGTGTTTTGGTTGAACTTGATGGAAGGTAACAAAATTTCCGGAGCATTACCCCATTTATCGGTCTGCAACGACTCCGCATTTTCGCTCGCATTTCCCCTTTTCGTAGATATCTTGTCGATGATGACCAATTCTGTTGCCGTTTGAAAGTGTGTACTCTCACTGTCTTAACTTTTCTCGCAATATTGCGATTTGCAAGGCGGATGGCACTAATTCTATGTTGGTGCCGTTACTGTAATATTGCCGTTTTCATTGCTGCTGGTGTCTTAAATACCAATAAGATTTTCCAAGCGATAAGACTGCAGATAATAATTTGTTGCCATTGTCCACAGATGCGCAAACTATTGATGACTAATGCAAAAAGTAACCAAACACCATATCGACAAAAAACCATACTGTTTAACAGCGCAAAGCACCAACCTTAACACATTAGTAAAAGCCACATACGGCTTAATCTATACTAGCCCTTAACACCGGTTTTAATTTACGCGACAGCATTGCGTGGCTCCGTAACCTCACGAGTGTGAAATTACTTCGGGGGTTCCAGACAGCCATGATCCCATGTCGGCCACCGTGCATGCTTGCAGCGTATACAGATATAATCTGGTTCAACTCTCGATTTATACGTAAATATATAAGCGACTTCAGGTTCCATGCAGTGACCGACTGTCCTGTCCGGGTCTCCACTGTTGCTGTCCTTTGGTTGAAGCGAAGGGCAGTGTGCCGTCATTACGAATGCGTAATATATATATATATATATATATATATATATTGGAGAGAGAGAGAGAGAGAAAGTGAGACACTCCACTATCTTCTTGTCTAGGCAGTGATATCCCTTAGGTCTGAGAGAAATCCTTCGGGCGTGATGATGTGGTCTGATCCAACAATGACCTCCCAGTTCTTGAGATCGCGTGTAGTTTCGTAGGCGACCCTCATCTCGGAATAGGTCGCACCACCTATTACACAACATTACATGCGTACGCGAAAACAAACAGTCGGTCCGGAAGAAATGGTTAGCGATAAATACAAAAAGTTCAAATTATTTACACATTATTTGTTTAAAACATATTTTGTGGAAACTACCACACAAATTCGACTTGCTAAAGAATAAAGATGCGTTTAGGGGCCACGGCATGGCGTACATAGTCCAATGCCTAAGGATTGTTTTTGTATGTCCCATGTATCCACATCATATATATATATATATATATATATATATATATATATATATATATATATATATATATATATTTGTTGTTTAACTAAGCAGTAATATGATAATTGATACTAAGGTTACCTTGGCGCTATTGGACGATCTACCTTTGACAATAGCATAATTGTTGAGAGTTTTTCTTCGCGATAGAATTAAGCAACATGAACGGAACCAATCGTGGCGTTCGCCTACGTATATGCAAGCTGAGGATAGAACCAGCGTTTATCGAAAAAAAAATGTATCTTAACTTTCGGCGAAGCTATAGGTGGACGATGTCGATATTGTGTATGCTTGACTATTTACAATTTATTTGACTGGATATTGTAGTGATCTTATTCCGAATGAGTACCCGAGTCAATTTACGACACGATAGAAAGTGTATTTTACTGTGCCCACAACTAGAGATATATATACACATATTCATACACGCGCATCAAACACTTCCGTTATTCAAATTAAGGTATTTTATATTATATTATGATGCTATGATTATTCTAATTTAATCAACTTACATATATGATAACATGCCTTCCGTATGCACACACGCGTTTAGCCTCACTACTACGTGTATTACGTGTACGTGCCAGCACCAATACTACACTTTTGTACGCTTGACAAGTGGAGACAGGTAGAGTTGTTACAACATTAAGAAACGGTATACTTGCCAATAACGAAGACGATAAGTCGTGGCACATTCTTAAGGTTCGCCTGCTGGTTGCGATCTTTGTGCCATTGCCCGTAGCGCTGCGAGGTGGGTGCAGCGCGGGCATAGCCTCCGTCTCGTCGACCGACGAACGGATAGTGTTTTTGGTCGAGTTTGTCTTCGATGGCGTCCTGCGCGGACCAAACGTCGAACGGAAGAAAACATTCCCAATCTTATTGAATGGTCAATCGTTACGACTATCGCTGCAGTGGAAAGCTTTGATAATTACAACTATAGGCTATGTTAAATAATACTAACTGTTAACTTGTTAGTAGTAGTAGTGTAGAAAGCCAAGCCTTCCTAAGTCAAGCCACACAAAAACGACATGTACATATATGACCACTTGTGGCTTGTCACCAACCTCAATAACGTCCTTCAGAATTGGCGTCCATCGGGACATCTGATAGGTCTGCTCTGTGATGCGCTCCTTGCGATGCGGTTGGTAGATCTTCTTGCGGCCGCTCTGTAATAGCAGGGTTGGCAACAGCAAGCAGACACGCATTCGTGACGAAATTGTTTAAAGACTTAAGAATCTAATTCTACTAATCGTGACGTGCTCAGTTAAGCTGACATACATACACACACAGACACAAACGTTGAGCCAAGCGCAACTTCCTCTGCGTTCCCGCCGTGCTTCTGCAATTTCGCCGCAACATGTTCGGGCAATAGAGAATGACGAGGATGATCAACCACGCTAAGTCATTGTATGTCTTCTAAGCTGAGAAATGCCGTTGTACAGTATGCTTATTAGGCAATTTTTGGCCACAGGTTGACGACAAGCGTTTAAACAACCGTTGAGTTCCATTGCTTACTGGAATGCGAATGCAGTCTATAATGTAGCTTTAATTTTATAATACCATCACCATCATGAATGTCACCGTCACCTTCAAATAGCACGCACCTCAAGCAATCATTTTCCAGATAAAACCAGTTAACTCGCAAAAACTCGTAGTACGCGGTCTTCGTATAAACGAGAAGGCGGAAGCATCATCACGAATATCGCTTACACAAATATGAGCCGAACCTTAAAGGTCATACTTGCTAGATTAAAGTCATTACCTACCAAAGTAGACGCATTGTGCTTTGCACCGGACCTTTGGGAGCAATAACTTGACACAAACGCTACAGTAAAGTTTTGTTTTTCAGACAATACAGCCTAAATAGTAGTTCGATGTAAACTTACTTCTAAACGTGTATAAGCAGGAAGAGTCTGACAGCTAGACTAGGAACAGGAAGTAGTGTACAGAAACGTGTATTCGACATATGACACTATAATGCTGACTGATATTTGCAGGAGTTAAATTGGAATTAATTTCATCAGAGCTTGACCCGGAACAAGAAGCGTCTACTCAGGTGGAAACACAGGACAGCTATTTGAAGACAGGAAGCATTGAATAACACCGCATCCCAGGCTTTAAGTCACTAGTTCACTCGCTCGCGTTTAGACGCTCGAAGAGAAAAACAGCGATAAAGAGCAGGAGGAGGGAGGGAGGGGGAAAAGAAAAGCAACCCTCAGACAAAGCAATCTCCATCTGCGATGACACCAACATCACCAATAATAAACTGATGCTTTAGCTGGAGCACCTTATGATGTTGCCAGCCACCTACGTTGGCCGCGTCATCAAGCGATACTGCACTCCAGCGATTCGAAATCTTCATCGCGACGTCGAAGTATTGGCGAACCCCCCGCCAATAAAGGATCATTGGCGTAACGACAATTAAACACGTTTCGAAAATTGATTAAACACAACGGATATTTCATTAGGCACATGCACAGATCAAACTGATGTAGCTCGTGAGTCAGCAGTTGTGGTTATTTGCTCCAGCAGACCACAAACCAAATAGGCCCAGAAAAGATATGCTCCAAACAGAAAAAAAGACGAATTATCACATTTTTATGAGCCACGAAGTGTTAGAACTCTAATCGCTGTCAGAACAAGGTGGGGGCCGACAATATTTTTTTAGCTAGGTTGGTCCAACATTAGAGTCACAATGTTGTCACACAAAATACTTCGTTCCCCTTTTTTGCCATTGAACTCTCTCACTGGGAAAACTCTAGAAAAACAGGCGTAAAATATTATCAAAACATATCTAGTCTCGTAAAGAAATCCCATTGAAACGCATATACCTAGTGATCAATCAAGCCATGCCGACTTGAGGAAAATTAAAAAAACTCCTTCCAATAACCTATAATACAGGAACGTTTGTAGCACGATATATATATATATATATATATATATATATATATATATATATATATATATATGATGTACCTATAACCGTTTTATTTAATATAAGTTAGCCAGTGAATACTGTACGAAAAAAGATATATATACGATGTGAGAGAGTCGGGTATACAAAATCTTACATCAGTAACAATATTGACGCCGAGATGTGCCATGTTAGTGATGATGCCCTTCTCGGAAGGTGGAATCTGGGCATGTTGAATGAGTTTTGACAGGTTTTCCTCGGAGATGCCGTTCTTGCTCAGTATGTAGAGCAGTATAATACGGATCTTGTCGTAGTTGGACACAGCGGTGTCCAGAAGTATGGGCACAATGTTACGCATTGGATCTTTGATCTTCTCGCCCTCGGCATCAGTTCCCATTGCCAAATCTTGTTCGACCTTCACAGCAAGAAGAGATCCAAGGAATTTAAGTTAATAAATAGAAGTCGAGCCTCACACGAAGCTATCTATGATCTTGCATAAAACCTTATGCGGCATAATCCGTCCACGATAACCATGTGTTTCAAGTTTATATATGTCAATATTTAGGTGGTCGAATGCCACAACTAGTAGTGAGCCTTAGTGAATACAAGATTTACACATATAAGCTTTCCTTAATAAAAATGCACCGTACGTACTTTACAAAGTCGGTCGACGTATCCCTGATAAGATTTCATGCAGTCTTCAGCGAGATGCAAATGGGTCGAGTATTTGTTGAGCTCTTTCTGGTACTGCGGCATCTTCTTGATCATGACGGTGAGATCTTTTAGGCTAGACTTGTCTCCGCCCGTCGACATTCCGCGCTTGGAATCGATAAACTTTTTCATCTGTTTAGTAACCTGTTGTGACACTACAGCGATATGCTGGTGCCTCAGATCCACCCAGAGTTCATCGTTCTCGTCGAGCAGCACCTGCAATAACGAAAAGAGTATCTCGTAGGATTTATCCAATCAGGCTCCCCGGTTAACCATTAAGGTCGGTGAAAATAAAATACAAAAAATAATATACGCGCTCACCTACTAAGCCCTGTAGTGGTAAGTAAAGCAGAAATGAATAAATGCTATATATATATATATATATATATATATATATATATATATATGCTATTTATTTGCTCGGACGTATCCTGGCCCTAATTATAAGTCCAAGATATTTCATAGCGCAACAATGAACCCTTTCACCCAGAAACCACTTGCCAGTGGTAATGTCGACTGATTAGCTGTGCTCCTATGTGTTTTGACTGGTATATATATTCCTCAAACAGTTTATAGAAACGGAGAAGATAAAACATGAACACAAAATGGTCGCGTTGTGCGCACCTCCTTTTCACGGACATCGTTGCCCTGTGACGCCTCGAACTTATACACATCGTTCTCAATCGGCAGAAGATCGTAGGCCATTGCCTGGAACGTCAGCTCGTGGAGGAGAGGCGAGACGCAGTCAAACCCTCGGTCCAAAATCAGCAGCTGAGAGCGCAGCTTCTCTGGACCTTCACCCATCGTTGGCTCATCCGCCTTGTACGCATCCAGCTTTTGGTTGATAAGCTGGGCAAGCTCCGAATTCAGTTCGAAGTCACTGCACAAAAACAGGACGCACACATGTACATGTAGTTTTTTAAATATATAAATAATTTGTTCAATGTAATCAATCATTCACGATGGGAACATAACATCTGGGCCTTTGCGAACGTGATATATATATATATATATATATATATATATATATGAAAGTGAATAATTCAGCAAATAAGGTATTTTTACCTCGGCTTAAGACGTCCTCTTTTTACGAAGAGATAAAAGAAATTACACGCATTTTGTGAGCCAGGGCGTACCTTACAAATAAAAATAAGATTATTGGATATATGCCAGTCATGTAACCGGGAGTGTCACACTTACGCTCGGTATCGAATCGAGGGATATTCTCCAAGAGTGGCGCATAGCGTAGCCACTTGCTCGGCAATCCTCTCGAGGTTGTTCTGGCGTTCGGAGATTCGGTTGGGATTGTAGTAGCACTGGAACGTGTGGACGGAGTCAAGCGAGTACACTTGACTCTCATAGGGCAGGAAAGCGATGTTGACTTCCTTCAAGGTTTTTATGCTTTTTGCAATGGGCGACTTACACAGATCGGTGAACAGTTCATCGGGACACTCTGTAAACAAAGCACAGCCGTTAGCTGACAAGACTACCGTGCTCCGATAAGCATTCCCATACAAAGAAAACTCATAAGAAAAATAAAGGACAGGGCTTCTTTCATATCATGCCAAGGTCACACATACATTATGCGCCCGAGTTGAGACTAAAGTCTATAAAGCACTTGTGGCTTGCATCGATATTAAAATATTCTGGACATTTATAGGCCGACAATGACTGTTCTGCTCTCTGTTCCCTCTAAGCAGCAGATATTCGAATAGTCACAGGCATATGTGTGTATATGTAGCACAGATATTTACGCAAGTTTCGAACTGCCACAGGCTCAAAATAACAACTCAAACGTATTGCGAATGGATCTAGATAGGATATATAGAATCTACCAATAATGGTGAATAAACATCAACAATATATATACACATACAGGGGTGGTCACCAGCAGTCAGCATACCGAAAGGTTGTGAATGCCGCGTTGTTAACCGCCAGTCACGGTACTGGCTGTACCTAAATGTCGTACCGGATTACCTACTACTGAAGCAAACGACAGAGCGAAGACGATTCTTTAAGAGGAGAATATACTTACTTTCGGTGAAGAAAATGTGAGCGCACCGGTACATGTGCATACCGTGACGGAAGTCATTCATAAGCAATCGGATCGAGTTCTCTGTTGGTGTAATCAGATAGACTGCCTCCACGTCGGGCAGAGGTTCGCGCTTCTTGGCTAGATCCTCGACGATCGTCATGCCCTCGGCGGCCAGTTCGTGCATTTTGCAGCACGCGCTGATCATGCGCATTCCTACGCGTTGACGGCCGGACACCGACAGCAAACAGACACCCCGCAGGGCCATTAACAAAAACAAAAAATATGGTTATGATAACATGCACGGAAAAAACCCCACGAAATGCATTTTCCTAATAAATTCAATTCAATTCAAGTGCTCCTTTATTGTTTTCAAAGGGTAGATAATTATATACATAATTATTCACGAAAATCCTGTATTCAATATGCAGGATTATTTTGTACAGTGTACAATATAAGAGGCATAGAGAACATGCACGTATACATTCAGTTAACTTAGAATCTATAATTCCAGACTTCAGACGAACAACAAATACGACAATATTAAACGCCAGCTATCACTTACCCAGCGTGTCCACAACCAGTACTTTCCAATCCCCCTTCTTCTTCACTGAGCGAACGACGTCGTTCAGAATTTCTGAAAGGACACCGTCAGAAAAATGCGGTTACATCAGCGAGGTAGTTTATTTAGATGCTCTCTTGCCGATAGGCGCCGCAGCCACAATACCATGAGAGTGGATGAAGCGAACATGCCTGGGGAATCTATACAGAGGCAGACTGTGTTACAGCTTTAAGTCCTCTAAGTCTTCAGTGAGGAGCACGGTATATTCCAGATGTAGACGTTGTAAATCTAATATCGAACCCATAGGTTACTCAGTAACTTTTCGGGCTGACCCTCAGCCAAGATTTAACGGGACTGCTTTCCGCATTGCTTCACAGATGGACCCCCATAAATACAAATGTGCCACGGTGGGGCTCGAACCCGCGCACCTATGTGTCTCCTCCGGTCGCGAGGCGCAGGCGAATGCACCACGCCATTGGGCTCGACCGGTTACTCAATAACATAGAATAGTTAAAATTACTATTCTAATTCCAAGAATGATGAACAAGTACTTAGGTTGAATTGTTCAAACACAACAAGTGTAGATGTAAAGGTTATATATATATATATATATATATATATGGATATATATACACGAGTATAATATACCATCGGTCGGACAACACCGTGCCAACGGCCTGCGGATGTCCGGGAGCACGGGATTCAGGATAAATACATACCATACCGTAAATTGCCTAACAAATGATACGTAGCCTAATCTTTATAGCTTACACATAGCTCGTATGAGTACTGTGACAATCCTAGGAGAGGCAGTAGGTTGTTTACCGGAGTTATTCGAAGTACTTAAAAATACATTTGTCTACAAAACGTCACGGAACTTTAAATATGAGTAATTATAATCATTTTAATAAAGCGAACTGTTATATATAGAACCAACAAGCACGCTGTCGAGGATTGACTAACAAATTACCATATTTATATATATAGTTTTTTTTAGTTAAGTTGACTGCAGACTATGTGTTATGCGGTGCATTTGTCAAACTCACTCTGGCCAACAAGTTGCTTTAGCGACATATTGACAACTCTGGTTGTGTGGTTGCTCCGCGTGAAGTTCTAATGTCTCCTCTTCGCTGATGACGCGGATCGCGGTGATCGTGAACGTTGGTGATAATGGTGAGAGTGGCGGTTGCGGCGGTGATGGTGATGAAGTCGTATGTCTTTTTCTTCTTCGGCGTCGTTGTCGTCGTCGTCGTCGTCGTCGTGGTTTCTATCGTGCGGTCGACTTAAGCAAATGCTTGTTTTCTTGCTAGACTACTGATGACGATGATGCTAATGATGCTGATGACGATAATTATGATGATGATGACGATCGTGACATATGGCGGCCGGCGATTCTGAGGCGAGTAATGGCAGTCGGTAGTGACAATTACTTCTCGATGTGGTTGGTAGTTGAACTAGTTGGCGAGAGAAAGTGAGAGAACAATGATGCGCGCAATTCGGCAATTGCAATCTGTGGTGGTGGTGGTCCGAAACCCGCCAATCGAACAACAGCAGTTGCTGCTAGGCACGTATGCGGTGACTGCAGGCGGTGGTGGTAGCGATGGCGATGGTGGTTGTGGTCGTGATAAATGTCGTCGTCGTCGTCTTTCGAGTCAGAGTCGATAAAAGAGCTTCGACTTGCTTATTTACTACTACTACTGCTGCTGCTGCTGCTACTACTTCTACCTACTTCTACTACTATTCGGCTATGACGAATCGGCGTACGGAACGCGAACGGCACGGCGTAAGCGGCGGTGCAAAAGCGACGGAGGCGATGGCGTCCAAACTAGGATGCTGCGCGATGTGTGAAGGCGATGATCGAGCACAGACACACAACACAGGCTCTCCTCTCTCGTTCAGCCAGTTGGTTGCTGATCTGTCTGCTTACTGGGCGTTGTTTGTTCTCAGCCCCCTGTACTCTGCTTGCTAATCAACTACGATTACTGCTGCTGCTGCTGCTGCTGCGGGGTACTAAAGGTACTTCGACGACGAATTGACCTCAATTGGGCGGCTCAGGCTTTCTAAGGAGGAAGAGATCTCGAGAAACCTGCTTGTTGTTCGATCGGTGTTTGCTCTGTCCACGCTGCTTTTTGCTTCGCAGTGTTCTGTGTCCGTGGGTCGGTGGTTGGTTGGTTGGTTAGTTGATGTTTTTGAGCGGCTAGTGCAATCGATGCACGTAGTTGGTTCGCTTCCCGGTCACGTCGTAGTTGATTCACCGTCGTGCACTCGTGTACGCTTGCTGTAGAGGTTGAGAATAATTAGCACTGCTGCAACAAACAAGTGTCTGCAGGCAAGTAAAACGCCGGACAACTATTGACAGCCAGACGACGGCCACTTATGGAACTCGAGCTCGGACTAGAGCTAGCCAACAAAAAACGCAGGTACAACAAATAGCAATAGATTTCTAATGATTACTACGGCGACAGCTTCACAACAACTCGCAACAACGTCGGACGACAATCAGTCAACAATCAGACGTCGCTACGCCGCCGACAACAACAACAACAGTAACAACAGCAACGAGAATAACAACGACTCGATTAAACTCGGTCACGACAAAACAACTCTATCAAAAGAACACGCGAAACGAACCACCAGGGAACAACAGATCCTTAGAGGTTTGAAACTGCTAGCTTGGCGAGTGGACTGCTCTCTACGCAGAAAAGATCAATTTGACAATGTCCGTAGATCTCGGTTGGCTGTCGTCGCCACCGCCACCACAGTAGCACGTTAATGAGTCCAATTTCACACTACAAACGGTTGATAGTGATGTTTCCTATCGATCTACAGCGATCCCAGATAGCTAAAATCGACAGTGGTATCCAGCAGAATCCACTCGTGATCACTATATGACCTATAGAGACGCTAGATGACGCGCCACTAAAGTTTCCCTACTGTCATCAAGCACCAGCTGATCGGTTATTAATGCCGCCGAAGCTGTTTGCGTTACTCTGCACGGCGCGCTGTTCAACTAACCACTGGTTGGTTAGGTTGGAAAAAGTGTCAGTTGTTGTTGTTGTTGCTGTTGCTGCTGCTAATAATCACGTTGTTGTGATCTGTCGCTGTAACGATCTAAAAAACGAGAGTAAACGCGAGCCAGAGATAGATCAGAGGGTGAAGAGAGAGATATGACACGATGGCCTCCTTGTAGAAGAAAGCTGTTAGCGCCACGATAGCGAACAAAATGTCATTGAACAAATAACTGGGCCTGCCTTAGACGTCTGCGTAATAACCAAAAAAAAAAAATACACCACGAGAAAATGACCCCTAGAGAAGAGGGTCGAAAGCTTATGACAAACAATACCAAACTACAACTCAAATAGTCTGTCCGTGCCTTCAAGAGCACAGCAGGAGCAGTGATGTACGGGAATTACTTGTGGCAGCGGAAGCAAACTTAGCGCAGCAGGCGTAGCTAATGTTGCGGCCACTCGATGGTTGGTGAGGCAACACAGCAAGCAGACCCGGGTCGTTGATTGCACCGCCGCACCAACCGATCTCGTTCTTCGGTTTTCAAGTGGTGGTGCCCCCGAGTAGTAATGATCACTTCGAACGGTATCCGTGGCCGCACCATAAACTCGTCGGCTCTCGTCGACTCAAGCGAGACTCATCAGCAGCTCGTCAGCAGGAGGAGGTGGTGGTGGTGATGGTGGTGGTGGTGGTAGTAGGAGCAGCAGCTTGTGGCTCCATCGACCCGCTCGCTGTTCGCACTTTCCAACCAACCCCGAAGTACCCCGAACGAAGGCTGTATTCGGGCCCCTTCGAACGCCGCTCGTGCCGCCGTGGCGATCGTTGGCCTAATACGAACTAACTAACAGTCGATGCAAACAACTGCTGCAGTGGCCGAACAAACTCACACAGATAGACAGACACCAGAGGCCAGAGGGGGGCCAGACAGAGGCAGAGGCAGATAGATATTCACAGCAGCGGTAGCGGTAACGATAGCGGTGGAATCCGACCTGACGAATCAACAGCAGCAACAGCAGCAGCAGCGGGAAGGTGGGGCAGTCGTTGCTAGAGGTTGTGTGCCGCTGCCGTTGCCGATGCTGTTGTTGCTGCTAACAACAACAACAACAACAACAACAATCGAGAGCCGATTCAGCAAGCCAGCTGATGATAATAGCAGCAGTGAAATACAACACACGACCAACTGACAACCGCTTCGAACATCTGATTAGGCCAGAGGTCCGTCGTCGTGCCTTGTGCTGGTGGTGGCTCCAGATAGGCGTGGGTGCGGATTGTGGGTGTGAATAGGTGTTGGTAGCTAGGTCAGTTGTTGTTGTCGTCGTCGAGACAGTGGTCGTCGTGGTTGATGGTGGTCATGAACAACAACAACAACAACACCACCACCATCATCATCCAGTCATGCCGGCTGATAATGATGATGATGACACCAACAATAACACCACCACCATTACCATCACCATCAGCAGCCGTAGCAACAGCAACAACTACAGTAATAAGAGTGCGTGATGACGATGAATACTACTACTACGGGATTCGTTGTGCGGTCGTCCTAATGATGGGACAGTGCAAGTCGCAGTTGTTGCTACTGTTGCTGCTGCTGTTGCTGTTGATGTTGAATATTCTTGCAACGAATTAGAAAGGTAACGGCGCGGGCCGCGGGGGACGACGAAGACGTTCAGAACCACAACAATATTAACAACGACGACAACAACAACAACTTCTACAGCTACAAATGGTTTACTCGGAAACAACTGCAGAGCGTTTGGGCGGCGGCGCTGTGTCGTCCGTCTCTCTACTGTTGCTGCCTTTTTTGTTGGTTGGTTTGACCGCTGTTGAGTTTTGCGTCGTCAAGCTGCTGGTGCCAATGTGAATGATGATGATGATGTTGTTGTTGTTGTTGCTATTGCTACTACTACTACTAGTCCTGCCGTTTGTCAGTTTCAGTATCCGCTGATGAAGGCACACATGGATAATGAAAAGTCGCTGTTGCTGCTGTGGTTGTTGCTGGTGTTGCTGTCGCTAGCTACGGCCGCTGCCCAGTCACGGACTGATCTCGCAATCGATGGTATCTGTGTCTGTGTCGGACTGTCTGGCTGTTGTATTCCGTGGTGGTCAGTCACAGTTCCACTCCGCCTGTCACTCATTTACTGTTCCACTTCGTCCGCCTTTGCCGCCGTCATTCTCCTTTCTCCTCCTCCTCCTGCTGCTGCTGTATTCCGTGCCGAACTGCTGCTGCAGCTGCCTCCGCTGCTGCTGGGTGGGTGGATGGATGTGTGGATGTTTGGATAGTGGTGGTGGTGGGTGGGTGGCCTATTCGAACAGACACACGACGAAGCCAAATTGGGGGGCAACACAACTCGGCCCTTGGGCGAGGGAAGCTGCGCGCCAAAATTTGAATGCGTCTCTGAGAGTAATGCCCGGCGGTAAAAAATATGCCATGCAATTCCGGAAAAGGCGGAGGGGTGTCAGTAGCACACTCGTGGCTTACAACTGCCAGCGACACATGTGCAAAGCACTCTATAAAAAAAGCATGAACTTATATATATATATATATATTATATATATATATATATATATATATATATATATATATATATATATATATAATATATATATATATATATATATATATATATATATATATATATATATATATATATATATATATGTGTGTGTGTGCACACCAAATATTTTTATAATGAACATCACACAAGACTGATAGAGGCGAATAGTATTTAACTCCGAGTGATAGCTATTAAAATTTATTTAATAGCCAATTGTTACCTCTAATATTTAAGCAAATAAAATACACACATAAATACACACTCTCATGATTACCAATACGTTCGACTAGTTATTGTCGTGTCAGTCTAAAATAGAGTAAGCCCGGCGCTAGCTTTTACATATATTAGTATATATATATATATATATATATATATATATATATATATGATTAGATTTATATGTCCAGATCTATGAGAAATTTATCGGTATACGATAAGTGCAGGCGTTCATTGCCTTGAAATGAATAACACCGTCTGTGACTATGGACTTCCATGACTAGACGTTAGCAGTGCACCCGCAACGTATGCAAGGCTACTACAGTTTTAGCAAGTACGGACGTGAATTTACACGCCTTCAACACTAACGAGCGGTGACGCATATATATATATATATATATATATACACATACATATAAATATGCGCCAGCACTCTGCGCTATATATATATATATATATATATATATATATATATATACATATTTATATAAAACGTATTGTTGTTGTTAGTGCTATTTTTGGTGTGGCAATTGTAAATTAGGAGGCCAGAGATCGAGTGGCTCTGTCTGCAGCGGTTGGCCAAGTCGGCGACTCGCCGCCGCAAAGTGACGTAAGGCCAACTTAGCGGGCAGGCCGAACTCCGGCCACCCTGTGTGAGTCAGCGACTGAGTGCGCCCCTCTGCGGCTGGACGGGCGCCTCCAAGAAAGGAGGTGGCCACTTTGTACTTCGTCCGTCGTTGTCGTCGTCGTGGTCGTTACACATGCTGCGCAGACCACCCTCTGCTCTGTTCTCGTCGTTTCCCTCTGCCAGCTGCTACAAACATGGCTACGTACGCAGAGCCAGCTCATCGGTGATGATCATATGGCCCTTTCCACCCACCTAGGGCATCATGGGAGAGGCAGGGGGCCGTGTGGAGCTCATTCCATCATCGACCCAGCAGGAGGGCCTTCATTTCCGGGGCCGAGGCATAGCCATCAACCTAGCCGGAACCCCCTGCTTCCCCGGTTCAGCGCAGCACCGCCGCCACCGCACCACTTATTAAGGAACTAGTCGCCAGATGGTTGGTCTCGCAATATGATTATTATTGTTGTTGTTGGTGTTGTTATTGTTGTTATTATTCTTCTTATTGTTGTTGTTGTTGTTGTTGTTGTTGT
The DNA here is from genome assembly GCA_003439945.1 of Dermanyssus gallinae. Taxonomy (NCBI): domain Eukaryota; kingdom Metazoa; phylum Arthropoda; class Arachnida; order Mesostigmata; family Dermanyssidae; genus Dermanyssus; species Dermanyssus gallinae. The sequence continues at coordinate 767,267 of QVRM01001369.1, forward strand.
TGTTGTTGTTGTTGTTGTTGTTGTTGTTGTTGTTGTTGTTGTTGTTGTTGTTGTTGTTGTTGTTGTTGTTGTTGTTGTTGTTGTTGTTGTTGTTGTTGTTGTTGTTGTTGTTGTTGTTGTTGTTGTTGTTGTTGTTGTTGTTGTTGTTGTTGTTGTTGTTGTTGTGTTGTTGTTGTTGTTGTTGTTGTTGTTGTTGTTGTTGTTGTGTTGTTGTTGTTGTTGTTGTTGTTGTTGTTGTTGTTGTTGTTGTTGTTGTTGTTGTTGTTGTTGTTGTTGTTGTTGTTGTTGTTGTTGTTGTTGTTGTTGTTGTTGTTGTTGTTGTTGTTGTTGTTGTTGTTGTTGTTGTTGTTGTTGTTGTTGTTGTTGTTGTTATTATTATTATTATGATCATTATTATTATTATTTTTTTTTTATTATTATTATTTATTCAATTTTTCGGTGTTTCCCTACAATTGTGGGATCTAGACGTGTCTAGGCTCAGCGGCGGCGGCGTTTCCCCTACACACTGCGAGCGAGAGTTGCTGACGTAGAAACTCACCCTCGCGCTGGTCACCCGTGTTAGCACTGATTTTGATACCTAGGTCTTTGAGGAAGATACCTGTGTTTTTGCTGATTGGGCTCATCGTTTCCATGGCATTTGCCCTTAGACCATGGCGGAACGGTGATGCCGTCGGGTCTTTTGTCGTATTCGAAGCCCAACTTGGGCTCTAGGGTGCTTGGTATGCCGGCTCTACGAAGAGCCTTCTTTAAGACTGCGTTGAGTTCCGCGTGTCTGGGAGTCCTACCAGGGCTCTTAGAGCAGCTTAAAGAGTGCAGTCCGTCCTTATCCACTGTTTTTCCACATGCCCTGCACTTGTATGGCTTACATATGGGAGCGCCTATTCTTAGGGCGACCACCGTGCGGAAGGAGGTGTTTTCCAGCATAGTGCCCAGCTGCGGTGAAGGAAGTGCCTTTAGGAAGCCACTGCTGAAGGTCTCACGGGCGGCTATAAATACCGCTCTATCTATCGGAGATTGGGTGTCATCTAAGATCTTGCGAGCGGTCGTTTGACACTTGTAGCCGTCAAGTATATGCTGCGTAGGGTGTTCTTCCCAGGGGCCAGGGCCTATTGATTGTCTTGCTGCCAGCTCAGCTTTGTCCCTCGTTGCGCGGAGAACAGAACAAACATGCGGTTCTAACAACGTGTCTGCGAGCCCTGAGAACTCTATAAGAGAAGCAGCGTAGCACAATGGAGCAAGGTCTGCTACGAACCTTAGTCCCAACCCTCCTTCGCTGAGTGGAAGTGTGGCCCTTTTCCAGGATCTGTCAGTAAGGGCTACGTTTATAACTTCTTTCAGTGTCTCCTTTGCCACCTCGTCAAATGCTTGCAAATTATCACAGTTTTGGCCTGTGGGCGAAGTGCGTAGAATATAGTTTAACCTAGGCGACCCTAAGCTGTATCTCCATAGGCATAATGTAGCCTGTGAGTGAATCGCCAATAGCCGAGTTTTTATAAACCGAAGGGCGTCTCTCTTATCCTGGATTGTTCTAGAGATCTTCCGAGAGCCAACGGGCGCTCCCAAGACCTCCAAGTCAGGCGGCTCGATTCTATTTGTACCGGGCAGGGCGTCTGCAATGATTTTGCATGCCTCCTCCTGTTCGTGGGAGGTTCCACCTACAGCTATGAGCTCGCATTTAGAGGAGTTGAGAGTTAAGCCTCCCTCGTCTGCAAACTGTAGCACTTCGCGTATGTCGGAGGCCACTACGTTTGCCGGGCCGCCTAGTATACTATCGTCCAGATACCACACATTTAGTGGGCTTCTCATACGGGACACTAATCCTGAGATTCCTAAGCTAAATAAGGCGGGCCCAATCGTGTCTCCCTGTTGTACTCCGTTGGCTGAGAGAAGAGGCTCACTCTCTCCCCAGGACAGCGGTGATGGCGTGCCGTAGCTCTGCCACGCTAAGCGGAACATTTGTGGAACTTTTGCTTTAACTTCACTAAGGATGACATAGCGTCGAATTATTATTATTATTATTATTATTCAATTACAGCACATTACATAAAACGTTGATGGGTGTGGGTGGTGGCGGGCAGGCCAAATTTTCATTTCAACACAGCACTAGTTCTTTGAGTCATAATCAGTGAGAGTAGATGATAAAGCCAAGTTCAGATTCTGTGTGTGCTATGCGAATCTCGGGAAGCGGACTGCGTGGAACACATTATCCTACACTGCAAGTCTCTTTGTAAGGCAAGGTGGACGGGCTCCACGGCCGTGAGGGGTCGCCCCATCAAGGAGGCGGTTCGCTAAATGATGACCTTGACGGAAGCATGAAAGGAAGCGAGGGACCTGTTGGACGCAATTTTGACGCTCAAGACGGCCAATGAAACCGCTAAGCAGGAGAGGTTCACGCGGCAGCCTCGGGAGAGTGGCCGAGACGAGGAGCCGCGGGAGGTGGGAGGTGTGACGGTGTATATTTGGTATAAGCTCCCTATCTGGATGTATGTAAGCATGCAGAAAGATAGACGAAGACATAGCTGAATTAAGGAGAAATAGCAGGGACGCCGCTCCCATGGCTTCGAAGAAATGCCAAGTATTACAGAGGAAGGGTGGGCAGGAATCCGGGCTTGGCGGATTTGTGAGCCCCACACTAGTCACGCAGGCTGCTAGTGACGCATGTGCTCTCTGCATTCTCGAAACCTTCCAGAAAAAAGACAGTAAAGCCATAACCTAAGAGTCAGCGGCCATCCTGTGACAAGGACTTTCGAGGAAATCGCTGGAGGCTAGTCTAGAATTTAAAACAACCTCCGTAGCAAAAGTTCTTTAACTTGTTGACTGCTTGAAGATTGCTATTGCTTGTTCGTGCCTCTCAAAGCTATAAACTAGAGGAGCGTAAGGGCTATTAGTATATGTCTACGCCGCAGCAATTTCCCTTGATATGGAACTCATTACCATTAGGTATTCTTGAATGAACTAGAAATTTAGTCTTCGCTCAATCGCGCAATGATATGCTCAGTGGTCTTCTGGAAGTACCAAACCCAGTTGTTCGACTAAACCGTAGAAATCGAATCGTTGTTGAATTCAAGTTTAAAAGTAAACAGGCAGTTGTTTTTTCGGCGTTGAGATTCTTATGGCGTCACAAGAAAGTATTTAATCAGATTAGTAATTGAACTTGATCTACGTAGGCAGATGAGGCGTTATTGACTGAGTCGACTCGTGTTTAGGTCAGCCGACTAGATGTAGATTCTTGAGTGAGCCGAGACGCACCGGAACACACGGTGTTCGGCTGCCCGGCGGATGTTGTCGCACGTAAGTTGGAGTCTCGAAAACAATGGAATACACTTGCGCACGTAATAGCAGGAATCATGATGGCCAAGGAGGAAACTGCGCGACGGCGCGCCGTCGAGTCCATTGCGAATGACGCGGTAGGCGAAGATATCGACGTGATGGTGGATGTGGTCTCGGCGGCGGTCGATTTGATACGTTGTGATAGCATTAGTGATTCCTTTTCCCTTAACTGTGAGCAATATTAGTTTCATCTATAGGAACCGGCTATGGGGATGACAGGAGCTCTGAGGGTTTTAGCAGGTAATACAAAGGCTCTGGTAGTCATCGAGCTACCAGCCGGCGTGTAGTCCTGCACAACGTGCCTAAAAGCATTTCTCCTCCTGTATAAAAATAAAAACCTTGAGCAAGTCGCGTTAGCGTGTCTGCGTTGGCGCAGTGGGTAAGAGGAGCATAGCAGAGCCATTGTCCATCAAAGCAACACACCACCGACTTACACATCACCCCCCTCTGAGCTTAGGACAGACGTAGTGGTCATGATATAGCCTGACTATAGCCCTCATTTCTTAATGGTAAACTTAGCTAAGTAAAAATATCAACGAGCAGATTTATTGATACCGATTGCTTAATTTTTTACTGACATTACCATAATTTATTACCGGTTATATGACAGCGACGACTTTCAGCGAATAAATGAGGGTCTGTGAAAAAAATCATCATTATAATATTTAAAAAAGCTTAGGGAAAAGTGAACGTAACCAAATGTGCGCCGGCGTAGCCCAGACATCATAACTAGGGCGGATCATCTAAAAGGCTGATTATCCTAGATTGTAACTGTACGGACGAAGAAGAAATTTGAAGAAAAGGCCAGAGATGCCCTCTCGTGGCAAACCACCATCTAGAACTGGCCCAGTAAAAAGACGAAGCTATCTAACATAAGAGACGACAGTGCATAAAACAGGACGACGATCTGGCGCCGCCGTAAGAAATTATTGCGTATTCGGCGAAATAGTTTACGCACCTAGTAGTGGTGGTGGGCTAAAGACGGGGGTTCATCAGCCATGTACGTGGAAACATTAGTCGAAGCTGCAAATAGCTGGATATGGATCGTGTCTCGAATAAGGGAATGCACTGGAGAAAACAGCAACCCATTCTGGCAACAGTGGATTATTTAATCGAGCATCATCGATTTGGTGCAGGCCGGAATTCATTAATGCGGGTGCCCGACTCTCGAAACGGCTCAGGAGAATACAATGGCAAGTGACGATCAGAGTCTGGGTGCTGGGCTTACCAAACGATGTCTACCATCAATGCATTCTTCATCGCCAGAACTACACTCTGAGTACCCCATCCGACGGGTTACTTTTGTGTAGTAGCAGCTACGACGACTATTTACTTTTGTTTATAATAAATTTACACACATAAATTGTTCAGCAGGGTGATCCCCTGGATCCTCCACTTTTTTGTTTGTGTATCAAGGAGGAAGGGGTTCTAAACAGGGGCTTCCTAAATGTACTTAACGATATCCGAAAAGTTATTGACTTTGGTGCGATTAGCGGCCTAACACTGAACCTGGTCAAATGTGAACTTTATGTCACAGCCCACAACAAAGTTGAGCCATTAGATTTAACTAACTATTTTGACGTACTCCCGGGCTATCGCGTAGTGGTCAAGGTTAACCTGGAGCTGCTAGATGTACCCTTATTTCCGGAAGGCATTGCAAGGGCATTACACAGTCGGAGAGGCAAAATTGACTACGCCACAGGCAGACTACTCCAATTGAGGGCTCACTGCGGCCTATTCCTTCGTAGATCTTGTTTTTCAGCCACGAGGTTAACACACCTGCTCAGAGGTTGCAACCTGTTTTTATTAACCGAGCTCTTACAGCCATTTAATGGACTTAGCTCAGACATTTTAAAGAACGTACTAAATCTGAGGCCGACCGCTGAGGCAAGGGAATAGGTAATGCTCCCGGTTTCTTTAAGCGGCCTAGGTTTACCGGACGCGGTCATGATGGCGGGACCCGCAATCGTGTCGCCGTTGACCGAGGCGACGGAAAGGGTTAAAGCATTATTAGACAGTGGTGAGTGGGATGCTTATACCGTTGAACATCAAAGGCTGACCAACGAATTGTCGTTGTTATCTGATTCTCCCCCCGAGGATAGAGTTAATCAGTGCAGTTGAATAGCCCCCCTACAAGAAAAGCGACTAGCAAGCCTGATTAATAGAGCGCCTTCCGTTCCCGATAGAGCCAGGCTTTGAGCTGTTAAGTAGCCGTACCCTGTCCGCGAATTGGGGCATTTTTGGACGACGAGACGACGCGCATAAAGGCAGGGCTACGGCTTGGTGTTGTCCCACCTAGTCGTGCCCCACCGATGTCGTTCTGGTGATTTTATAGACGCGTTGGCCTATCATGACCTGTTATGCGCCTTGAGTGCAGGCCGACGAGCACGTCACTCCGCTTTAAATAACACTTTTAGTCGCACATTGAGATCTTTCGGCTTCCCGTGTGTTCTAGAACCTCCGGGTTTATCCAGGAATGATGGAAAAAGACCTGACGGTCTGACTTTGACGCCTTTTGAGCGTGGCCGCATGTATGTTTGGGACGCAATTGTAACCGACTTATTAGCCCCTTCGATGGCTGGTGCAGGTGCAGACCGAGCAGGTCATGCTTCCAGGTTATTAAATACTCCAGCGTTGATTATCCACACGAATTTTGTCCGTTGGTGTTCGAGACTATAGGAGCTGCAGGCCCCTTACGCTTAAGCTGATTCAGCGCGTAGGTAGAAGCCCTAATCTTTCACGGGAGACTCAAGAGCATCCGAATTCTTGCGTCAGAAGCTGTCGCCCGACATTCAATGAGGAAATACAGCATTTGTTCAGAGCACATTGTTGAATTGGGCTAACTCTGGGACTCTAATATTGTTGAACTGGGCTCAAAAAAATTACTCTGAAGGAGCCCTTGAAGCATGCTAGTTTACAGCAAACGCGACCGAGTGGACTATGACCAGACCCAGATATGACGTTTATTGGTGTAGTTTCTCATTTGTGTTACAACTTCATATAGCCACGGCTAGTGCGAAGCATATGTACAAGTTACAGCAAGATTTTATACATATTTACCATAGTATGTCGTGTTATTGCAATTATTTATCTATGGATTGTGTACATGTTTACATAGTCATGGTTTAATCAGACGCAAGTAAGGTTAGGTAGTGCGTTCTCGCAGTGTTTTTAAATTGACTAAGCGAAATAAGTCTCCTAAGGTCACTAGGCAACTTGTTCCACAGGGTAGCACCTAAATTACAGAGTGCAAACCTTGATTGTGTACTTGTAGCCGAGGAGACAATGAGCAAGTGAGATGCCGAGCCTCGGGTGTTTTGGGTCCTTGCAGATTCGATAAGGCCAACCAGGTTAAGATGGTGACCAAAAGGAATACGTTTTATTATAAAAATAAAACCGTAAAATAAAACGGAGTTATATGAGACGCATAAGAAAGACCGTACACATCCAGACCATATGTTAGGTGGCTCTGTACATACGCGTGGTACATTACAGAGAGGCATTGACGGGGTAGGATTTTGCGAGTGCGGTATATGACGGCTACGCCGCTGACCCCTTTTTCCTGACATATTTCGCACGCGCCTGGAACATCAGATGTTTGTCAAGAACAATACCAAGGAACTTTGTTTCAACTAGCATATCAAGCGTGCGGTCGCATGCAAAAGCTTCAGGATTGATTGTAGTTTGGCCCCTTAGAGTTTTAAATTGAACAACTCCTGTTTTTGACCAATTAATGTAGAAGCCGTTATTTCTGAACCATATAGATAGCCTCTCAATATCCTCACGAATCATTGCCTCCACCTGTTGGGGAGAGTCGCCCACGAATAGAGCCGTTGTGTCGTCAAAAAACAAGGTTAGTTTAGCATGATTTGGAATACTAAAAATATCGTTAACAAAACTATTAAATAATGATCCCTTGAGCCACTCCAGATGATATATTTTCTATAGGGGAAAGGGATTGCCCATTTTGGATAGCTTGGCGTCTTTCACAAATCAATGAACGCCCCCACCTTAAAAAAATTTCATTCACCCTATAAGTAGAGAGTTTTTTTTAGAAGAATGTTTAGGTCATACTGTATCAAACGCCTTTCTAAGATCAATAAATATCGCTGCGTCCGTTTTCTTTAATTGTATCTGTCTCCGTATTTCTTCGACAAAATCCATCACAGGCACAATCGTCGACATCTTGGGTGGAAAACTGAACTGCCTACCATGTAGGACGTTGTGTCCTTCGACAAAATCTCTAAGCTGTTCAATGATGCATTTTTCAGAGACTTTCGATATGGGCGCGGGAATGCTGACAGGTCTGTAGTTGTCTCGGCACAGGCGATCCCCGCCTTTGAACGATGGAACCACACGGTATAGCTTTAGGACATTGGGGTGTACTCCCGTTCTGATGGAAATATTGATAATATACTTAAGAGGCGATGCGAATGCATCCGCAGCCCTACGGAGAACCTGTGATGGTGAATAAGAACGAAACGGTTTGAACGTAAAGAGCACGGTTGAGAACAATACTTGTATCGTTCGATCTCAATATTTAGCTCATCTCGTGTATTCGTGATCCTATGTCCTGTTGACGAAAGCTTTTAGCTAAGAACACCGTGCTGTATATCTTATGAGAAGCCCTGTCATAACTAATAGTGTGAAAAGTACAGTAAAATTGTTTCTGATTCTTCTGAAACATTATGTAGTTAATAGTTTAGTAATGGTTCTTTCCAAATAATTTTGTCAATAGACTTTGAAACGTGTCGCTTGGGAAATGCCGAATAAACTCAACTTAAATCGAATTCAGGTGAGCTTAACACCTCCTGTCAGTTTAGCTCCGTAACGGAACTTTATCGCCGTTATTTTTGTTATGACATACTTCATACGCGTTATGGTAGAGCCCGTAATGAGTTGTGTGTTGAAAGATACATGCATACATTTTGAAAAGACAGCACATGTGGCTATACTAGATGAGCACTGAACTTATCGGTATAAGAGGACATGTGTCACAGCGCCTGTCTTAGTCTTCTGTTCTAATAAGTCTTTACAGTACGCCGTGCCTTTACTTCATAATTGTGATAGTTGTAATAGTTTATCTGCTTGCTTAATCTAAGAAAAAATAATGCAATTATGACGCGAATTCATACAAGAATCTATGCTTAAATCGTTTTGTTCTTGCAGAAATACCACCACTGAACGCGTCATGGGGCTAGCAATTAAAATGTTGTGACGATATGTTCCTAACCTACTGTGGTTGCGGCACAGGACTGCAACTAGTAGTACTATTTTGGCACTAAGTTAAGCATCGGTTTCGGCATACAGAATATTCTCAGGATAGCCTTTTCGCCGGCCGGCCTCATCTGACGCTCATTGCATCATGAGTGACTTCTGACTGATCGGTTGCCAACTTGTCGCCATGTGAAGCGATCATTGCTGCTACCCTTGTAGCGCCTGCATATCGCTTTCTTTAATCCTGTGTGTGACGAGAACGCGTCGTTGTAGACGTCGTCAAGTTACCCGCAGGTTGTGGTTGATTAGGCTTTTGAACTAAATTTGCCTACGTAGGTGATACGTGCATTTACTCTTACCTGAGACTGCAAGGTAGGCAAAAAGTAATATTATCGGTTTCTTGCAAGCTATATTATTCAGACTTGATTAGTAAGACGCAATACTAAGACGCAATTGCACTACGAATGCTACATATGCATCTTGCCGTTTCCAAGACGATTCAAACGCGCCTTTTTTTTTGTCAAAAGGGGACAATATTTACATTTTACAAACCGTTACCTAGATTTATGGAACGTCTTACTTCTAAGGTTGTTTACACGAATGCTAAAATAGTTTGACAAATTTGATGATTTTATGATCCGCTTTGGACTGCAGTTTCCAAATAGAGCGTATCACAATCGAATTTCTGACAATGTTACACCTTAATGAGAGACGACGAATTTCCTTGCACAATATTCGTTTCTGTAATGTGTTTGTCCAAGTAAGGCCGCCAAACCTCACAACAATACGCAAACTTAGGAATAACCAAACTATTATAAAGCCTTAAGTACAATTTGTAATTATTAATTATAAAGCAGCGAAATATTATATTAAATATAAGACTAGTTTGTGTGATATGAGTGCTAAAATCCAGTTCCGGTGTTATCGTAACCCCGAGGTCCCAAATGCTATTTAAAATAGGGATAGCCTCCCCATGCAGCATGTAGTTATGGGCTCCCTTTAAACACAACACTACATATATAGACACTGATATAAATACTTCGTTTAAAAACTGCCTTAATCGCACTCTGTAGTATTTGTCTTTCATTAGCGGTGTTTAAAGGTACGTATAGTTTCAGATTATCAGCATAAAGCTTATAGGTTATCGAATCGGGGATAACTTTTTTAAGATCTATTCTTTTGGCATTTTTATTTAGCTATTTATATATGCTATTTTTTGCATATAAATGTGCAAAATAAAAGTGAGCCGAGGATTGATCCCTGAAGAACGTCAGAGGGACACGCATCTGACTCACTAAAGCTATCGTTTACGCGAACGCACGACTCTCTACAGGTAAGATAACTAGCAATTCATGACAAAAAGCGAGTATCAACATTCAAGTACCTAAGCTGTTTCTGTGCAAGCTTTACATGATTTACTCTATTAAATGCTTTAGAAATCAAAATATACACAATCAAAGGACAGCCTATTCTTTATCATAATTGCCCAATCTTGAGTCATTTCGAAGAGTTGAGTTGCCGTGGATATGTCTTTAGTAAAACCATCTAAAGATATTTAGTAAAACTATCTTTAGATGGCAGAAGATAGACTCATAGATTTCTTCCTCGCAGTTGGAAATAAGCATACAAACGTACCAGGTTTGGCAACATTAGCAACACCCATATCTACAAGTGGTAACATATTATCTATCACGCGGCAACCAGTCCTCCTATAGATAAAAAACGTCGGGGTCTTTTACTGAAACAAAGCACCGGTCTCCTTCAGGCAGACAAACTCTCTGCTCAAATGCAACCTCAGAGAGCGTTATCACGAAACTCGGGTATCTGGTTAAAAACCATATTAGTGATACAAACTGTAGGATAGCAGTGCCCGTTAAGCAGCGCGGGCATAGACAGCGTCGGTTGGCGTCAATGCCGAAGCAAGCTAAATACATGGCGCCAAATAGAAGATGCCGCTACCCTACTAGCGAAGACGCGGAAAGTCACAAATCTGGCAATCTGTGAGTATATAACGAGGTATGAGAATAAATGAGTCAGTAGTCGTTGGTGCGAGCCAGATCGAGGATGTGTGTTGTTTGAGCGAGAGAATGGTGAACTCGTAACGGTCGCCGCCCAGCCGTGGGGGTGGTTGACACTACACAAACCATATCGCAACACATTGTAAATAGGTGAAAATGACAAATATAAATTATACACTTTAATTTCGTAAAATAGGGTACGAACAAGCTATGTGCTTAATAGAGCTTGTAATTGACAAGTGCAATTATCTTATAAGATATGTCAATAAAATAATAAACATTTATTCGATTTATTCAACTCATGCACCACATGTCTTTTTAAGAAGTTGGTATCGAATATGTTTCGTGCATAAATAGTTCCTCCTCCCCGAGCATGCCCACATCTCAGGCAGCTGATATATTTTGCAAACGCAGTTTAGTAGTAACAACCATCAGTAGTATCGACCACAACAGTAGTAATATCGGCATCTAATACAATTATAACAAAGATGCTTGAACCCAGACTGGGACTCCGTGACGATAAAAGGCCTGACGGTGTCCCGCCGTGCAAGAAAGTACACAAAGCGCAAATACACAAAGTTAGAGCCAAAATATAATTTCGTGTCGATTTCAATGGAAACAACAATCCCGGTCAGCAGAAGTACAAAGGCATTTACAAAGGACTTTAGTGATCGAATACAAGCAAGCACCGGGGATACGCGTGAAGCCGAGTTTCTGAGGCAGCTGCTTTCATTGGCAGTTTGCAGAGGAAATGCCGCACTGGTATTAAGTGCGATGGGCTGAGAGCAGCTGGAAGGATACCAAAAAATATCGAGGATGCACGTTCACACCTCACAATTGTATTGCTCTAGCACAGAATAAATAATGATAAAAATAACAGAGATGAACAGAAAGGACTAGCTAAGAGTAGAAACATATTTCAGTGGAAATAAGGGCAACATCTGTTATTTATGTAACTTCGCTATGTTAGTACTTTGGAGTGGACAATTGTCTCCGCGCGAACGTGTGATCACGGTTTCTCTAACCCAGGGTTAGCCTAGTTCAACAATATGCCCCGAACAGACGCTGCATTTCCTCGTTGAATGTGGAGCGACAGCCTATAGCGTCAAAATTTGGATGCTCTTGAGTCTCCTGCCGAAAGATTAAGGCTTCTGCCTACGCGCGTTTCTACATCTGTAATTTGGACAGGAGCGAACCTTTGTAAATACTATCATTTTGACATCCTAAACGAACACTTGTTTGGGATGGTGATGCATTTTTATTACCTAATATTTTAGAAGCTATGGATGAAAATGTAGGACTACGGTGTGTATAGGACCTTATGCATAGTTATGAAATCGCTGACGCTGCTGTCGCATTATCAAAAAAAAAATATTAATTTATAGTCATAAAAAATGTCTAGAAAATAATTTAGAACTCCCAAACAATCCACATCTAACTAGAGTCACCAATATTACTCCTGCATTTACAATTGTTCAAATTAATGCATGATGATTATTGAAAAATTAATGCAAAATTAGCATCGCTGTATACCAGAGGCCCGGAATCGGTGAGGAATATCACTCCAAGTAAATGGAGTAAGGCCGTTAAGTAGAAGTTCGACGCCGACCCAATAGGCACATGTAAGAGTACTTGCAAGAGAAATGTCTTTGAAGGAATGACTTAACTGATGCGCTTGTTCCTTATACTGCAATGGAGGATAACCGGTAGACTAAACGCTGTCAACGTAGTGAGCCATCTTAGCCGATGGTTGGCTCACATACTGTGCGTTATAGGAAAACACACATTCACATATTTGTCTATCCATCATGGTCGTCCCAAAGGTCGAGTCAAGCGAGCTGCTCTACCGTATCGTTGGGGGTATTATCAATCACACTGTCGGCCGCAGAGCTTTGACGGAGAACAGTTTTGACGGCGTGGTTCCGGTGGAAACTGATTGCAAGCACATCGAAGATATTTCCGAGCTAGATTCAAAGGCGAACCTCTAATGACGGTTATAGTAGTAAATAAATAAAAATAAGTAGATGCGCTTCTGCAATCAATTTATGTTTGTTCATTTAATTTTCTGAGTTCCTCAGTGTGCCGATGCGAGTTGAGGCAGTGCAGAGAAGCGCTTTACTTTCACAGCGAGTGTTTCGATAGCATTTACTCCAATGTAATCCCAAAATTGTCATTCAAAGCGGCTCAATTACAACAATATTTTCCGGCCACCAGGCACCGTCCGTTTTAACACCGATTATTCAGTTTGTCTCTAACATCACACGCAGATTGAAATATAACTATGGCCAGGTAGTGCTAAAGCTCAATGAGACTGACTGGTTTGACCCATACGCTGTAGGTGACTTATTGATGAAGCATTCGAGTTCGTCAATGCATGAGTAATGACGTCGGTTAATAGCAACAAGCAGGAACTAAGAAATACAAATTATCTTGTAAGACCTAGGGAAGCCCGAGTTACGTAGGAATTGTTGGCATTGATTACTAAAAAACATGCAGTATTTTAAAATATAAAGCTAATCCAGGTGATGCTATGAAGCCTAGTTAGGGAGTTAAAGAACAGGTAGCCGCTGTTTCGACATAGTGTACACTTAAATGTAATGGGAAGCTGGTACAGGAGAACATACAAGGGAGAATCAATCCCTGAAATGTCATTAAACTTGTTCTGAGCGGCATACCGAAAAAAGTATGTGAAGCGTAAAGAAGGAGATAATATGCTGTTCACTGAGGATACGATGGCAAGCTTGTTTAATCAATATTATGCTACGTGTATAACTGCCGGGCCGGAATGCTCTGATTGACTTAAAAACCTTGAAAACTTTCCTCGTGAAGTGACAAACGCCTCATTCCGACCGGTCCATACTCTAAGGTAGCGTATCTTCTATGCAAAACAAAGTTATGCTCAGTTGCACCTGAACAATTCTATTCCAGGTATTTGGAAGTGCAGCCGATGTTCTTGCTGGCTCGGTATCATATTCGATTAATTTATCAATTACGGCCAGTAAGTGCTTCAAAGAGCTTAACTTATATAGCGTTATCCCGCTTTTTAAAGCTAGTGACGGACTTGCAAAAGGAAACTACCGCCCACTTAGCAAATCGGCTGAAATCTCAAGGCTATTTGAGGAATATACATTCGAAAGAGCCAGGGACCACATTGAACAGCGCAGTGTACTCATGTCAGCAAACTTGGAACTTATGGTGATGACGAGCATGTGTATCTTGGGTATGTTCTTTTATGTCAGAAAGACAACAAACTGTAGATATCGGGCGGGGAGTCTCAGTTTTCACTATGAATTGATCGGACACCGATTTTATTTGGTTCTGGTCGTGTACAAGTGTACCAAAGACTAACTGTAAGTTTATATAAGATCCAAAAAAGGTAGATATATAGGTTCTATTATTCTCATGAGTGGTTTACATTTGTACAGAGATTCACAGCTTCTCAGAGCCATCAAAGGCTAGTATGAAGTATTTATCTTGCGTGTCTTCCTATTATTTTATTTATTGTCATTATGCATTTTATCGTGTTCAGTTGAAATTAGCGTAAGGTACCTAAATAGTATTGCTTAACATTTTGTTTAAATATTGTCAGAGAAGAGGTTGCGCGCACATCTGGAGGGAGCTTGTTCCAATATGTAGCACCGAGATTTGATAATGAGAAACGAGATTGGTTACATGAAGCTGCTGACAAGATAAGAAGTTGTGTTTGTGGTCTTTTTGTGTTCATAACTGATGTCGACTAAGAAAGATTGAACAGGTTGGGATGAAGTCCCATTGAGATTCGTTTGATCTCAGTAACGACCTACATCCCTATTTGCAGAGGGTAAGGCAGAATCGACATATCTATGTATTTATATCGCATGGACTCTCATGGTGGACATTTCAATATTACGCACAAGGCTATTTTTTGCAGGCGATGTAACGGGCATAAAAGACGCGTATAAGTAATTTCAGATATTTCAACTGCGTAGATCAGATAGATAACTATGGACGTATAGATAGTACATGGCGGGCAGACAGCCACGGGGCGAGAAATACCAATCGTAATCGGCATTTTAGAAAACGCACTCTTGACAAGACCAACGAGACGACAAATACACGTTGTTTCGCATATCACTCTTCTATGTGAGGGGCGCTGACGTTGCAGCTACGACGTTACATTGCTTGCGAAAAGAGAACCTTGCGAGTAATATTAGGATATCCAGCATAGGAGCCATTGCGTAATAAATACGCTAAAATGTCGATTCTCCCCTACCTTCTGTAAATAGAGATGTCTGTCGTCAATGAGATCAAACCAATTTTGATGGGGATTCACCCTAACCTGCTCAATCTCTCTCACTCAACCATGGACACAAGGGAATCACACATTAGTTTTCACCTTGTCTGCAGCTTCATGTGACTAATCTCGTTTTTTAGTTCTAAATCTCGGTTGCACGAATTGGGACAAGCTCCAGTCCTCCAGATGGACGCGCAACATGTTTCTTGACAATGTTTTAACACTGTAATAACTAGTATTATACTTCTACTACCGAATTGCGAGGTTTACGGACACAGCTCACGGATGGATCGTAGCAGATAGACCAGAAATATCGCGGAATTCATCAGAAATTTGCAGGGTTATGTGGCACAATCATCAACGATATGATTCTCGCAGTTGAGTCCTGTAATGCTGAGCAGTAACCTTGCGGAAAATGTACGATTCATAGCTACCTAATCTTTGAAACAAAAGTTTAACAATCTTTAAAACAAACTTTAACAAAAGTAGTGACGTTTGTTAGATGTTATAATAGAAAGATTTTCACTCTAAACCACACCCTTGGTTGAGTTCAATATGGCTTTACACCACATCAATCTACTTGCACCCGACTAAATACTTGAAGTGGCACAAGACTGGATATGCAAGGGTAACTACCATTCGTAAAGAGACGATCATCTTAGTAACAGTATTTTTCTTTTCTGGCGTTTGGGTTATTTTGCGGTTGATAGAACTGCCAGCTGATACGCAGATAACGGTGTACTGCTCTCTACTTTTAAGTGTGCCCGGCTAAATTACCAAATTCTGATTTTGACTACACAATACGTAGGCCGTTTACTAAAGAGTCGTAAAGATCGAGAAACATGTGAATCCGCACCATGACTGAACATACGAAACTGAATTTTGGCCGAACATCAATCAAGGAAGAAGCAAGACCGGCATGTTCAGTGGAAGACCCTGCGCCAGAAATAGTTTGAGATGTCAATCGTTGAATGTATGTGAGATAGCTGAGATACACATCTCAGTAGGTGGGGTACACGCTAAACAGCACTGAAGATTAGAAATAAACCCAAATCGAAACAGAAGTCAAAGCAGGGGGCAGCCTTAATAAAGACACAGACTGTTTTGTCGACTGGGATGTAACAGTCATTGTTTTTTGAATTCCCAACAAATCATCTTTACTGACTATTAACATAGGGGTCGGTAGTCACAGAAGCTATCATTACCAGTTCATTTTCTGAACCGTTTGTACAAAGAGTTGCCAAGATTGGCGCGCAATAGGCACCCAGTTCTCCCGATTTGGCCCCTTGTTACCTAATTCTATTCCCAAACTTCAAGATCAGACTCGAAGAATTAAAATATTCGTCCGATGAAGACGTCATCGCCACTGGGGATGTGTATTTTAAAAACTGCAAGGCTTCCAACTCTTCCGAAAGAATCAAAAAGTTTAAGCATTGCCGGAATATCCGCAGCTCCAAAAACGCTATGTCAAGCGATATAAAAATACCTTAATTAGATATACTAATTGCCTTTTGTGGCTACTTAATGAAGAACTCACGAATACGGAAATATTTCGCCCACATCTTTCCGAACGCATGACCTGAAAGTTTACGTGATTGCGAACCTTGATTTTAGTTAACACTTTTTGTTTGTTTATCAAGCGAATGTTTAAAATGGTTACTCTATAGATGTTCCCTAACTCGACAGCAAATATTACCCGTATTTTGGCTTCTATCTTTAACAATTTATTTTGACTGCTCTACGACAGCTAAGGTGAATGTATTTGCTGGAATACTTCTTTAATACAAAACGAAATGAGCGAAAATCCAGCCAATCAGATGACTGTTTGCATGACGGATTGCTTGGTGGTAGTGAACCAAGAAGAACTAATTTTAGCCAATTTCATTAATGACCATGCGCGTTTATAAAACAATTTAGTCACATTAATAAACAATTATGATACAATATGAAACATTGTACATGAACACCATTATACGAGGATAAGAATGTATTTACGTTAAACAAATAAACAGAATATACGCACAGAAACCTTAACAAGGCATTTTTTCAGCTTGACCCCATTGCGTTCTTGAGTGCCCTTGTGTCATACGATTTTAGCAAGACGTTAGCTTCTAACGAAGCTTGTAGGAAGAAGGAGAAGCCGAGCCTTAACTATACTTGTGTGAAACACAATGCCCAAGTTCTATCAGAATATTTTAGTGACCGTGGTAGGGAGTCAAGTCTACTTGCTCAAGGAGTTCTACGTTCTAAGGAACTCTACATACTAAGACAAGCTTTTAGATTAGACTAAGTGCTTTCTTGCTTCTGTAAAGGCTAATACGAGCTCGATTGTCGCATAAGAATACAACGAGAATGGTTTTGAAAACATATATAAACCTATAGAATACAACTTTGTGCAACTATCAAACACTTTACAAAGTCGCGTCAGCTAACGGAGAGTTGTGTGGTACCTAATTTCCGGACTGCCAACTGAGACTACAGGCTCTGTGTTTCATGCGTTCTGTTGTTTACTGAAAGGGGCGGGTGGGACCGCAGTGTCCAGTGCACTTCTTGTACTGACAGAAATCGATAAGATGGCAAGGTGATAGTATCGAAAGAAGTGAGCATGGGTGGAACCAAAGCGTAATAGCGATAAATTGAGTAAATTATTTTGTAACTTTTTGTTTTTTTTCATCGGAGTGCATTTTTGCATTTGCTTATAAATATAGATATAAATATATATATATATATATATATATATATATATATTTTTTTTTTTTTTTTTTTGTAACTAGTTATACATCCAAGTAACACTATACTTACCACAAGTTTTGTCCAATACCAATTTAAGTGTGGTAATTGACCAAAGAGCTCCTCTTGTCGGCTCATCGTATTTGTATATATAACACACAATAACGATCTATACAAATTTTGCTGAGGACATTGCTTGTCGAACGAACGTCAGCACACCTAGTAAACAGGGCCAAGGCCTTGACCGGCTGACAAATAAACTAGGAATGTGTTTGTGATATATGGACGGACTAGAGATACTTCTCTTGACATTTCCTCTATATTGAAGTTACTTAAATTGTAAACACGTATAGCGTGACTACCATGACTATAGCCCCTCAGTTTATCTTTGTTTATATATGTTTATTTGTTTTACTGTACTGGTACGGCTTTTGCATTACTTTGTGCTGGACACTACAATATAACTTATTAAATGCAACTCAGTAAATCGGTGGTTTATAACTTGTAACCCTGTTCAACATACTGAGTGGGTTATACCATTATGCCTCAAAGTAACTGACTAACGACGAATAACCAGATAAGCAAAATAGCAAACGATTTGCACTAATGTCCACTCATAAACCCGCCGTGACACCAATGATGAGCTTTATAGGGTGGATGTCATAGAAACACACATGTTACGAAAGCTCTCAGAGAAACACGAACAACGCAATGGACGCGTAGCGCTAGCTAAACCGAAATTGCATCGATCTCTTTCTTGGCCTGGTATTACCTGGGTAGACGACCCTAGATGATCGACTCCTGCAGTGCCCTGCTATATATATATATATATATAAATATATATATATATATATATATATATATATATATATATATATTTATATATAGACTTAAAAATAAATAAATATATATATAAATATATATATGCGTTGCAAAAAATTGCAACTCATGTTTTTTAGTGATAATTACGGCTTGATTTATTTGAATGGCTTGCATTTTAAGGGCACGATGTACATGACGAATTACGAGTATGGTGTTAATTTCGTTGCAATTTCACAATCGATTCATACAAAAATAAAAAAAAGTGTGAAAAAACAGTGTTGTGAAATATTAGCAACAATAACGCTTTAGGGAGTATTCGATTCTTACCAGGTCTGTATGACTCATTTGATACTAGGTATTCTATTCTAGAAACGGGTTTCGTCCCTTCTTCTAAATCAAATCTTTAACTCGGTCTTTCATGGAGTTAATGAGCTGTTGTAAGTACGAAAGTAGAATATCAGTCCATGCTTGCTGGACAGCTTCTTTGAGGTCCGACAAATTATCATATTGTCGACCATTTGCGTAAATCTGCTTCACCAAATGTCGCCAAAGACATTCGATGGGATTCAGGTCTGGACTCATTGCCGGCCAGTCAAAGAGTGGCACTCCTTGTTCTTGAAAAAAGGCTATAGTGCTAGCCTAGGTATGAAACGTAGCGTTATCTTATTGAAAAACTGCGTCAGGTACCCCAGTTCTTCTGAAATGGGCTTTTAACTGGGAACCGACGATAAGCTGGTACTTGTCGGAATTGTTTCGGCCCACAATCGCGATTAGATTACTGTATGACCAAGCTCAGCATATGCCTCAATTCTTGTCTTTTCGTTATCCGAGAGATCCTTTTTACGACCCGCGGTTTAAACATAAGCTTCGTAATTAGTTTGAAACAACGGTTGAGCTGTAAAATCTTTTGCAGCTATAGAACGATTGATTTAGCTGACATTTGTATATCCCCGGGATTGTATATCAGCTGTAGTATCGACTATCCTTTACAAACAAGAGCTGTGTTGTTAGCATGTTATTGTTGCTAATATTTTGTAACACTGTTTTTTCACACTTTTGATTTTTTGTATGAACTGATTGTGAAATTGCAACGAAATTAACACCATATTCGTGGTTCGTCATGCACATCATGCCCTTAAAAGCCATTAAAAAAAATCAAGCCGAAATTATCACAAAAACACGAGCTGCTAATTTTTTGCAACGCACTTTTTATAAAATAGTCTCGAGATATTTTAAAGTGCCTCAGTAACCTAATAATAAAGTGCCGTTAAAAAGTTGTCTTACATATATTTTTATGTTATTTCATGTAAATGAAAGTTCTTCCTTGTAAGGCAGTATTTTTGGCCGTGTATATTCTCCCACAAACGGACGGCACGGTTTTTAGATTATAAATGGCTGACTTTAGTATGTGCCCTAAATCCCAAATTTCCGCGCAATATGTGGCTGAGTACTAGGATAATTTGTCTTTAACTAAATAGGTACTTTATGGCTAACTTATTTAAAAGAACTCATATAACAAATGTTTGCAAAACTAAATTTGCAGAGTAAAATTGATTTGTCAATTATGCATCACCGTTACCAAAAATGACGTAGCTTGATTTGCAGTGGGGTCTTTTACCGACAACCCGTCCATCCACTGTAATACTCTACCAGGGATTTGTCAGTTATAATTCATGTTTGGCTTTAAAAGGTATGCTTCCGGGGGCACACAGTTTAAACTCACTGCTCTTGTGAGCAGTGAGTTTAAACTGTGTTTTCGTTTTATTTTTTTGTAGGTTTTCGATACAGCTACATTAATTTTGTTTAAGTTACGTAAACCAAGTTCTTAAAAATTGTATTGCTATCATTGTTGTAGTCATTGCTATTGTGAACACTCTAACTCGACCATGTTGAAGAGTTGGGCAAAATTATCTACAAAATGTCATCTATTGAAATTCAAGTCCAAACTCAGTATAACGCCTGATGGTCTGCCCAGCTATTTCTACAAACATTGTGGCTTCGATATTTGTTATCCTTTATCAATGATTTTCGAACGATCCTTAAATGACGGCTCGATTCCTGAGATGTTTAAGACTGCAATCGTTTGCCCTGTACATAAAAAAGGCGATACATCTCGGGTTGAAAATAAACGTAACGTATCACTAACCTGTAAATCATCGAAACTTTTTGAAATCGTTATTACGGACGCTATATATCAAAATGCTAATAGTCAGAGTTTAATCTGCAAAGAACTCAGTTAGAGACTGCGAATTGGTACAAAGATGTATAAACGATTTCTATGATTGGACACAACGTTTAGACCTGAAACTTTCAATCCCGAAATGCAAAACAATGCACTTTAGCCGAAAAAATACAAGATTAGTTTATAAAATTCATAATTGCCTCCTCGAAAGTGTTAACGCTATGAAAGATCTGGGAATTGTTATGACCCCTGATTTAAACTTCTCAGAACAAAGTGGAGAAGTGGCACTGAAAGCGACAAGAAAATGTAATTGGATTCTCAGATCCTTTGTTCTAAGAGATGCTGAATTGTATATGCAACTATTTAATATCTATGTCAAACCAGTACTGACGTATGCATCCTCTGCATGGTTTCCAAGCAACAAGATGAATCGACAATTATTGCAGAATGTGAAAGGACATAGTTGATGTTTTTAAAGAACTGGACCAAAAATGCTTACAAAAGGTCATACAAAATGAAGAATTATGTGGTCAAATGTTCAACTGTAGACATTCGCATACACGATCTAAGGTTCGCTACGAACCGAAATGCATAGCGAAAAAGGAAATTGTAATGTCCCTGTTTCCTTGGAGAGCAACCCGAACCTATGCATGAATGTTGTGATTTTCTTGTAATGTACATTTTCCCTTTATTGTAAATAAAGCGCGTATTATGAATGAATGTATAATACATTATGTTAGGTTTGCATTTTTCAACCAATGGCTTTTACCGAACAAGGTGGCTTTGTGGCAAAGCCATTGTCTTGCATGAGTTCAAGTTCTGGACCGGCCAGACTTGATTTAGTTTTCATGGTTCCCAATTTAGACGAGGTGAATGACGGAGTACACTATAATGGACCACGGTCGGGCCAAAACATGTTTTAATAAACGGATGATGCCTTAGTATCCACCCACATTACACAAAGTACCAAAATGTACTATTTTTTACGGAGACAAATTCCTGTAGCAATGAGGCTGGAAGGGGCGCAACGAATCTGCTGCAGCATTTGTCATTGGGATCTGGCCTCGGCCGTTAAACAGATATGCTGTGAAACGTATGCGTTGGCACCTAAAGAGTACAGATATTCCTAGTAATCCAGAAAACTACGGAGAAGAGCTATGTTTTAGGATTTGCGGACTAAAACGCGATAAAATACACTTACATACATCCTGCACTTTTAGCCATATAGCCTAGTGAACCAGACATGCCGTTAATCATTTAAAATGTATGATGTCAGAAACACATTTGAAATAACAGTTTCAAATGGCTGTTATCTGGGGAAAACAGGGCGGCGACAAAAAAAAATCCGAAAATGTCAAATGTTACCTAATCCTGCTAGTAAAACTACTGCTTTTCGATTGACTTTAGCAAAGATTCCTAAAGACTGGTTTCTGAGGTAGCTGTGTTATGAGGGATGTGTTGTTAGAAGTCGCGGTGATTCCACTGAGTTTTGCCGGGATTCAATGCTATGATTCGTACTAAAAACTGTGTACGTTATATATGTGCATTGTAATTCTATGATGGAGACCTTCCCGACGAACAACATGGATTTAGGACCGGCAGATCGACGATCTCGGCCTGCCAAAAACTGATGGAAGAAGTGCAATCGACGCTAACAAGGCGCGGACAGCCTTTAAGTTCCATCTTTGTAGATTTCAAAGCAGCATTCGATTCAGGATCACGCTCGATAGTGCTAGAGAAGCTCGCGGAATCTGCTGTACCACTCAGACTACTAGAACTCCTCAGAGCTATTTTACAGAAGAATATGATCTCAATCGACGACGGGGTAGTGATACGCGATAGTCTCGAGCAGACGACGGGGTTCGCACAGGGGGATAACGTCAGCCCGCTACTATTCGCGGTCCTCATAAGCGATCTACCTTCACGGATCACCACGAGGCATCCGCTCGTCAAAGTCATTCTGTACGCTGACGATCTGGTGATGCTCAGTACGAGCAAACACCACTTGCAACAAGCAATAGTCACAATGACGAGGTACGTCAGCGAGGTTGGTCTCACCATCAACAACAGTAAAACTGAGGCGCTCAAATTCCGCAGAGAAGGTCGTCTGGCTGCTAGCGACGAACTCCGCTTGGGGGGTGCGCCAGTCAGGTATGTAAAATCCTTTACATACCTCGGCATAACTCTCACCACAACAGGGACTGCGTTCCGCCTGCACGTTGAACAACGGGTGAGAAAGGCTCTGATTGCGTCAACAACAATCGAAGCGCCCCAGAAGCTCTCGATCGATACCGCCCTGCGCCTATTCCATCTCAAAGTCGCGCCAACGGCTACATACGGAGTGCAGCTTATATGGCGACACCTCAAAATGAACGACCTCGCAACGCTGGAGAGAGTTAAGCCCGCGTTCTTAAAGCGAGTTCTGGGCCTGCACTCCTCCGCTCGCAACCGCCTGGTTTATGTAATGACAGGGACTTTGCTATTCGTAGAAAGTATACGGAAGATGTATAGGCTGCAGGAGACAGAGGCATACAATGCGTTCATTCAGCTTCAGGAGGACAAACTGGCCGACATAGATCCTGATATCTTCATAACACCTGCAATGACTGACGACGCGTGGAAAGGGCCCGACCGACCGAATCGCCATGTGATAGTGCGTTTTTCGGTACACGGCTACCACCACCACCTACGCAGTGCAGAAGGCTTCCACGACCCCGATGTTGACTGCAGATGTAAATATTGTCATATTGAATGCTCTAGATATCACGGTCTTGTTTGTAGTAACATTGGGTCTCGCACATGTTATTAATAAAACGCACTTATATAAAAAAAATCTGTTGGCCCGTTTAATGTCATCATAACTTTGTATATTGTATACGTTTATATTCTATATTTTATACAATTCTTGTAACTGCATTTGTGAGCTCCTGACGCCGAGCCAACTCTTTGTACTTAGGTATAATCGACACTAAATGTGTGAATAAATGGAATTCATGAATTGTAATTCTATGATAGTATCATAGTGTTATCATAGTATAGTACTGTAAAATGGGTAGCGGTAAAAGCAGATTGGATTAGGCTGCAAATACTGGTACAAGGGCGGATCGAAAAGTTTTGATAGACGCTTATAATAAAAATAAAATGTATTTAGTCTTCCAAACTGTTGTTTCCCTTTAAAAGCTCTCCCACCCGCTATAATGCACTTGTGCCACTCTTTTCCCATTCTTGGAAACGTTTTTTAAACGCGTCGTTCGGCATCAAATTTAATTGCTCTTGCAATTTTTTCTCTTTATCTTCTCTATAGTCTCGAAACGTTTTTCTTTTTAACTTTTGTTTATCAGTGGGAACAGAAAAAGTCGTACGGAGCTAGATCCGGTGAATTGGATGTTGCGGAAATATAGAAGTTGGAATTCTCATCCTATAATCCGAAATCTCTAACGGAAGATCCAAAGGTTGTTTACCCAGAATTCGGGCTTCTTGCGTCGGACGTCCTAATGTAATCTTCTTAAAATTTCGCGATCGTATTTCTTATTGACCGTAGAACCAGGTGGCAAATATTCGTTTACGACGATTCCCTTGTAGTGGAAAAAACGGTCAAAATATCTTTGGTGTTGAACCTGCTCTGTCTGAATTTATTGGATCGACTCTCTCCTTGGAAGCACCCTTTGAGGATTAGGCTTTGTTTTGGATTATTTTGCTGTCGCCGACGGGCGTTATTTTGATGGAATTTCAACATTTTTGCAACTAACTTTGGATCCAGTCTTCTCACGCATAAAATATCGATTAACTGATTCATAAGATTTTTCTAACTACTCAGCTCTCTTCTTTGTATCAATCCTGCTTGTCGCAATTCGGCCATTATTGAATACAACATCACGAAATTTATGTCTACATAAAAACACTTTAGAATGGCGCCAAATATATCATGAATGAAGACAGAAACGCAAATTAACTACTTCATTATTTAGTACCCATATCAAATTTGTAGCGGCGGTGGCTTAGGCGGCTAACGCACCGTTCGAAACGGGGCGTTGCCATGGCAACCACGGTTAGCAAAACATCGCTAGTTCGAGCCCTGGCCGTGCTGGTAGAATTTGTTGGACGTGGTTGTCATTGCCTTGCTGCTACATACCTCTGCTGGAGAAAGCCTATATAATTCCAGTACGAGAACGCGATGACGATAGATGCATTTAGACGCTATCGTGCCACAGGCAACTTAGCCCATTACGAGCGTCTAAAATGTAGTTGTCAGAGCGTTAAAAAAAAAAAAAAATGTGATTAACCGTATCTTTCTGGTCAGCGCGTCCGAATTGAGTACCTTCCGTGTCAAAAGCATCCTACCTAGATTACCATCTCAAGAAAAGACAAAAACGTACTTACGTAATGATTGTACTTACGTTAATTTTATTTATTTATTGTTGTCAATAATAATAGACATGTTACACCAACGCACCGTAAACGCCTCTATGGCAACCGAATAAGCTACTGCGAATTGAAGGCAAGGGCTCTTCCAAAACTTTAGTTTCCCCTACCTCTCGCCTAGGGAAAGGCCTCTTCTTCTACTTTTTGCACTCACCATTTTCGGTAAGTGCAAACAACAATAGTATCAATAATAATATTAATAATAATAATAATAGCAATAACAGTGAACACAGTAAATAGTAATACGAATATTGACAGGGATTGCTCATACAATTTCCAACCATTCCTTCTGCGTTTTTGTCGTTGCCGTGACATCGACGCGTTTCCTCGTCCACATTACGTTGCGTCATTACTATATTTTATTTCGTATAAACACGTGTGTTGTTTGTTTCGTTTAGTTTTTAGGTAATTCGGTCGTCGGTTGTAAGCCCAAGCATTTATTTATCGTTCTGCAGGACATATATATACTCGTATGTATATCCTGCAGAACGATATACACATATATATATATATATATATATATATATATTGCGTACACAGTGATCGCGCTGCAGAATTACATCTGGCCAAGGTAAGCGTCACCACGTTAGCGGTCATAGCAGCAACAAGTAACCCGACTAAGTGGCCCATTTCCTTGTAGGGTGGATATTTGTATAAGAAGCAGTGACTTGAATCACACTGCAATGCCGCCTCGTCGTAGGCGGCCGGGACTTCCAATGGAAAATCATTTGGTGGCACAGACCGACCGACCGGCCGCAGAAATGAAGCTATAAGCTTCGTTACTACTGCTGTTATTGTGATTGTTATTTTTGTTGCCTTTGGTGTTGTTGCTGTACTTGTTGCCGCAGTAATAGCAAATGTTTTTGCTGTCCGCGGTTATCGTTATTTTTATTGTCGTTGCTGTTGTTGTTGTCGTCGTCGGAGAGGATCCAGATAAACGTACGATTCGAGTACGATTCTATCGTACATTTTTCTCCGCTAATTCACAATAACCAATTAGTCAAAATCAGCAGAATTCCTCTTCTAAACAATGTTGATCGATAATGTGGCTCATTATCGATTGAAAGATTTCAGATGATTGGTTTCGCCCCGCATTGTTGGACTCGTGCACATACAGGACTGTGTGGGCATTGTAGGTCTGGTTTCGTTGTTTATTTTTAAACGCAGACAAATATCGACTGCACACCTAGGTAAGTCATTCTCACGGAATTTTTTCCAACAAAACAAACAAAACCGTAAAAAACAAATAAAACACAGCTCTTTAATTAAATTTGCACAGCTAACGTCCAAATGGAGAGCAGCACATCATCCCTGCTATTCTGTGCGGCCTAAGAGTGCATTCGTTTGCACTTTTCGCTTCGCCACATCTTCTATTGTACTCCTATATGCTGTTTTCTGCCCGTAGTCAGTAATAGATCCTCCTTCAACTCTCACCCTTCCTCCTTCGCTCTCCCTCTATATTAATATATATATTCAAAGTTGCGGACTCAATTCCGGCGTCGCATATACCGTTAGAGTACATTGTATATATTGTATAGAAGATTGCAGATTTAATTACTCAAAGTATAATAATGAATTAGGTAAAAATAGAAATAATTAAATCGGAGTTTGCGTTCCTTTGCTGGTCCGCTGGTTACTAAAAGCGGCATCATGGAAGTTGTGGCCTGGTTCTCTGAATCAGTTCTGATAACTTGACGCATTCTCATATTCAATTTTGATGGCGCGTTGTTTCTAACACATCGTGGTGTGAATGTTCTTTTTCATCATATAATCAACCGATTAAGTGCTATTTTTATGTTTGCATCGTCAGCACGTCCCGCGTACGATCTTTTTGTCGACTTCCACCGTTTTACACTTCTGGAATGTTGCAACTTCGATTCTTTAATTGAATGCACACACCTACCATATCTGTATTCTCCCTGTTCAAGGTACTACACGGAAGGAACACAGATGTAGTTGCTGACAGCTCATGCCTTGAATTATATTGCTTAGACGAGCAAGCAAACATATCGCCAAGTGCATCGAACATACGCACACACACATATATATATATATATATATATAGCAGCTTCGGTAAGTGGTAAGTGCAGCTCCCATCTCGTTCTCGTTTACTACAAGAATGTTGGTACACAATAGGTGTATATAATACGTCGATGTAGCATAGCGGTGTGGCGCATGAACAGGGCTGTCCGTTTTACAGAGCTCGCGCAGGAGATTTCGGCATTTGAACACCTAATGAGTACCTTTAGAAAAAAGCCAACATCTAGGCTAATATATATGTAACCGACCAGACTTCATAGGAGGAGGATTAAAGTATTTTCCTAATCTTCCTATCTAGTGTTAGAACAATCAACGTACACACTGTAAATCACGTAAATAAACTACCATGTTCGGGACAAATTCGGGTATCGAATATCTACGACAGGGTCCTGCTTTAATACATAGCTAGACGAGGCTGCGTGGTACTACAACAGAATAATTTTAAGATGATAGATATGCACTGTATGAGGAAACTCAGTATAATCGTAGGAAAGCGGAAAAGTGCCCCGAGGTAGCTACTTTATGTTACGTCTGTTACGTGATGATATTATATGTGAAGCTATTTTTAAGTAAACAAACTACAATTATTATCATGTATCTAAATGCACTCACACCGTCACTTTTAAGACGTAGATTTCATTTTAAAGACAACACCGTACTCTACCGATATTTCGTAGCCGAATCATAAGGGCGCTCAACGGGAATATGGATATATTTGTTTGTTTGTAAGCTGTACCTTTTATTATTATTATATATGTCATTGTTGTTGTTGTTTTTGTGGTTGGCCTTGTTGCCGGTTTGTTGTTGTTGTTGCTGCTGCCGTACTTGCTGCTAGTTGTATTTTAACATGGCTATGCTAGTCTATATTACCACAGTACTATGGAGCGAGATCAACGTTGTATTCTCTATAGTGCTCTGGTTTTTCGATGAGGTCATTAACTATCCCATACATTTGTGGGCTGTACTAAAGACAAATGGTGTATTCGCCCCAATTACGACTGGCGTAAGGAGAGCTGGTTGCTGAACTAGGTATAACATGATTACTGCGCGGAAATAAAATATCGCCCAACGCGATGTTTTGAGGACATTAAGTTCTTTGTGAAATTTCGACATTTTGGGGGCGATCGCTATACACATGATCTAATGTTGACAGGAAAATCCAAGTTCCTTCTTCATTCAGTTAGCCGGAGCGTTTTGGGGCGAAGTCTTGCCTGTTGCACTCTTATCTAATCTATGTTTAATACAAGATTACGAATACTTGTTTTCGTTGAAAATGTAAACATGTGCGGCGTAACGGACTACGTGCCTTCAACTAACCGATAGCCAGGGTGTGTATGAGAGCAGCTGCTGCTGCTGCTTCAACAATATCGTTATTCATCGGTTTCCTTACCCATACTTAACGCATACAAATAGGATATATATATATATATATATATATATATATATGACACATACGTCGGCGCATTAACTAAAGCGATATATTATCTAGTTGCTTACTCCCATCAGTGATAAAAGGCGAGTGCGGGAGGAAGGTACATGTGGAGGGCAATAAAACCATGCATTCGCTTGTTCTAATGGCTCCATAGCATATAACATCCGAGCATAGGATCTATTCGATTGCTCTTTCTTCTCTTTTCTCGTTGTTATCTCCCGAGCTCTCTGCGTAGAGCGCGCTATATGGCAAGGGCAAAGTACACGAGAACTCGGCGCATATTCAGGTCGGTTCGACTTAGGGTGCACTAAAAGGGCGGAACAGCAGCGTTTGGCTGAGGTCGGTACGATCGACTTCACGTCAATAAGAGCGCGGTTTCTCTCGTACGAGGGTGGAACTGAGTCGTCGCCGTCGAGGTCAGTATCCAACGATTACTTTAGCGAGGACTAACGTGAAGGTCTCTGTGTTAGTTGGGCTACTCCTCTGTGGGCTAGCTCACCTCACGGTACCACCGGCGTCCGTGAGAGAGCGAAGGGTAGATCAAGGGCAAGAGAGAGGGAACCTTTAAAGTAGCGCTCGCTTAATGTTGAATTTGTATCGATGTCTAAGCTCATCTCTCCAGCCCAACATCGCCACGAGCATTCGGCTGCCAATTGGTACAACATGCATTCGTTACATACTACGAGCGCACTGAGCAAGCTGAAGGAGGGAACACCACAGTGAAAGCGAGAAACAAGCAGGGCTAACTAGATAAATCGATGCGTTTACGTCAAGCATTTGCGCGGTTAGCATCGTCATTGGCTGGATGTGAAAGTGCCACTTGACTAACACGCTTTAATCAGCAGCGTTCAAAGTGCGCCAAAGTGTCTATGAGGCAATTTGCTGATTGGATATTAAGTGACTTCAATTCACTTATGGAAATCTCTTGCTACACCCTGAAAACCCTGTCCAACTCGGTCTCTCTCTCTCTCTCTCTTAACGTTTCTTTTTTCGCGGCATTGTTTTACATACTACCGTTTTCCATCAATTCTTAACAAGCTTGACAAGTCTACCATCTCCCGATCATAAACTGTCCTCAAGTTCGGACAGAATCGAATTGAGTGTCTTCTTGGATAGAGCAGCTATACGTTTTAACATAACTTGACACTTGGGAACGATCTGTGTATAGACTCCAAATCAGCTGCCAGCACGGTCGGACGCATTAAAGATTCTGATTCCGAACCATGTGGAGATATATATATATATATATATATATATATATATATATGGTTAGCGTCTAGAGTACGTCTCACTAGAATAAGGGGTGTACTCGTCTCTATAATGCGGATGCGTAAATAGATGCCCGGTCCGTTTGCCGGCGGTAGTATACATGCGAAATAAACAAGAGAAGCACGAGAGAGAGAGAGAGAGAGAGAGAGAGAGAGAGGGGAACAGATAGGAAACAGGGAGAACATGGCTTGAATGCAGGTGTAGGGTGGTGCAGCGGCCGAGCCAGGGCCCATTGGACAGAACCGTTAGCCTTTTGGCGCCTTCTGCCTGCCAATCAGGTCGAACATGAATGACCGCCTTCTTGGCGCCTACAAGTGGGCCATTTATTGGCCTGTTGAGTGGACCTAGTTGAAACAGCCAGTTTAGTTGTAGCTAGCTGGTTCTCCCTTAATACAACGAATATTACTGCGACATCTTCGCCATTGTTGTTGTTGTTGAATCGATCCTGAATTGTTGTTTCTCTCCTACTCGAGTCGAGGGTCCGGCGTCACAAGTAATTTTGCCGGGTTCGTATTGGCAACAGTCGCCGTTCTGTTCTTGAATTTCGCGGTTACTGCTGCTGTCGTTGATGCGGCTTGCCGCTCGTATATTAAATGTTTTTTTTCGTTACGTTCGGTTTGTTGTTTGGTAATATTTATTTGTGTTTCTTTATTGCTGATAATATTACGTCGTTACTGCTGCTGGCTACTTCTGTGGTTCGGTCTTGTCATCCGGTAGTAGGCGGAGCTTATGCAATGTAAATGCAGTAGCTGTCGTAATAGTTCTATAGTGTCATTGGTCTGTCCTGCAACAGTCAATACTGACTAAAGTTTTCTCTCTATATACTTCAGCATACCGATAAAGCACATACTGGGAGTAAGCGTTTCCATGTTGCCATGCTATAGGGTTAACGCCTTATTCTGCACTTTCGTGTGTGGCCCTGTCTGCATGTGCAATGGAGGCGTTTGCGAGGTGCTAGCACATGGATAAGAAGCCGTTCACCTGAATGTATATATATATATATATATATATATATATATATATATATATATACGTGTAACGTTATTTCTGAGCGACCATCTATTAATGGGTAATCAATCCTGGTGGATGTATAATTTCTTTCTGCTTCGTCCCACAATATTGTCCCGTAGCATTTCTCCAGTTCCCAGTTCGGTTACAGCTAGTTGGTTAGACGATTTGAAGTGGCATGTGCGCTCATTTGTCTGGGTCCTTTGTTGCGCTGGCCAGCGAACACAACGGAATGTATGTGCTCATTATTACTTATGCTATAAGCCATATCTGGGTGTCCCGGAAATATAAATACAGACAATGTAGTAGTTAATTCAGTAAGTGAGTCAATATGAGCAATATCAAAAGAGTCACCAGCAATCACTACATAAAGTCTCCCAATGTTAGACTATTCACGGTAACACCTCCGTCCATGTTATGGCTTGTTGCCATCAGCCTATAGGTTGTTTATCTATGATGCGCTTGGCTAGCCCATCTGATTTGCCGTCTTTGCTTTCTTCAGTTAAGTTGTCTGTTACCACCCCGTTTTTCAACCATTTTCATTTTATATTATATGTTCCATAATTCTTGCTTAGTAATCGTGGCGGTGGTATAGTTCGCACGGACGAGACTGAAGATTTTGCTGACGTTGCTGACATTTTCCGAGAAGCGTTATAAGCAGCGAGTTTTGTTGTTTTTTTTTTCGTTCATTCATGCGCTCGCCGTCGGCACTGGCATGCAGTCAAGAGGCCTAGTACAGAGGCCCCCCGTGGCTCTAGGCCGAATAGAGAGAGAGGGCCTGGACAATTTTAGGGTCCTGTCGAGAGCCTTCCTTGAACTCGTCGAGAGTAAGTTGGTTGTCGTGGTTCTGAAACAAAACAAGAGCAGAAAGATCGAAAAGTAAAAGTAAGTACTTCGTAGGATTTAATCTAACATTTAGTTCCTCCCTGACAATGGTGGCTGGTCATGGCTAGCACAGACTGAAGTAGTGCTAAAATTCACTAGATTATTTTCACTATGCTGACAAGCTATAAGTCGACCACTTATTAGTTGCGTAGTCCTCCTATCCTACTCTGAGCCGCATAAATTGTCATTGGAATGCTCGCTGGAGTGCACCGTTTAGAAGTTACTCAGCTTTTTGTAAGAGCATGCACTCGAAATGACGCATCGTGCATTTCTTAAATATGCCCTGCACATCGTTTTTCTTCTCCACGATACGCTGCATGCATTTCGTAAAATGTCCATGCTCTGTACGGAGGTGGATGTGCTCAAGATGGCTACCTAGTTCCTAGTCAACTGGCGCTACACAAACACTGGTATTCATTATCTATCAGTAATCTGAGAGACGCAATAACATTTATATCGTTACAGTGAGAGCTTCACTTCGATGCCCCATGAGATGAATCCTACTGTCCTCGTAATAGAAACCGATATTAGGAGAACGCGTCGCATAACAGATCGTTTTCCCATTCTGAGCGTAGCCTGTTGCCTTCTATTGCTTATAGAAAGGAGGAATAGCATTGTTTGCGTGCAACAACAAAAAACTAATGAGTTCGGTGACGTAAATATAGGATTGGCGATTGTATCGACTTGTTTCCAAAGCTTGTTCAGTCTAGCGTGGGACAAGGTTGATAGTTAACGGCACAATAAATGTTAATCAACCGACTTTAGATTGACCGTTTGGAAGTTAGTATAGGTCAATCATCGTCGATCAAAACGATCCAACCGGACGGCGTCGCAAGCAGAAATCAAAATCCTCTAGAATAAACTAAGGACAATTTTTTCAATGAGATAACGTGCTCTCGTTAAATTGCGAAAAGTGTTGCCCATTTTGATGCGACTAAGATATTTGAGTATAATAACGTCAAACGGCATAGTCATTCCAGATACTGCTCAAATATCCTTGACACAGAAATAAACTGGTGTTATTCTTAGCCTGCTATCTAACTAAGCGTAGTAGGTGTAATAAATATGTTTACTCCCTATTGGTCAAGCAGCCAAAATTATTTGCAATGACGTATACCAATGGCACGCTCACGCTACAGAAGCAGGGCGCAACAACAAGGCGAGTGCAAAGGTATACGAGAATTGATTTCAAATTCTTCTGTCAGCGGGTACATATAACATCGATTGGGCTACACTCCTTGCGGTGTCCGTTTCGGCCCTTGGGAATGCCTTTAGGTTTTAGGTCACTCTTCTGTCGTGAGCACCCTACTCTACGATGCGCACATAAGCACCTGCGGGTCGGCTTGAACGGCTTGTTCACCTAGCGCTCGCCGTTAATGACCCATCCGGTCATGCTCTGCTCTGAGTGAAAACATTGCATGGCGACGAGGCTGCTAGGTCCTTTCGAAAGTAAACTATTCAAGTACAGTCTTTGATGTCTTTTGACCGGATTGACTTTGAAAACACGTTGATCGCAAGTCTGTCAGTATTCTGCGAGGCAACGTCGCCTCTGGCGCAGTTACAGTGCTCGTACACGAATTGATATACAGGGCCTTCCATAACCGTATGTACTGATTTAAGTAATTTATTTAAGGTTTGGTAGAACTTGGCAAGAAATGATTTTCCCAATGAAGGAGGGGCGGAAACGTCCTGCTTACGAGTGAGGATGAAGTTTATAAAAAGTAACTATTCTCTCGTAGTTCTCCTGCATTGTTGTGCAAAATCTATGTTTGCGGGAGAAGCAGTCAACGCACGAAGAAACCGATCATACCGACGTGTTCGCAAAATTCTGCAGAATGTGAATAAAACGCACACCGGCGAAAGGTGAATAGTCTGATTACAAAAAAGAGTCATAAAAGTCAATATCTTGTTATGTCTTACGTTGAAGCTTTCACGTACAGAACCGTAAAATTTTGTCATGCAGCATGAAGGCGTGAATCGCTGAGACATGACGATAGGAACAAAACCCTCTGAAGTACATCCATCGGCAAGCGTCCCTATCTATTCCCGTGTTACATGTCCAACATATTGCACGTGTTGATATACATTTTATCTGATCTTTTAACCTCTACATGACCAAGGTTGTGCATGCATCATTGCGCCTTGTTAATACAATATTCCATTGTTTCATTCTAGCAAACTTTCATGTGTACATTCGCCTTTATAAATATCTTGTTTATCGCAAACTCACCCTAACTGCTCTCCTATCTGGAAGCTTCATCTGGCTAAGTATAGAAGGTTAGTAGGAGGGGTCCAAGACACATTCTTGAGGCGTCTGCGATCTAGGTGCCCTCATGTCAGCTGATGTTGTTTCTAGCATAAACTCATCAGGACCTTCATCACCAAATTTCTCGTATAGATAAAACATCAGATTGGAAAAAGTTTTGTACCAAACTTTAATGCACGCAACCCTCGCTAGAAGTTGCACCAAATGTTCGCAGCCCAATTTTTGGGCAAAAAAAGATGTGCCGTTTACATGCTCGTGTTTGCCGTTTTTGTCGCGGTTGTCTCTTTGGAGAATAAATTCGGCTTGTTTATCAAGTAAATATCTACGATAGCCCCATTCTCCAATGGGTTGGTTTTTAACTCGCACTCGGCTACGCCGAAAACTGCAAAAACTTTTAGGCTCTTAATGTATAGGAATACACGCATTGGAAACAATGTTTAAACTTATACCGCCCGCCGAAATCTTCCAGTTTTTGCCCCTATTTGACAACCCTCAGCGCGACTGTGCCTATATTTCATGACTCATCAGGGGCTAGTTTAAGCCGTTATCGAGTCAAATTGTTTTTAGTGTTGACTGATGAGAGACTACTATGTTCGAAACGCCAAGATATACCACACTTATACTGGACGTGTCAGGGCTTTTTCCTGCAAATGATTGTAACATTGAACAATACCGAGTCCAAATGTAGGCGTCTTTAATTGAGTCGCCTTAATGTAACGTCCGCTGAATTAAGACGACTTCTAATTCTAAACTTTTTGTCGTTTTATATAATTTAGTTTAACACGAATTACAACGGAGTTGCAGGCCATCACTTCCACTCTCTCCCGTCGTTTTGAGCAACATTTTTTGTTGTCTCTTTCAGCACTATGTGTTTTTTTTAATTATTACATCACCTTTCGGTATTGTTGATTATATTACATTACACGTATTCATTAAATCTCGAAAACGGCATTCGATTCCGTTAATCTTGGACATATATAGAATATGTTGTATGTGCATCTCAAGAAGATGTCAGCGACCTAACGCCCAGATAGCTGGCGCAGACCGACATGTTTCATGATGATATTTGATGCAGACAAGGCCGCAAAATTTGCAGCAACACTCATCAGAAGGGTTATGGAGCCCAGTGCGGTGGCACAGTTTGTGGTGGAACCCATGGACGGAGTAGCGGGTGAGAACGTGTCGTTGCTCGAAGAGCGGTTCCATCCATGTATTGTCCAACATTGCCGGTGTTCTGTAGAACGCTTCTGGCACTTCCCTCATTTTCTGCTCGAAGTGCCTACGGAACTCTCGCAGTGAGGCGGTGGTCGGAAGTTGAAAGCGGTTTACCATGTCCTCGATGAACGGCGTGGTCCTCGACAGACTATAAGTTAGCCTGTTTTGTGCATTTCTAGGGAGGCCCAAAACACTCTTAAGGAACGTTGCCTTCACCGTGTCGAGAGCGCTAACCTGCTGAGCGGATAGGTGTTCCCATCTTAATGTGATACCATAAGATGCCACCGAGGCCACCTTCAGGTTAAACAGTATTAAAGCTGTTTTTATTGAGAGCTTCTGTGGAGCCGAGATTGAGGTCATGGCGACAATGCTGCTATTAATTCGCTGAGATATGTGAGCTGCGAAAGATGTGCCGCTTGGCGTTAGTTTAACACCCAGGTAAGTAAACTCCGAGAAAAATTCTACAGAGACACCGCCCAAGCTGTGCCTATCACTTTTCTTCAGGGGTCCCCAGGATCTGAATTTCATAGCTTTTGTCTTCGATACGTTAATGGTTAAACCATTTTGCTTGCTGTATGTCTCCAGCATCCTCAGGGACCTTTTTAGATCCATGAACACTCTACTATATACCACCAGGTCATCGGCATAGAGAGTTATGCGGACACAGGGGTAGTGGTCATTGATAAGGCCCGGAAGATAACTGAGTAAGACTGAGAATAAGAGCGGGCTAAGCTTATCACCCTGGGGATAGCCGGTGGTTTGTAGGAAAGGCTGGTATTCCTGAATGCCGTCATCTAGAATGACCGGGTTTGCCTTCAGGATAGGTGCCAGTATCCCCAAAACTCGTGGGCCCACGATCGCAGCGGCTAGCTTCTCCATGACAATATCCCTGGGGGCAGTGTCAAACGTCGCTTTGTAGTCTACAAATACAGCGTACAGTGCTTGGTGCTTGACGGTGACCGAGCGCTTCACCTCGTCTAAAAGCTCCTGGGATGCGGTCATTGTCGAATGTCTCGCGCGAAATCTATGCTGTTCCGAGGGATGATTCCCCTTGCTTCGAGATAGAAGCTAAGCCGACGTGCCAGAAGGCATGACAATATTTTGTAAATGCAGCTTTTCTTTGCAATGCCTCGCCAAGAGGATGGACAAAGCGGGTCACCTTTGCCTTTGGGGATGACCTTTAGCAAGCATTCCGACCAGGTTGCTGGAATTTCACCTGTTTCCAAGCACTTGTCAAAGAGTGCAGTCCAAAGGGGCGTTAGGAGGACTGCCGCCTTTATATGTTTATTCCGGACGAGGTCGGGTCCGAAGGCTTTCTTATTCTTCAACTTTTCGATCGCACTTTGAACTTCCATAAGAGAGAACGGAGCATCTATCTGCTGGGATAGTAGACTCTCGTATTCATCCGATAATTCACACGATAACGGGATGATCCCAGGTGTGCTATCTGTTGTTGTAAATGCGTCGATGAAGTGTTGGCGCAGACGGTCGGAGGCAACTGGACAACTAGCGAACGTAAAGTTTCTTCTAAGGGCGCAGTGAGGCTTAAACCTGGCTCTTCGAATCATACGATTTTCACTTTCCTTGGCGAACAAGATTTTCTTGAATTCTATTAGCTGTCGGTACCAGCGACGGTGTCTACAATAAAAGTCTCTCATCTCTGGGTGTTCTCGGGACAGAATGAGAGCCTGAATAACATAAGCTCTCACACGGTAGCATTATGAGTCAAACCACTCAGGTGACCGAC
This sequence comes from Dermanyssus gallinae, assembly GCA_003439945.1. Classification (NCBI taxonomy): domain Eukaryota; kingdom Metazoa; phylum Arthropoda; class Arachnida; order Mesostigmata; family Dermanyssidae; genus Dermanyssus; species Dermanyssus gallinae. The sequence goes on from QVRM01001369.1 coordinate 804,123, forward strand.
TTCCCCTCAGAGTACGCGTACGTATATGTAGAGGAGCGCACCGCTCCTGTCAGCATGTCAGAGAGCAGACTTGGCCGCACTTCTAGCAGTTGATTGGGATGCCAAGCGCAAAGCTTCATGCGTATTTTTTTACTATGTGTTTTGCGGAATCAGTTCACCGTAAACCCCTTTAAAACTGTGCATCCCAATGAGTACACAGTAATATATTCTGGGCGAAATCAGTCTTTAACAGCAGTTTTGGGATGACTGTTTTTGATCACCGGACCGTAGTTGCCAAATGATCCTGTTTTATCCCTGGTAATTATTTTTCTCAAGACTTGTGCGTCTCGGAGAGCCAGTTAGATATTTTCGATCTAATACAGTCAGTTGGGACTGCGGTTCATTAGCAAAATTTATAATATTAAATTACTTATTCAGATATTTTGCAGTTAGCGTTTTTAGTTCTCGGTGTCTTAGACATCCACCGTAAAAATATATTATTTACACAATAACATGTAAATCAAATAGGGCCTATCGTAATGGAACTACGGTCATACCCCGATGAGAAATGATGAACGAATTTTCACTGTACAGTTTCCATTAAAACATGTTGTTTAGTTAGGTAAAGCTGCCAAATCCCGCGGCTGTATATATCCCAAATCTCGTACATTTGGGAACAACCAAACTGTTGTGAAGACTCACGAAAATATTTGCAAAAATTATTATAATACAATGCGGTATTCGACCAGATTATTTAGACTAGATGGTTGGATGATTTGTGTGATATGCGTACTGATTTCTGGTTCGAGTGTCACAGTAACTTGGATGACCCTAATATTATTCGAAATAGGGATAGCCTCGCCATGTGGCGTGTAGTAATGGGGCTCGTTTAGGCATTCTACAGCAAAATTCGGCATGCATAGAATCATTTCGATACCTACTCACCATCTAGAGACCACATAAATCGTACCCTAACCTACAAAAGTTATTGTTGACAAGAACACAAAATGTCCTATTGATAAGGTAACTAGTAATCCGTGATATAGTGATTATCAACACTTAACTACCTATGTCTATGTACAAGCTTCGCATGGTTTACTATGCCTTTGAGGTATAACAAACTACACAATTAAAGACACCATTTCGACAATTTTAGCTGCAGTGGATTTACCTTTAGCAAAGCTATGTTAGTTCATATTCAATAGTGCTTCGGACTGAAAAAAAATTAAAAACATGGTCCACTGCAGTTTGTAAAAATTAAGATTTTTCTATATCGAGAGTATCTCTACTTTTACACTACTTTTTCATCGCGACATTGCTACTAATAGTTGTGCTAAATATATATAGGTATCGACATGTATTCATATATAGGTATTGTCTTATGCACAGACGTTACAACTGATTGCGAACAAATTGGCGCTGCGTCATACTCATAAAATCCTCTGCTGGACAACGTGAATCAACGAGAAAAAGTCCGTAAGTGCATTTGCTTTAGAAATGTCGTCTATCAGATCTGTATAAACTGTACTCAAATATGCAATATTTTTATTCTAATTAGTTGTTTATTTGCAATTAAAAACGCGACTCTGTGTTTTTAAAATCGAGGCTAACGATCCAGTATACAAAGTCTTCTAGTTGGCTTTCGCACTTACTTTCGTACTGTACATATGGATCCTGGTCAATCAGCTGTTCAAGTTTGCTTACATATTTACTTAAATTAGTATTATTTTTGACATGCTATTTATTTCTTTATTATTTTAAATAGATCAATGCAAACATAATTTTAAAACGAGCCGCTCTAATTTATAAAAGCAAGTCAATAGCTAAGCAGTTCATAGTCATTTTTTTTCCTGAAATCATAACTCTCTCGACTCTATCGTAAAATATTCAGCATCAGAGAAAATTAAATGGCATTATAGTCGGATGGACGACTGCAATATGCATATATCATATTCAATGATGATGGGCAGTATGAGGCTAAAATAAAATAAATAATAGACATACAGGCGACAGCATATATACAGACGCCACAGCAAACTCCGTTCACTCGGCGTTTGTGGAAGCTGCTCATCTAATCTTTTTACATAAACAGCGCGTCTAAGGGTTTACATTCTGCGTTCTGTCCTCGTAGTGCTCTGTGTGAACTGCACAATGATTTTCAGGGAAATCGTGATACCACTTTCAACACTAAATACAGTCAAATCAAGATTCACTTAAAGAGAGTTAATGTGATTAAATAACATCTGCTGCCGTTCGCTTGCAAACAACCCAATGCGCACGTGATTACACACAATGTGGGTAAATTGGATTTCCGATCGACGTTATGTGTTTAAATGTATGCATGCATGTGCCGAGCAATTTTTGTTATGGCCATTGCACTGGATTCACAATGTTGCGCGTTTTAACAAAAACAAAATTGTATTTTACCGAAACGCCACGGCCGGTATCATTACTGTCATTATGCTTTTACTATTCATATATATATATAAATATATATATATATATATATATATATATATATATGTTGATGTGATTCTCTTCTATGGTTATACAGTGGAGGTTACAGTGGCAACCTCGTGCAGCATTTGAGCGGCTGCAGCACTCGAAACTGTGAATATCTAGTCTAATTAGCTAATACAACATTGTGTTCGTTGTGCACATCGTGTTACCGTCGAGCCGGCGAGACCAACAGTCAAAGCTTGTGTGAGTGACCATCTGGGACGAAGGGTTGAGTTGTTGTTGTTGTTTCCGACGACGGCCGGCAGCTGTTTCTCTTCACCCACCTTAGGCCAATCAATCACGTCGTCATATCGGCTGTCGTGCTCTGCGCCCACGGATCCATCATATTGACATCACCGCGCGTGAATACACCAACCCACAGTGCTGCTCCCACCACCAAGTTTATCAGTGATTTGCCCATTCCCCTTTGTTTAGGCAATGAACTTTTTACATCGATATATATATATATATATATATGTATATATATATATATATATATATGTATATATATATATATATATATATATATATATATATATATATATATGTATATATATATATATATATATATATATATATATATATATATAATTCACATAGAGTTATTTAATTAACATGTATTTACATAGAAATAAGATGTCGAGCGTTTTAAGGTGGTATTAAGTAGAGAGGCTCTACTGTTTGCATAAGACCTTTTAGTGAAGGCCCCATCTCACACACGACTAAATGAGCCTGCGAAAAAAAACACTCTTCTGCTAAGTAGTCTCAACTGCCGTCTTACAACGCCGTCGCATAACAGCATATTACTATGTGCACTTCCCCTACAAGCACCTACAGGAGGAACGAATTAAGTAACGGCAACATATGGGCTACATATGGGGCACTAAATGCAACCATTGCATTAAGTGTTGCCCATATGTTGCCGTACTTGCTAAGATAGGTGCCGAATTAACGAATGTTTGAGGAAAAAAAATATAAGTAAAATATGGATTTAAATGTGTGTAAACGGAAAGTGCTTTTCCAGTCTTTACTCTCTGGGGCTGGACTCTCTTAGAGTGATCCTAAGATTTTTAAATTCGCTTTGTAATTGTGCGATGCTTGTCTCATTCATGCTGCATTTCGGGTGCGTCCGTCTCTCGCTTTGCACGGTTCCTCCATGATGTTCTGAAGATCCTAAGCGCTTTCAGGTTTCCCCTTTTTCCTAGGACTCTTGACAGCCTTGTTTGCAGCTCACTGTTGTCAGGCGGTTTCATCCGGGGTAGCCTAACCGGAACAGGAGGTGCTGCTGATGGGGTGAGTCTGTTCATGTCAAATTCGATATAGTAGTGAGCGCTAAGACTTTCTTAGCGGTCCCGTTTAAGTAAATAAGTACAACGGTCCAATTCAAGAGGAGGTGGTTTCTTTCACAGATCGTCAGATCGATGTACGACTCAGTTCCCCGGTGGTCGAATGTAGGGTAGTTTTCTTTATTACAAACGACAAGATCACGCATTCCTAATCACCCAATAAGAACTCTGCTTCTTCTGTTAGTGCTGGTTGCTTCCCACGCTGTCAAAGCTGAGTTGAAGGATGATTTTTCTGTACGAGGACAATCCTCCTGGAGCCTGAAAACATCTTGGGAGGTTATCCACAATGCGATGCTCGTTTGAGCATCCACAACCGAGGAAAACTGGCTATTTTACGCCAATTTAACTCTCTTTGAATTGTAACTCCTGTTTTAGTTTCGTAAAACAACCAAGCTGTAGCTTCCTGCATCGACAACAGGCGTATACGCAAATGGAATTTGCCCGCTCGTGCCGTCGCCTTCCGTGGGCTCAACGATGGGCGGTGGATCCAGATAAGGAGATGGGCTGATTTGCGCGGTTGCTCCTATGGGACAAGTTTGGACTCTCGGTCGAGGGCCTGCATGGACCAAGTGGCGCTTTTGGCCTCGGCTATCTTCATCCTGTATTCTGGGCAGGCCGTCAATTAAAGGTCGTCGATAATCGAGGTCGAGGTACTGGTTTGCGAAGAAAGCCGGTGTAGGAGTGAAGGAAGCAACGGAAAGCGGTCGGTGGAAGTCGATACTAACCTCGTTGGCTAATATTAGCTAGAGCAGCTACATCTACGCTATATCTGATGTACACGTCCTCAGTTTGATGAGCTGATCCAACAGCAGCAAGCAACAACAACAACAACAGCAGCAACAGCAACCGTCAAACTAAATCGTCAAAGTCGTCTCATCGCCAGAGTTGGAGTGAGTCGGTACGGAAGGGAGCAACCATCGTTCTGATCGCTGGTAGATATGTATATTATTATTGGGTCGGCTTGGGACATACATACGAGATTCGGTCCATTTTGGGATGCCTTGGGTTGCTCTTCGTTATTCGGCAGAACGCGGCACGAGCGCCGCGATCCTGCTGCGGCGTACAGCGGGCAATAATCAACGGTGTGATGTGCGGCTGACTAGGCTAATGGCAAGTACTCACGCATTCACAGTCGGCGACGGCGGTCGGACCAACGAATGTGACAGGTCTTACATGCACACACATGAATACGTTCCGTATCAACAGACATTCCCAATAAGCACTGCTTGCGGCTGCTCCAAAGCTTGCGGCTTCAAGGACAAGACGGGGTATGACAGCCTACCGGAATACATCCGGAATAGTAACAATGACAGAAGGATTGGCGAAATCCAACAAACAACGACTATAGGAGTCGGAGGGAACAATATTTGGAGGGAAGTGACAAAAATAGGGATGCAATACATGCAGTCAGCTAGCTGGCCTATAACAAGACTAGTGACTACCTATAATTTATTGTAGATTTGTATTTAATCAAAATAGTATTCGGAACACTTAGTAAATAAACTAGTGAGTATCAGTATTCCGATTAGTGCGCCATTCAACCTACGAATGTCTTACTAAACTACAAGTATGTGTAATTACTGCACCTATCCGTGTACACCGTGGACGCGGTTCGGTCACATCTTTGCTCTTGTTCAACAATGATACAAACGACGTATTTGTGCGTTACAACTTGACTGCATTCCAGCAATAAACGCCACGCATATATAATAAGCAAATATGCGCGCCACGCTATTTTAGATGCATTGCGACACTTGCTCTGCTGGTTCAGATGTTACAGCAAGGTGTGAAACGAGGGACACTGGCTCTATTCACTGTAGATCTTCGTAGCGGTATTTATATTAATGCACAAATAGCCTGAAGATCAGTCAAATATATTCGTTTTGGCTCAGATTAGGCTAGCTGCCCGGAAAACATGCGAACCGCGGACTGTGTTTGAGACGCAATTTAGCGATAGATGTTACGTATCAATAATGTTGCAGATTTATTTAACAAATTTGGCGGCTTTTTGTTCCCTAGTTCGTTGTTCAATGACAATTAACAATGCTTATTAATATCCTTGGGTGAAACATAAAGTAAAGGTCGTGCATTTGTTAGCCGCCTAACAGCTACAAATGTGCGGCATCGAAATTGCAACGAAACTGCAATTAGACGCAAAACATACTTAATTCCATATTCTGCCTACGCTACTCCTGCAGCCTTTAGCGCACTAAAGGGCTTTCGAACGGTAACACATAAATCGTTTACTTTTTGTTTTTGAAGAAACATCCTTCACCGGATGGTATCCGAACATTGTAAATGTTCTTTCCGAAAAGCTTCCTGAAGTAGTGGCCCACGTTGTCATACGAACACTCAGGTCCGGCCTGATCTGGAATACAGCCGATCCCGTGTTTATCCTCAGAGGGACCGGCACCTATTAGCCAATCTGCCTAGTCAGTACATTAGCCAAAAGTATTGAGGTCATCACAGATGCCCGTTTGCGATTTTTTACGGGAAAACGGGGCCTCTCGTGAAGGCCACACCTGTCTCCCCGTCATAGAGTGAGTCGTTGCTAACGTGGAAGGGCTACGCCAATTCCCAGGGCCTCCTTATAGTAGTATTGTTAGATGTTGAAACTGCACTCAATAGCTTGCCCTAGAAGGCAATACTTATGTTATTCGCAGCCTCGGTATGGCCATTGACCGAACTGACGCCGGTCTCAAACAGGGCGATGCTCTGCAAAACCCAACGCATTGCTGCTCGGCTGATTACGATGGCCCACAAAACGGTCAACTCGGCGGCTGTTTTTGTTTTCGCTGCCACAATCCCTTGGGACACGAAGGCCGACGAACGTTGTCACTTGTTGAAACTAGCAAGGAAGAAGGAAGAGGAAAAGGAAAAACTTTGGTCTTGGAAAAAGGAATGAGACGCCATACAAGACGGGGCACCTGGGACCCGAGTGAAGAATCTGATTCCACACATTAAAGCGTGGACGAACTGGCCCGATGGCGAATATAAAAGGAAAAATAGATACGCTACCCTGCAAGCAGTGCGAAGGAGCCGTCCAAACACACAATACTGCTCTGACAGGCGTGGGCTTTTTTTTATGCAGAGACGTACCGATAACTAATAACGGCAGTCTTAAAGAAATGATACATCTTCTTATTTTTTTTTTTAGATTTTTTTCCGTAAGGCAATTGCCCGTGTACGGATTTTTCATGTCATGGCTAAGTTTACTCCACTCCGGCATTTACCTTGTCTAAATTGGAAATCATGCAAACCAATTTAAGAGTGGCCGGTCTGGGTCTCGGACCCGGTCCTCCCGAATGCAAGGCAAAGGCTTTGCCACTAAGCCACCTTGCTCGGTACTTATCTCGGTTATGAACTCATGTAATGATAGCTTGTGCAATCGAAATTATTATTATTATCATGATTATTGTTGTTGCAACAACAATCGTGTTTGCAAGAAAAACCCCGTAGGGTATATCAGGGCAGCCAAGGTAAGAACGCTATGACTGGTTTTAAGTGGTTCGCAGCCCCCACACGATCGATCCACATATGCAGTTGAGCTTTTTTGCTGTCGTGTCTAGGTGTGTGTATCACATTTTCCAGTTACACCCCTAAAAAAAGCTAGCTACCTCGATAACGTACTGAGTAGTGGCGGCAGCATCTCAGTTTCGGTAGTCGCCAGATCGTTTGCCACAAATATTGTCGACCTTACTAGATTGCCGGGCAATGCGGCTACGCCAGGATCACCGCACAGAATGATACAGACCATTATTAAAGATAACTTGAGGCAGACCTGCGGCTAATAACGTATTTGCTGAAGACAACTGCTGATTAGATGCGCGTATATATATATATATATATATATATATATATATTTATACAGGGTAATTCATAACGTTATGTACTTATTTTAAGGTTTGGTAGAACTCGGCAAGAAAATGAGTTTTCCCAATGGAAGGAGGGGGCGGAGACGTCTTGTTTAAGAGAGAGAGTGAAATTTATAAAAGTAGTTATTCTGCCTTTTTCTCCTACATAGGTGTGCGAAATCTACGTTTGCGGGAGAACCAATCAACGCATAAAGGAACCGATCGTACCGGCGTGTTCGGAAAATGCTGCGCTACTTCACTAGCTTGCGTAGCGAAAAGCGAATAGCCAGATTAAAGAAAGTCATAAAAAGTCGATTTGTGTTATGTCTTACGTTAACGCTTTTTCGTGAAAAATCGTAATTGTTTGCTATTACGACCAAAAATGTACGTTTAAAAGACTACTCTCACGCACTAGCAAATTTAATGCCCACCATTTGCGTACCAAAGTGATGGTGCTGCGGTACGTAGTTGTCAAGTAACTAGGCTACTTCTATAGCCATATCGAAAGCGAAGGCATGCAAACTTGCATAAGGTGTATGAGAAAGTTAGGTACATATTCTGAGGTTTGGTAGAACTCGGCAAGATAATATTTTTCCTAATGGAAGGAGGGGGCGGAAACGCCTTGGCAACCTTTTACGGTTCTGAACGTGAAAGCTTGCACGTAAAACATAACAACTATGACTGTCAAAAACGCTTAGTTACTTGGCAACTATGTAACGCAACATCATCACTTTGGTACGAAAATGGTGGACATTAAATTTGCTTTGCGTGAGAGTGGTCTTTTAAACGTACATTCTTGGCCATAATTAAAAAAAATTACGAATTTTACGTAATACGTACTTTTTATGACTTCCCTTAATCTGGTTATTCGCTTTTCGCTACACAAGCTAGTGAGTGTCTTTCTTGTGCAGAATTTCCAATGCCACCGCCGAACACGCCGGTATAATTGGTTCCTTCATGCGTTGACTGGCTCTCCCGCAAACGTAGATTTTGCACAACTATGTAGGAGAAAAAAGGCAGAAGAACTACTTTTATAAATATCACTCTCTCTTCTAAACAAGACGTTTCCCCCTCCTTCCATTGAGAAAAAATATTTTCTTGCCGAGTTCTACCAAGCCTCGAAATAAGTACATAACGAAATGAAAAACCCTGGATTTATACAGGGCCTCCCAGAAAGATTGCGAGAGCGATATTAGTAATTGTAGAGCTCGTTAAAGCAAATACTTTTCCCAATGAAACATGGTCTTTTAGAAGTCTTGTTTCGGAGTGAAAGTGATGTTATTAAAATCCGTGACACTGGTGTTGATGTCTGACCTAGGAGCACAAGATGTGCAACTGAGAGACAACTAGCACTCCTACACAGAAACTAAGCAAATTATGCTTCTTCTGGAGAACGCCGGCCAGAAGAAGTTATATTATTAGCTTTCACGCGCAATACCTCAAAATAATAACCCTACGACCACTCACAGCGCTTAAAACTAACACAAGTGCATATTTCATGGTCACGATCATTTTGGTGGCAAATGTTGGCAATGCGAGTCGTGATTGCGGAGTAATTAAGATGTTTCGGCGTGTATGTTGCGACTGAGTGCATGCATAAATGATCTAGAGCAATTTATCTGATCGAGGAGGTTATTTATGCATGCATTCAATCTCAAAACCACCAAAAAACCTTACTTACTCGCGAATGGATCGCCGTAAAGTGCGCTGTAATGTACGTTTAAGCGATGTCATAGGTCGTAGAGTTATATATACAGGTTTATTTCACCAGAAATTGGTAGATGCTACCTAAAATTCATATCGGCTAATAACATCTTTCACTACTGCATGCATTGAACCAGCTTCTATTTCCTTGCATTGCAGTATGTGGTATTGGTCAATATTACATGTGCCACAATATTTACATACACAATCTTCAATTTCAAAGCAATACCCTTTTAGGCATATATATTGGTGGTAGCCATGCCAGGTAAGTCTGCAGGGTACCCGTCTGTTCACTTGCAATCCCTGCTTCCAACGGTCTGTCGTGAATGCAGGACCGTCAGTGAAATTCTCTATGGCAAAGCTCAAATTACGCTTTTCTCTGAATGCGCGATATTGCTCTACGACGAGTGGGCTAAAAACGTATTTGTCCAAGATAAGATCTTCCACAAAGCTTCGCTCATGGCATAGTTCCATCGCCAAGGTTGTCGATGCGTTACGCGGCAGTCCGAGCATATATTTCACAAAATTTGCTTTTATTTTGTCTATCTCCTTAATGTTGTCTAAGGTTAAGTTTGGTGCAATGGCCCGAAGGCAGTAAGTTATAATCGGAGCTATTTTTATCTTAAAAAGGTTCATTCCAGTCTTAATGTCAATTTAGGTAAGATCTCCGAGTAGAGTCATGGCCGATACTGCTTTTGCACGTTTGTTCTCTATGTGCTTTGTAAAAGATAGGCCAGTGGTCAAGATTACTCCGAGATAGCTAAATTGACTTACTAATTCAATATTTTGGTTATTGACCCTGATGATGTGGTCAAGACTGGCGTATCGACCTCCTCGGGAAAATCGAAGAACTTTTGTCTTGGATATATTAATTGTCAGCTTATACTGTGCGCACCATTGGCTCATTTCATTCAGGTAAAACTGTAGATGTGGTCTTGACTTGGCCATTATGATGAGATCGTCAGCGTAGAATACATGCGGGGCTTTAGCATTTCGAAGTATTTGGCTTAACCCTGTGACATAAAGGATGAATAAGAAAGGGCTTGCCGTGTCGCCTTGTGCTAGCCCAATTGTCTGTTTAACTTCTTGCGCAATACAGTGAGGCCCATTTCTGATTGTGATATAGTTCGCGGTGAGAATGCTTCTCATTAGGTTGAACATTCGACCTTTGATGCCAAAATGCTGTCGCATAATATCCAGAAGGCAGTCTCTAGGTACACTATCAAAAGCAGTTTTGAAGTCAACAAACGCTGCGTATGTCATCTGTCCGTCGTTGGAACGTTCCCGCACGTGACGAAGGACTTCCCTGAGAGCTCGTTCAGTTGAGCGACCTTCCAAGAACCCATTCTGTTCCGTTGGTATTAGGTCTTTACATTTGCTGTATAGTGGAGTCACAATTAGTAAGGTTAATATTTTGTAGACTACGCTAGTTAATGCTATCCCGCGGTAGTTCGCTGGGTCTGTGGCGTCGCCTTTGTTTTTGTAAATTGGTTGCAGGTAGCTTCGGCGCCATTGCTCGGGTATGTGCCCTTGTTCTAAGCATACATTAAACAGCGCTGTTAGCCTTGGGGCTATGTATGTAGGTCGTAGAGTTATGATTTTAAGGTATTGGGCTCATTTATTCTTTGCGATATCTTTTCTAAACGACCATGTTGCATTTTCCGGCCGGCGCTATATGTTCTCCAGGAAAAGCAGAATTTTCTCACGAACACGACCAGGAGCTTAGTTTCTGTATAGGATGACTGGTTGTCTTGCAATTGCACAGTTCGTGCTCCTATGTTGAGCAACAACACTTGTGTCACGAATTTTAGTAATATCACTCTCACTCCGAAACAAGACTCTTAAGAGACCATGTTTCATTGAAAAAGAACTAAAATTGCTTTAACGAGCTTACGAACTTGAAAGAACAATCCCTTAAATCGCTCTCGAAATCTTTCGGGCAGACCAGATATGTATATATATATATATATATATATATATATATATATATATATATATATACAGATACTTCAATAAGTTCTTAGAATGAAAACCGAGAATTTTCTAAATCATGTTTTTAAATTTTTCTTATTCGATATACTCCCCGAGAAGCTCAATACACTTTTCCCACCGAGATTTCAGAGCTTTCGTTTTACAGCTCTCAAGGTAGTCGACCAGCATTATTCTACGTTGGTCTTAAAAAACTGTAGCCATCACCTTTCCGGTCAATGCCGTTGTCCGCACCCTCTTCGGAGGTCCTTCATCAGGTGCACACCATTGGCAAGATGCTTCTAGGGTCTCGGGAGTGTAGTGATGAACCCGGCTTTCATCGACGTTCATGAATCTGCACCAAAAATTCGACAGATTGTTCGACATCTTGGCCAAATTTCGCTGTAAAGCCAAAACAGGCGCGTCTTTTTGGCCTTGGTTGAGCAAATGCGGCAGCCATTTTGCTCTAAGCTCTTTCATCTTCAAGTTTTCGTGTAGGATAAAATGCACACTGCCTAAACTAATCCCTAATGCCTCCGCTATTTCCTTAATGTTCATTCGCTTATCTGTGCCAAGAATTTTTCGCACTTTTTCTACGTTTTCCTCATCAGTTGCCGTTTTTTGGCCTCCTGGACGTAGTTCATTCTCGGTGCTCCTGCGACCTCTTTTTAACACATTAATCCAGTTGGAAACAGTGGCAAAACATGGCGCAGAGTCACTGTACGTCTCGTCTAACTCAATTTTTACTTGGGTCGCATTCCAACCTTTGAAATAAAAATGCTTGATAACCACTCGAAACTATTTTTTCTCCATTTTTAAAAATCACGCCGATACGTTGCACGGGAAAAGCTATCAAACGAAATCGCAACGGCCAATCATTATAATATATTGAGTGCTAGCAGTCGAAAAGTTGCAGTTCCTATTAGCGGTGAAAGCGTGCCAAAATTCGAATTCTAAAAAGCTCATTCTAAGAACTTATTGAACTACCTGTATTACAGAGTCCTTCAGCGTCTAAGTAAGTGCTCTTCTAATCGTCGTTTAAAGACGTGTAAGGTCTTAAGATTTTGCAAGAGATAATTTGCTATGGGAGTTTATTCCACGCTAGCAATGGAATATTCCTTGGACAGTAAAATATATGTTTATTGTAAAGAGGTTGTTTTTACTTTTGAAGTATTGAAGCGGAAAACAGTTATACTTTTAAATGCCACGAGTCTTCTATCTGGTCGACGCTGAGACGCCATCAGATTAAAACACCAGTTGAGCATTTTACATCTGGCACTCCTACCAATTGACCATTTGTCGTCAAGTCAAGGCTATAAAGAGATGATTTAAACATTTGACAAGTTTTCTTTTTGGCACATTCAACTGTAAGTCAAGCAATCGAAACACGCATATTGCACACCCATAATGCAACTCCTTGTAAAGTGTCGTTGACTCTCTGTGAATATCGAAGCCATAAATTTTTAGAATTCGTAAACAGAAGCGAGGTGCTGAGATCATGCAGGACGGCTAACGGCAAATTTCCCGTTGTAACTAAAATTATATCAGCGCAATATACGCGCACAATGTGGCCATAACCAGTGGAGTAGGATGCCACACATTTACGGAAATTGGCATAAAATCTGAGTTCATTCTCGGAGCTTAGAGTTCATTGAGTTTTTATTCGGAATCGTGCTGTTGTCCCTATAGGCAACACAAGTATATGTATTTTCTGCAAACGTTGTCGAAACATGCGTCGATGGGTTTGTCAGACACACGTTGGACGAAGAGATTGGCTATAGACGTCAACATAGTGCGGCTGAGGATCTTGGTCCAAGATGTGGAGCCGTACAATTCTACTATCGAATAATAGGAGGAAATGACGCTTGTCCAGCGATAAGGCAAACGATACCTCAGCAAACAAAGAATACCCCCCCCCCGTCCTGTTCGTCCAATTCCGTTTTTGTCGTATTTGCCTACCTACATAAAGGACTCGTCTTACGTCACTGTTTATGTATACATTTTTAGAAAGGTCCGTTCTTATAGTAGCTAATACCAGTGCTGCAGTACTGCAAACCTTCGCCTCGGTAGAGTGAAAGTCTTGAAGACCAGTCTAAAACTGGCTGGCTCTCGATGTGAACCCACGACCTTCCGAACGCAGAATTTGCTGTTTTTTGTCTTTAAGCGCCACACGAGCCGTGTTGGACTTTGACTGGTACAAACCTTGTCAAGCTGTTCGAAAATCTTGTCCACGCGTTCCCGAGGGCTCTCTTCCTCGCTTCCTGCTCCACTTCCGAGCATCTGGTATATGGCGTCGACGATGTTGTACATCTCCTCGCGCGTGATGTACCCGTCACTGTCGACATCGTACAGTCGGAACGCCCCTGCAATAGCCGAGAACCGCAATAAAAAGGATGAACGTGTTTTCATTTAGAATTATCAAAAAAATGCTCTTAACATACATCCCCTCCCCGTCAAGAAAACAGATTACATAAACTGTCCAATAATCCCACGATCGGGGGTTGGGTTTAATGAATATGATATTTACACTCAACTCTTGTGCCTGAAACCAATCGCAGTCAATGCAGTCACACGCTTGATGGCATTCTTCAATATGTTTTAATAACGAGCTTTAACAAAACATTTAAAACTAATCTTTAAGCGGTCATACAACGACGCCTTAGTTTCGCACCTTTTAACACAGAGTACTGTAACACCGATACATAACGAGGGACCCAAAAAGCGCTTTTAAACCATTGCTCTGAGTCTCAATGTTCTATTGCTTGCACTCTTTTTGAAAGGATTTTACTCAGACACCTAACAAATGGCATGTCCGCGAATAATCTATTTGACGCATTCCAGCACGGATTTGTGCCTCGACGCTCTACGTGCACACAATTGCCAGTAATAACAAAGGATTGGGCTTTATGCATAAACGTCAACTAGTACATACTTCGACCAAAAGAGTGACTTTGGTCAGGCCGATTATATATTTGGTATTGACAAGTTGAAAACGCTCCAGCCTCATTCACAGACTCGTAAATGGCTTGCCGCTTGTTTAAATAATTAGTCGTTCTGAGTGTAAAATGCGGCGATTCTCTCAGTGATTCACGCCTAGCACCGACTGGCCTTCTACAGAGGAGCTGGATCTTTTCATTTTATCCACAATATTTGTCTTACACGTAACATATATATTTCGTCGAGTGTTGAATATCTTTTGTACTCTGACGACCTAAAAAATACACTCTTTTCTGGACTCTCTCTCTTTCAACGCATACCGCGCTACAGACTGCTGTCGACGGCATCAGTCGGTGATGCAGTGACAATGGGATGATGCTCTCTGTTCCGAAATGCCTCGTTATGAAACGCGGCTTTCTCGATCTGGACTATCAGCACAACGGGTCAACACTGCCTACCACAAATGTGGTGCGGGACCCAGGTGTTTTAATGCCGACGGATCTTACGTTCGCTACTCATATTAGAAAGCTAGTCAAATCCACATTCGTACTTGTAAACATGCTTTTCCGTTGTTTAATCATTAAGAATTTAAATGTACATCCGCCCGTAATAAATTATGTTATCTAAACGTTTGCACAGCTCAATCACATTGGTATGATTGAGGATGTTCAGGGAAGATTCCTGAAAGGACTACACAGACATCGTATGTAACATCGAGTCGAATGCTTTTAACTTTCCATTGCTTTCAACTTTTGTTAAGAACAACGAGGTCTAAGTACTATCAGAACTTATAAGCTCAAATCTTATTGACCGTTTCTTTGATGTGCATCCCAGCGTAATTCCACCCTTTATTCAATAAATAGAGCCTTTTTTTAAATGTAGACAAATGTACACATGTGTATTTTTTAAAATTCGATATGTAGATGAGTGTACACATATGTATTTTTTTTATTCTATATGTAGATGAATGTACACATGTATACTTAAATGTATGATCATTATTAATAAGTATAATTTGCGGCGGCATAGCTTAAGTATACTTTCATATTTTTATTCGTATGCCCAGCAATGCAATAGCTGTGTCACGAAAACTGTTTACACGCGTTGGTGGCAGTTCACCCTCCTTCAAGTATGATTCTTTCGCCGCCTTTGACTAAGAGCGGCGGAATGGCAATGAAGTATGTTTTAGTACTGATAAGAATCTTTCAATTTTTCACTCTGAACGCGAGTTATGTTAAGCGGTTGTTTACTTTTAAAAGTATTCATGTAACTAGCTAGAAGGTACATGTCAATAACAAATAAGTGTCTTTTGGCGCAAAAAGCGGCAAAAAATACAGAGGTAACTGTACCGAGCCTCGGAAAGTGTCGCCCCTTAGACCGTCTGTTTAAATTAGATTGGTAATTAACTTCTATGCAAATCTATGACTACTTCAATAAACTCATAATGTGATATTAGTGGTATTATGGATCGATAAACTCGCATATATATTTTTTTAATATTAAAATGTAAGTATGGTAACTTCAACCCTAATCAATCAATATTATAAACGATCGCATCGCATAGCAATCAGCGGAAAGCCGCTGCATTCGTCTTATCCTTGAAAAATAACCGCAACAAACTGGCAACAACTGCCACCGCTGGTGAGGAAGGCAGCTTCGCAAGGCATATTGCGCTATGCAAAATGTACCCCTAAACATCGTTATGCACTTTGGGAATAGGCGGCAAGGCTGGCCAAAGCATTTGAAGCCGACGATGCAAGTCGTAGTCTGACAAAGGTGTTGAATGCAAAGCGAGAGAGAAAGGGAGACGAGAGTCCTTCTTCGCTGCGCTTCGCCTTTTCCACTTCTCATGTATAACGTTTGAAGAATGGAGGCTGAAAGACTCGGCGAATGCAACAGAGACACAGTTCACCGCGATAGGGCACCGCGGTAGCAGGGACCGCAGCAAAAGAAAGCGGGTAGGAATTCTTTCCGTGCATCTGTATGTGCTAGTGTGTGTGTGTGTGTGTGTGTATGCGTGTCGTTGACAGCCGGAAGCTGTTGATTGCGTCAACGTTCAGTAAGTGCGGAGAATGAAGAAATATAGCCAACGTGAAACTTACTTCAACTAAATCTTCAGCTAAATTCGGCGGAACGGCCGGATCTACACTACCACTGTGCGGTGTAATTCATGCTGTTGACAACCTTGCGCTCGATGTACGCGTGTGAGCACATGTGCGTCTTTGGAAAAGGATCGAGTTTAAGGGAGATATATATATATATATATATATATATATATATATATATATATATAAAACAACAATTATATATAACACAGCTTCTTTACACAAACGTGTCTGAAACGGCGCTGATTTTGAAATGCCTTCGATAATAAACCGCAGAAGCATGCATTGTCTGTCCTGCCAAATAACTATGGTTACCCAAAGGCTGCCGCTTCCATCTGAAAATTACCTTTTTACCATTTGAAAGAGTCAAGCTCCTACAGTTCCTTTCACTGGCTCTCTTTTTCTCTCTTGTGCAGTCATTATTTTAAGTGAAACCCCCGAATCTCTTACAGTCATTATTTTAAGTAAAGAATCCAGCTTCTAACCGGTAGAATCGAGCAGTCATATAGCTTGTTGGTTCGTTCCTGCACAGCTATATCTGTCCAGCAATGTCCGGAGTTATTCGTATTAGTAGTTCAGAGGTTCCGGAAGTCGCAGGCCAAAACCAAATGTAGCGACTGCATCGCGCCACTCTAGTAAATAGTTACACTGCCGTAACTTGTGTCACGTTCCAAATACACGCTATCATCATACGAAGCAAATTGCAGCTAGCCACATACGGCATACTTACACCGGCTTGAAAAAAGCTTAAGCGAGCGGATCTGCATAGGCAAACGTCGGTGTTGACGTTCAAATCAAATATTCAAATTGCGCTGCGGATCGCTTTGGTGTTGTGAGTCGAAATCACGTCATCGTATATACCGGGTGGCCGTTGGCTGTTCAGAAGCATCGGCGGCGGCATGCGAGCCGCGCCTAAGGGCGACATCGCCGACACCGTCTCCACATAAACAGAAGCCCGCAGTACGTCCACCCGCTTGGTAATAAATAGGAAGTTCGAGTCGCCGACCGCCAGCGGAATAACTAACTGCCCATCAGATAGCTTGTTCCCGCCGAGTACAAGCGAGTCAGCAAAGGCAGCTACGACAGCCCGCCTCACCAGCCGCAAGATTACTCCCTGGCTCTCTCACTATATATATATATATATATACATATATATATATATATATACATATATATATATATATATATATATATATATATATATATATATACATATATATATATATATATATATATATATATATATATATATATATATATATATATAAATATATATATATATATATATTTATATATAGAAAATATTGTGATGATTTATTAATCATTTACAATACGTTTGCACACTCGGCAGTGCTCGCCTTAATAAAAATGGTGGTAAAAAGGTGTATATATATATATGTATACACATATAATTGTACATACATACGTATACTGCAGGCCGTGACCGGCATCTGCATGTACCGGAGCGACGGCAACCAGGCCAGAAAATTTTCGCGCTGTAAATCATTGCCAGACTTCCAATTTATCTTTGTGCACTCTCTGGATTTGCTGCACTGCGTCTGTTTCCTTCTTGCTTATTTTCTTTACCGTTGGCACGGCGCAATTTGTATATATATATATATTGTTGGCCGATGAGCTCGGCAGTCTCCAGAACCGCCAGCGTTTGATGGCGGTCACCAAACGATCGGCTCTCATCGACAGTCATCATCACCTAAATTCCGTAAGTCCCGCCATCTTCTGCTCTTTTTCCTTCTGAATCTACACCTGCCACCCTGTGAGCGGCTGTAACCTGGTTATCGCTGCGGGCTAAACTTTGTCGTTGCCGTTGTCGTTGTTGCTACCGCCGGCTGAGACGTATCATGTGCTCGCTACTTCTTACTATGTTTTGTCGCAGGCACTTCGCCTCCTCCTAGTAAACAGCGTGCCCAACCTCCTCTAGTCTAGCCTCGGGCCCCCCAATGACGACTAAAGAACACGCTGTCGTCCGCTGTAGCCCGCGCGCAGGCCGGCGGCGGCGGCGACGACGACGCCTGCATCGATGGTGTCGAACATTGACGACCGAACCAAATAGCAACGGTAGGCGCAATAAATTTCGCAATCCTGTTAAGTCAGCCGTTGGTATCCAGACCCCAGCACGACTACTACGACAGACCGTGCCAATACCCCCCCTGCCTCCCCCTAGGCCGATTCTTCTTTACTACAATCCAGACACCGCCCTTCGTCCCCTAGCCGGGCCTGCCAATGTAATATGCCTCCTGTCCGTTTCGACACGCTCATTTTAGAGCTTACTACCGGACGGTGGCATAGTTTGGGGTCGTTTTGTAGCGCGGCCTGATGAGATTGTCGCACACATACTACGGCTATGGCAATGACGCTTTTGTCATGTTTATCTGATTTCCGCTTGCTAGGCTGCCCGAAAAAAAATGCAAACACAATTACCGCAAAGGGCTAGACGCCGCTTCTGTTGTCCTACATACAATGTTTTGAAATACCACACCGGCGATCACTTTGTTACGTTGAGTCAGAGTATGTTTGGGCGTTAGAAAAAAATTGACATATATATATATATATACATATATATGAACAATTTTATTATTTCGTTTCCTGAGCATCCGTGCCTGATACACAGGCAATTCAGCAGCAAGGACGATTCCCTATATTCCTCCGATAGTTCGCCCGTTTCTCCTTCTTCTGTTGAGGCCAATATCGCTAAGGCGCACCGCCGTTGGACGTCGGAAAGATGCTGCTGCAGGAAATTCTAGCCACTTGAATGATCGCCAGTCTTTCTTGATAACCTTTTTCCCTGCTTTGACAGAATCATATCAGTTGATTTGCCTACGCCTCCGTGCGTTTCAAATGTTAAAGGTACTACCTCCGACTCGGGAAAACAGAACTGCAAATACATATACAACCACGAACTTACAAGCAAACCACAAATACAAATACGCTATTATATATTCATATGTATATTATTACGTATACTTCTACAGGGTCTAGGGGCATTTTGTGCTAATATAGCATTGAGTAACGTTTGCAGTTATAAGGCCTACTGTACACAACGTGTTCTAAATATATTTAAGTCCAAAGACTGTAAGATATAGATGGGGGAAACATACTACACAATAAACTCTCGTCCAGGTTTGTTGGTCTTTTAGTAGAATAGCTGATCAAAAATAGACTAGAAACGGTCATGTATATATATATATATATATATATATATACAATCGGCTCTATGTATTTGCGCTTTGGCTCAGGGTTGCGGTAGAAACACAAGCAGAAAGAAAGACGTCCTGGCTGGACGTGGCTTCATCGAGTGTTCAATCTGCTGTGTCCGGTTGAGAACCGAAAGTGCAAAGGTTTTTGTCACACATCTAACTTGCAAGGAAAGTCATTTCTTAGCTGCGTTTTTATAGACTGTGATAGACCAACTGTACATCGCAAATAGGTGAAAGATGAAGATATCCTTCTCATTTATGGTCTGGGGTGTATGTAGCCAGTGGATGCGACAGGAAGACTCCTATTGGAAGCTGACTAGAAATGGATACGCCGTTGATAGCTTTCCTCGTTGTTGCGAGATCGGTGTGCCATCGGAAGACGGCGGCAAATGGGCCATCGCTTACATTATAGTTCAGTATATTCGAACTGTTTATGTGTGAAATGCATACGACTTGTCTCGCACAACTGCTCGATCCGATGGCCAACTTGCGTTTCCCATGGTGCGGAAAAGCTACAGTGAGCTGTTACATTGTCAGACAACGAATCGATTTCATTTTGTGTCAGTATTGTAACGAATCCGTTGTAGTTATTAGGCCTACTGTATACAAACGAAACACATTAAGGTCGAAAGTCTGTAATATATAAATAGATATGACAAACTACATTCAATATTTGAGGGTTAAAGGAGCAATCAGTAATTTAAAATAATGTACCATAACTAGTAGTTTTAATTAGTATTCTTTACCTTAAGGGAGGGGAGTCATATACCATCAAATAGATGACTGTTCGAAACGCCCTATAGAAACATACTACATAATAAACTCCCGCTCAATTTTGTTGGTCGTTTAGTAAAATGGCTGGCCATCAAAAATAAAAAAGACGTTGCTTAACTTGAACGGAGATAAGAGCTGCCGCATCTAGTTGGGTCACAATGTTTGCTAGAACGGACATATACATTTACAACAACAACAATTGTTTATACGACGACACCATTATCCGCTAAATTGTCATGTGCTATACTAGCCGATTTACGTGTAAAATGCGGGCAATAGGAATGCGTCTGCACCTTCATAAACGTATTTTTAATTAAATAGAGAGAGATGGCATAGGAGGTGGGGGGGGGGATAAACCACAGACGTTTAACGTATGGCGATTGCTATTACTACACTACTATTTGGTAATCGGCAGGCGAATACATTCGCACAAAAATACACGGTTCTCTCGTTTCCCCTGCTATGTCAGCATAGCAAGCTAATAATGATCTATAGCTGAATCGAATATGTTGGCAGGCGAACGCCGTCAGTCCATCTGCCAGGCGTGCTCGATATGGCTAGTTGCATGCTAGCCGGTTGTACATTTATTGTTTCTGCTGACTCAACTGCCGGTGATTCTGTACATGCGCTACCTTCTTTTGACTCCAGTTAAGTCATTGCTTGTAGCAAGGCATGAGCCATAGAGCGAGGGAGAGACAGACAAAGATTGTGCAACACGACCAAAATGCATCGAAGAGTTCTGGAAGTTGGTTCTCCGCGACCCGTACCGGGTGTTGTGCTGTTGTGCTGCCCCCATTGGTGGCAGCGAGAGCGGGCATACAAGCACCACAAGCAGAATTAGGTCAGTTACCTTACAAAGGGTGATAGGAAAACTGAACCAAATGATTTCTCCTCCCAATGGGAAGGACGAGAATCTCTTCGTCTAGTAGCACATATACTGATGGCATTACAGTGGGATTAGTTGCTCATTATATGTGGACAGTTTATACGAGATGCCGAGGAGGACCTCCGACAGCTCACGACAGCTGCGACAGGTGACGGCGAATTCGGCACCGCATCGACGACCGGCGCCGGGCTGAGAACGCAATATAGTCTGTTAATATAGTCCGCAATATAGCGGTGTGACCGTAATAGCGACACGCTGTTATGGCGAATAGAAATTTGCAGAAACATACATATAGATATAGATATATCTTTACTGTCTCCGGGGGCTTAGGCGGCGCTATCGACATCCACTTCTCAAAGCGAAGTTATAACCACAGTACAATTTTTGCTGTTTGTACATAACGATTTGTAACAGTGGCTGCGTCGATATGAGTCTATTCTTCTGTCAGAGGGAGGAGGAATTTGGTGCCTAAACTGAGAAAAATGTCGAGGCAAGTTGTCCGAACGCCCAACCAAAGGAGAGGAGGAAAGGCGGAAAGGAGAACAGCCGCGAAGCAGTACAGGAACATAAGAGAACAAACAACAACTATGGTAGACAGATCAATGTATTAAATAGATAACATAGGCGGTTAACAAGAGCAGACAGTCCTGCAAAGAAAATGCTGCGTGCTGCTACCGGCACCACCATAACTACTGTGAAGCCAGAATGTCGTTAAAATATACAGAAATCTGCACGATTATGACGATGGTGATCGGCGCGCTAATTTTTGGCTGGTTCCACCTAGCAAAGATCATTTGTTAACGGTAACTTTCGGGCTAGCCTTTCAAAGTGACAAAGAAGCTTCACGACGCCAATAGGCTTCTTGCTTTTCCGCAAACTCGGTTCCACTTGGCTCTAACCTGTACTGAAGCAGTGTTGAAGAAGTTTTGCATTATTGCGATTTAGACAGTCTCTCCAATATATATATATATATATATATATATATTGCTTTAGAAGCCGTAGCACCTGAGGCTCTTACGCTAGGTTTCCTCTAGACTCATATTGCGTGCTCCAAGTAGCGGCAACGATAAGCCGCACCTCGAAATTAAATAGTCGAATTGCTGTGCCACGTCCCGCTTCGGCGCTTGCACTATTCCTGATCCGTGCCGCAGAAAAGTTTGGAGAAAATACACCACCTTCGAAATACACGCGATAAAGTGTGCTCCGATCACGCAAGTAACACACACTTTTACGTTTGTTACGCGGCTAATATAAATACTGACTTAGTTGTTATTCGCTTGCACAGATACCTCGCTGGACATCAAAAGCAATAGAATTGCGTCGTGGAAAACGCCTTGCCACATCTGATACCATAAGTCTCTACGGCCAATCTATAGAATTTGTCAACCATTTTTCATATTTGGCCTTGAAAATTACGCCAAGCGGCACCTGTTGTTTTCCAGACACATAGAGGAAAGAGTCTGTAAAGCTCTGATCGTCGTATAGTCAATTATCTCAACTTCTATAGGACGCAAGTTATGATGAGCAACTTGTGGAAGGGTGCCTAACATAAAACTCGCCAGCTAATTATGCGTCATGTAATGCACGGCTTTTATCATGCAGTATGCACGAAAGTTGGCTTCTCCAGGCAGACGAGCAGTGCATCTATCGAACAACTTGTTCAACTTATGGAACAACTTGTTCAACTTGGGGCGCTTAGACTAGCCTAGGAGGACATGTTGAGATATCTAGAGTTTATTAACGGCCCTTTTAGCTGTATGATTAGCAGCTGTATAGTGCATAATCTCGTCTCCATGAGCTTAAAAGAACATTCTATCAAAAACAGGGGTCAGCCCGGTTGTTGACAACCCTTTCTAGTTGCGCTCTTTCTGGATCTGGTTCCCTTTTCGTTTTTACAATAGGGTAATCTGAGCTGTCTTTAGTGAGGAATGGCAACAACAGACGTTCGAATGCAAGGACGTTTCCGCAAGAGAGTTTTATGAGCAAATAACAGTGCTAGAAGGCAGCGCTATAGACCAGTGTCTCTGCGTTATAGGTCGAGATTTTCGATTGCACCTAGCCTTCCGAATGTTTTGACTTTTTTTTGTTTCCGTTGAGCTATTACCATGCGCTCCTAATTAGTCTGAATAAACCACCAAGTAGGTTACGGAATTTCTCGGCTAACGATGTATACGCCCTATTTACCTTCATTTTGGATTTAAACGTAGACATAATTTTTTTCGAAATAAAGTCTGGTTTTGATGTATTGCACATACGCAGTTTCCTGTTGCACTTGCTTCTCACATTGCCCAGGTCATCACGCCGCCATACATCTTTTGAATTGGGAAAAATGAGTTTTTATTTAAAACGTACCTGTTGTAATGATGAAAAAGAGTAACTCGGTGCGAAAACTCGGCGCGCCGAGCATCTGAACTTTAAAATAACGAGCCAAGTTCCTTTAATGATAATATTGTTCAAGACTTTATATCGCTATAGCGTAGACCAAACGGGCACTTCAGCTAATTGTGCATGCTTTCTGTGCGTAAAAGGGTTGGGAACCCTTTTACGCACAGCACGCAATTTTTCTAAAAATATCAGATGCCTGACGTAAGTGATGGCCCTGTGCTCAGAACTAAAACTAAATATTAGATCTAAACATCTAGAGGTAGATATAATCATATCTCATTAGACATCAAGAGCCCAGGTTGAACCATAACGGTTACGCTCTGCAAACGTCTTGATTTTTTTAAGCCCCAGCGAGCGGTTTATTAATGCAATATTGTTAAGTATTTTGCTGACTTATGATTTTCAAATAATTTGTAGCGATCTGAAGTCGGGTCTCGCACTACCGTAATCGCCACGTATTTATTAAACACGCTGTCTACATTTATGTGATTCCCATCTGTATTTCTTTCTTGCGGTCGTTGCCTATGACAGTTTCGTGCCGTTTAATGCTTCGTTATTTTATATCTAAAGCACTCTGCGCAGAAAAGGCATCATTAAAACTGCATGAGCAAGTTTAAAAACGAGTAGCCATAAATATAGGCTCTTTAACTAAGAGTACAGCAAAACAACTCTAAAAATCTTGACCGGTATAGACATATATTTGTAACATCCCACACATATCCATCCATCCATATATATAAATTCATATTTAACATACACTCAGCTTGAGTAATAAATGATTGTTTGTTTATATATATATATATATATATATATATATATATATATATATATATATATATATATATATAAATATAAATATATTATCTAGCTAGTATGTATCAAAGAGGTTTTCCAGTTGCTTCATTTAGAAATATTTTAGTCATATCTGGCTGGTAGACGTTTCAATTATGCGCCTGCGATCCTAGCAAATCCACGCATCGTCATCTCCAGCATCTAAAGCCTTCACGCCTACGTCCTCATCTCACACCTCATCAGCTCTGCGGCCCAGTGCGGTCCTCCAACTTCAATGGGGTGGCACACTCGGCTTCATTGGCGTTTCTCCACACTTCTCGTTTTCGAGATGTTCTTCCTTGAGTTCTTTCGCATCTTTTAAGGTAGCACTGTGGAAGTCTTTCACAGAGTTGGCGTATTTCGTTTTTGTAGCTTTCATTCCGTCGTTCTTTATATCTGATGTTTTCTCGTGATATACTAGTTTCAAATTGGCGCCGTCAAAAGCCACCGAGTTTTAGAATATTGCTGATGTGAAACATTTAGTAACCATCGCAAAAAGTAGATTTCCTATTGCTCTACGTAGCCTAAAATTAATCTTCAGCCGTCAGCTAATATACATTTTCATACAAGCGGCTGCGTAGTTTTATTGTTCATGAAAATTAATAATAATAATAATAATAATAATAATAATAATAATAATAATAATAATAATAATAATAATAATAACATCCCTAGCTTGGGATGCAACGGTTTCGTGCACAACAGCGGCTTCCTATTTACACCACAGCTCTGTTGAGCCGGGGTGGGTAGCAAAGCACGCGGACGCCAGAAAACGGTTTAAATATGCTGGACTGGAAACAAGATATATTTTTGTGCCTATTGCCATGGAGACACTAGGACCAATCAGCAAGGGAACCGAAGCATTTCTCAAAGATTTGAGTAAGCGAATTGAGGAGGTCACGAACGACCGAAGAGAGGGTCAATTCTTGAGGCAAGCGTTGTCCTTGGCCGTTTGCAGAGGAAACGCGGCATCTATTTTAGGCGCCATGGAGTGAACTAGATATTTAAAAAAAACTTTGCAATAATACGTTCAGACCTCTCAACTGTAACATCGTTTAACATGTAATAAATAATAATAATAATAATAATAATAATAATAATAATAATAATAATAATAATAATAATAATAATAATAATAATAATAATAATAATAAATGAAAAAAAAATTTAACCTCCTGGCATTTTACAGAAAGCAAAAAAATTGCAATTTCAAGGATAACTGTTTACGTACATTTATACTTGGGCATGTGCCCGCGCTTTTTAATTGGCCTATAAAATATGAATTTTAGATAAGATGCAGTGCCTGTGACAAAAGAGGAGACGGTGCAGAAATCATCGGTTCACCATGGCATCTCGTAGTTGTATCGCGCCCGCTTCTGAACAATACAGCTAGTGCCATTGAGACCGGAAAAGGTTGTTCGTTGTTCGAAGCATCGCTGTTCGTAGGAACGGCCAAAACCGTGCCGATGTGAAAGCTTCGTCTTCGAGCAGGGCTCGATGGCAAAGGCTTCTACTGTGAGGTGCACTCTCGTAAAAACCGAATCTCGTGAGCCAAACAACATTAATCACGCCACTGCTTTAGGCAATGGGAAAACAAAGAAAGAGCCACGAACGGAATTTGTCGGTATCCAAATAGCTGTAGAGGTAGTGTCGAAGTTGACACTGAGGCGGTTTTCTGCCCAACCAAAAATGATGAAGGCTACTCTAATGTTTTCTGCTGGGATCTCGTTTTCGCATGCGCGTACTCAGTAGCCTTTGGTAAAAATGCGTTCTAAGCAAAGTCCTGGCATTGGAAAAGCTTTGACAAGTGGGAAGAAAGGAGAATAAACGATAACATGTCAACAAAATGTTAGCCATAGGCTCTGTAATTCTAAAAGTTGGTTAGTCGTTCAGCGTTTTCTATTAACTAGAATATAGACGCCATAATAGAAGAGTCGCGTAAGGGCACTAAACATTTTGTCGTAATCACCCATCTTCATACTTTCAGGTAATATAATTTAGGATAATAATAATAATCTTGGTAAAAAATAGCATATCCAATTTTTTTTGCTTGATTTATATTGAATGCTAACAAAAATATTGCTCTTGTTAAGTTTTCGTACATACAAAAGTAGTGGGTCGGTTATGTATCGTAAAAGACTATAATGAAACTTTGACACAAATATCTGCTGAACACTCGGGGCTGAATTAGTTTAAAAATAATCGCACAATTCATGCATGCATACTCGGTATAAACTAAGGTTGCATGCTCTCAGATGTCAAACACCTAATCCGATCCATCGAACCACACAACGAGGCTGCTTCTTTAAAAGTGAGTGAAGGTGTCTAATGGACAAACAATTGTCTCTCAACGTTTTGATCAATATCGTAGGCTCGAAGACGATCATCGTAATGTATAAATATCTCCAAAGCCTTGCCTATAGGCTGGTTAGAATACCTTCTTTGAACGGAGCGATTATGACGAACGAATATTATAGTCAAGAAATCGATCACTGGCATCCACTAGCTTAGACGCGCACTCAATGAGTTACAATAGCCAATGTTTATATATATATATATATATATATATATACATATACCACTATTGATCGACCTGCGGTCTTGAATAGTCAAGTGGGCCATTAGAATTGCAAGCATTGTCATCGTATTGGCTGGACACAGAGAGCGTGCGACCTATTTTTAGTCGGTGGTGACGTGCTTCATTTGGTCATCCCAGTGGACCAGACGAATGTAAACACTTAGATGCAAATCTATCGAACTGGGCAAATGTCTTTGAAAAGCCGGCTAGCTACTGATCAGCATCGCCGTTGCCACATTCACTCTCATCTGGCACGAGCGCAACAAAGTCATTCCCCAAGCTCATTAGTGGTGAAACTTTTGGTGGAAGCAGCGAGGGACCAGTGTGCTCGATGGAAATCAACGCCCTTTTCCTTAAGTATTCCTACTTCCCTCCCCCTCTCCCGGCCCACCGCCAAAGAGCGCAGCAATAACCATCCCCTACTTCTCTCACCACAATCCCCTCCCTCCCCCACAAAGGGCGCTACAATAACCATAATTTCCAAGATTAACAGTAGTTAAGATATTCTACAGAAATGATTAAACTAGTAATAGTGAAGAAATAGTTAGCATAACAACAACTTCAATTGTGGGTGTTGTTATCAAATATCACAACGCCCACAATTGAAGTTACGATGACAATATTTAACGACGCGTCCACCAGGGAATTAGCGTCGTAGCATTGGGATGGGGTCACTTGCGACATTTGCTATGTGTACTAATCGTACACAGCTACACGCCCCTTGGTGTGCCCGAATCCTTTTTTACGCTCTGACCAGCACGTTTTAGACGCTCGTAATGGACTAAGTTGCCTGTGGCACGATATCGTCTAAATGCATCTATGGTCACCGCGTTCTCGTTACTGGATTTATGTAGGCTTTCTCCAGAAGACAGAAGAGGTATGTAACCGCAGGGTAATGACAACCACGTCTAACAAATACAACCAGCAAGGCCGGGGCTCGAACTTGCAATTGTTTCTGCCAACCATGGGTGCCATGGCAACGCCCCGTTTCGAGCAATGCATTAACCGCCTAAGCCACCGCCGCTACAAATAATAATAACAAAAAGTCACAAAATAATACTGAGTCCATGAAGATCGTACTGCGTCCATATGTAGATTCGTCGTAATGCTCTATTTGCTCCCTCGTTGGGACGGCCGTGCAGATGATAACAAGTGTTGTAGTTGGCTTGTACATAATACTTGCCATAATATGGCAAAATAAAGCATTTGCATCATGTTCTGCACCTTTCTTATTTTTCTTTACGCCCACGCTATTGCGCGTCTTCGTCGTCTTCTTCTTTACGTCTTTGTTAACGTATTTCTGACGTATAGCTTTTGCTTAGGCACACCACAGAGAAGCAGCAGTTCGCAGCAACAAGTCTCACTTTGACTTTCCCTCCCATTTCAGGTCGTACTCCTGTTATTGCCGTTGTCCTATTACTACGACGACGACTACTACTACTACTACTACTACTGCGATATTACGCATTAGTTCTGCTACTACCGATACTACTTGTATTCGACTTGAGTTACGATATATAGCGCGCCAGGAATACAAATGTAGACTTTTGACAGGCTTCTCTTCAATTGAGGCCGCCGGTGCCGACGACTCAATCAACAAGTGATGGGGCGACCACGCTTCTAGGGCTAGCATCATCAGCCGTATATATGTAGACATCTCTGGCATAGACATGTTTGCCTTCTTCTTCTTCTTCTTCGTCTTGTGTGTTTGCCTCTCTTTCTTCCTCAGCTTCACCGGCTCGCCAAGCTTCCCCGTCAGCCCGGCGCTTACCATCATCACGTTCCCGCGTTTTGCCACTTTGACTACGATAGAAGTGTTTCCGGTAGTAGTAGTAGTAGTAGTATTTCTGGTACCAGCAGTGTATATAAGAGAAGTACAACAAAAGTAGTTCCGATCATAATGGTTGTAGCAGCAGCCAGTGCACCGGCGTTGTTGTTGCTGCAACAACTGCTGTTAGCTATTGTCCTGAGTAGTTTACATGTTTCAGTGGCCTTTGAAAGATGCAAACAAGACACGCGGAAAATTTGGAATGCTATCCGCGGGCACAACGCCAGCTAAATATCGGCGCTGTCCACGTCAAACTGGCGTCAAACTATTTGAGAGCATGTCTCTGCATAGCATGTAGTGTAGCTTTCCGGAAATGACCTTATGACTTTGCAGCACCGCCACCGCCACCGTCGCTGCTGCCGGTCATTATGATGAAAACAGCACTATATATTCCAACAATAACAAAGAAGCTGCTAGAGGGAGAGTTGGCAGCTCTCGCAACCGGCTTGTTGTGTGTATGTGAGCTTTGCGATGAACCTAGTCGTCGTTTCCCAGATTGTCGCACACGCTGTTAAAACGCAACACGATAATCGGCTATTGAGACAGGAGTTGAGAAATCGAGACGATTTTTTTTAACTGTTGACGAAGAGGTACTAAAGCAGCGCTTCTGCTCCATGTTAAGTCTAATCAGGGGCGCCTCAGGAACCCATGTAACAGCCCCAAACTCCTAGCGTCTTTCCCCAAACACGCGTATGTGCAGACTCGTATTACGAATTCGAAAACAAGTTATGATAGCCTTGTTATATACTAACCTAAGTCTAATTTCAATGAAAGATTAAAAAAGCGTGTAAATGCTTATCACGCCTGAGGGAAAAATGGTACCCAAACATTTTCCTTGTAAATACAGTGCGGTCAATGGCCGAAATTAAGAACAAACCGAGCAAGGTGGCTTAGTGGCAAAGCCTTTGCCCTTGCATTCGGCAGGCCTGGGTTCGAGACCCAGACCGACCACTCTTAAATTGGTTTGCATGGTTTCCAATTTAGACAAGGTAAATGAGTGGATTAAAATTAGCCATGACATGAAAAACCCGTACACGAGCCTTACAGAACATCTTAAAAAAATATATATATCCAGGATGTCTGTGCAACCGTTAGCTTATGTCCCTTAAGCAAGGATATAATCATCATTTGGCTACCAAAGGTTAACTAGGCTACTTTTATCAGCACCAGGCAGTACAAGCATAGGGGCTTTTTTCCTAAAAGGGTGTTTGAAAAATTGTCTATATTGTATTTGTGTCAACTCACACAAATGCATCGATACTAGATCTTATATGTGACCCTAAAATGGTCGGTGATTTAGAACTGTCATTCCCTGTATAATAAACTCATCTTTTCATGCGACACATCAAAGCGCTGACGCTAATAAGATGTGTCGCAACTCTACTCTTTAGTGTGAGCTTCTCATTCAAGCTTTTACATTTGTTTCGCTTGCACACTGGAGTTTTTCACGCTACTTCCGCTAGGTGCTCAACAGAAAGGACTCAATCCATGTATTTAACTAAGTGTTTTGAAAATATTTTGCTTCGACAGAAAAAGACGTACCTCTGCTTACTGGACGATGTAGACTACCATCGACCAGGATTTAACTGCTTGCAGGTTTATCGGGTAAAAGAAGATCAACACGGATCTCTATTACCAATAAATCCAAGGAAATCAAGAAAAATTGACCCAAACGAGGCCACAACTCGTAAGTAAAAAATAGGAGCATATTTTTACCAAGACAAAGCCGGCCGCATGTGAGTAACACCAGCTTTAAAAATAACGTTTAACTGAGAAAAATGCAAATATTTCAAGAAGGTCAAGGAAAGGAAAAATGAGATACAATACTTCTTCGTCTTTAGGAAATTCGCTTTTTATAAAAGACGGATCGAAAAACCTGGTTGGTCGGTGGCGAGATGTCATTGAAATAGGAGAGACTATACTGATTATTTAAGCCCACCTGTTTTTGAAATCGTATTTTTTCTTTAGGCCCAGTATATTTATATTGCGGCTTGATACATATCGCATTTTGCTTAACATCTACATTATCAGAGAAGCATCATACATACACATCATCTGAGGGTATCGTGAAAGTCATCGATATGATACAGAGCATAGCGGAAACCGTGCCGCAAACGCACTTGCCAAATGGCCTATTCTTTACCTGCTCTCATCCAAGTAACATGCTGTAATCGCTCTAATTAGGTAGGTACCTCGATGTGTATTTTTTACTACCCACAACCTTTATACGTACTTCAAATGTCTCTGTCTTGGTTAAGCTCTATTGCGCTTGAAGTTTTTCTGTTAGGGGATTTCCTTTCAAAATTCTAACAATTCCGTTCCTGCAAGTATTAGCTAGTCCCAGGATAATTTTAGAGAAAAGCAACCCGTCTTTATTTAGTAGAATTCCAGTGTATCATCAGCTCTGGCGGAACTTTTCCAGCTGATGGGTGGTCACACAGTGGCGAAAGCGATTGACATGTAAATAACTGGAGCACACATTGGTGCGTGTATGACACAACTCTTGAACCTCAAAACAGATAAAGCGCCTGTAGAAACCAAGGATCTCCTATCGGAAACGACAAAAACAGAATAGCAGCACTGATGCAAATGC
This sequence comes from Dermanyssus gallinae, assembly GCA_003439945.1. Taxonomy (NCBI): domain Eukaryota; kingdom Metazoa; phylum Arthropoda; class Arachnida; order Mesostigmata; family Dermanyssidae; genus Dermanyssus; species Dermanyssus gallinae. Next base: position 835,605 of record QVRM01001369.1, read on the forward strand.
TCCCACCATCAGGCTTATTTGAAAGGTGTATAATAATAATGAAACCGCCAAAAATGTGGCTAAGCATAATGACAAATAGGTTCCGATAGAGAAAATAGCGCAAATAGATTAAGTTAGGTAGTAGTGGCGTTCGTGGCGCAATGCAATGTGAGAATAAGGAGAAGTTGTTGCAGCCCTGCCAGGTAAAGTCTGCCGGTGACGGCGCAAGGTTCCGCGAACACTAAACGGCGTGGTGCCCAGTCGGCCCACGATGGCCACAGAGGAGCGGCTACAGCGTGCAGGCAAGACAGCACTCAGAGAAGTTGGCGGGCTGGCCATTCGACTGTTGGAAAACGGAAGGTTTCCCGCGCCGCAGTAGAAGCGCTCATCCTAAAGCCGGGCTCTACCTCTTTACTACCAATTTGTCGACTGGACACAATAGACAAGCTGTTTGAAAATATAATAAGTAAGCGCCTAACTGCAGAGATCGAGGATCGTTATTCCTTGTCGTGTGACCAGCATCGCATCGTTTCTTCTTAACAGGACAACCAGACGGTCATAACAGAGCAAATCCCTGCACAGTGTAATAGCCGGTGTGTCGCAGGACTCCGTTCTTGGCCCGATTCTAGGGAACCTGGCCTACGATGGCTAGGGCTTCCGGAAGGCGTAATGACTGTTACGTGCGCCTACGATTTCGCCCTCAGCGCCACGGCTCGCCTAGAGGCAAAACTGGAAGAGATTACCGACCTGGCGCTAGCCAACATACAGGCATGGATGACCGCCTGTCCTCTACGGCTTGCCCCACAGAAGACGGAGGCAGTTTACCCTAACGGAACCGGAAAGTAACACGTGGAGTCAACCTAGCCCTCGCGAGCCACCATATCCCAGTGAAGAACTCTCCGCAGAAACTCCACGTATTGCCACGCAGGAGTATCGACACTAGGTATTGTTGGTGATATGATGAGGATGCCGCCGTGTGGGCGACAGGCGTCTGGAGGAGATTTAGAAGGTTAAACCGTATTCACTAGGCCGGCTTTACGCATGAAGCCCTACGTGTACTAAAATTAGTGAAGGATAACGCTTGCTTCAGTTGGATTCCACGCTCGCGATGTTGTACCTGTCTTCTCAATACGCACCTGGCAACGGCTATTTTTCTGCTCCCGTCCCTTTGCTGGATCCAGATTCTCTAGAGCCAACAGAGACTAGTAAACTCGATGGGGATATATATATATAGAGCTTTTTGTCAGTTGACTATGAAATTCTAGAAAATTAGCGGGAAACACTGCGTCTAGTTGCACGCTATAGATCATTACAAAAGTTTAAATAAATGAGTGTACAATACTACGGTCCGTCGGTTCCGTAGCAAGTCATTGAGCTCTTCATTTCGTCTATCCCTTATGGAAAAAAGGATTTATTATTTGCTTAACGTGTACACTTACATACACATATCATCTTTTTTTATATCAGGGGCACCTAGACCGGCAGCGTAAGCGTATGTTTTGAGGTATGTGGGGTTTTGCCAACAGTCCTTGTAAAGCAATATTACTAAATTATTTATTATTATGCATGCGTGCATATAGACTGCATAAACCCATCATCGACTTATGTAAATATATCTGCGGGTTTAGATGTTTGTTCATTGAAATCTGCCTCCTGATTCTAAACACTTAGTCGGTTTATCTAAGCCACTTTAGGATACGTACAGTCAAGTTTTTCCTCGACATTTCCCCGCGAAGTAACAGACAGCGCCCGGATGAACTCCTCGAACTCGATGGCACCGTCTTTGTTTTCGTCAAACACGCGGAAGATAAGAGAGGTGAACTTCGACGGGTCTCCCTGTAAAGATCGTTTAGCGAACCAATAAGAAAGACAGCACCCGAGAGCGCACGATTAGTCGTTATGTGGAAATTAATCTAGTCTCATATAAATTTATCAAATACCACCTTTCGCCCGCCTTATATGAAGCTCTTGAGAAGAATAGGCGTATTCAGGTACATTGTACCTTTCCTGCCATTTAGCTGAAGGTATTTGAACCCCTGGATTTTTAGTTGCGACATGATCTGTAGTAATAGCTGTTGATGTATCTTGTCCTATTTGGAGGTGTATATGATTTTTCTTTTAAAAATAGGCGTGCGCTATACCGATGTTTAACAGAGTAAGTGCGGCTTATAAACTAACAGAGAGAACATTCAAGAGTCTATGTTGGTAAGCAATGCTTCGTAACAGCGTGAATGAAAGAATCCAGAAAGAGGTATACGCTTAAAGCGTGCGAAACGATGAAGCATGCTGAGTCTGTTTCACTAGCACTACAACGATGGACGCCTAGCACGTATTACCCGTACCTTTGGAAAGAAGAGCTTATAGATGCGGAGAAACCCTTGCTCAGTGAGATGACCGGAAGGGCAGTCCTTGACAAAACCCTTGTGCCATTGCCTGATCTCTTTCTCCGTAACTGGAATATCCACAACAAGCAATTTGACATACGCAAGTTAGTTACCTGTAGATTTTTAAAATGTGGTAGATTTAATAAATGTTATAACATTGATTCTATGAACTTCTTCTCTACAGACGTTGTGATATAGATCAATGCATTTTAAAAACCGACAGAGTTGTCCGGTGTCGGTAAGGTCGATGCTACCTACAAGCCCTGTTAAGCAAGCTCTCAGGTCTCGTAAGTGTCTTACAAATTATTATCGTAGCTTTAACATTAAGAACTTATTCTGAACATAATTATCGACGGCTAAAGTTTATGTATATAAATGACCCGTTTAGATCTAACAGAAAAAGCATTTTACATTTCATCGGAGGTCAATACCGAAGCGAGATATAATTTTAGTAGCAATAAGATTTGTTCTTTCGTATAAGGTTCAGTATCAGACTTGGCACTTGTTTACGTAGCTTTGGACTGGCAATTACTCTGTGGGACTGCTTTTTAGCAGACATCTGACTTATACATAATCTCACCAATATAATCAGACATTCATGCCTTAAATGACTTTTCTCTTGCACGCATGTTAGGCCGGTTATATCGTATACAAAAAATTCACGAACGGTGCAGGCGCTAAATTGAATTCGACTTTAATGGCGCTTACGCCTAGCTGTATTTAACATGCGTGGTTGGCTCGTTTCAGCATTTGTATATTGTTAAACAAGGTCTCTGTAAGTGCCCGGAATAGCCTTTAATAAAAGAAAGACCTCGTTACTGGAGCGCACGCATTAATTTGCTCGTGATTTAAGATTAATTTTCAGACACGGGCGATAGCCTTTTCTGCTAAATGCCCTAATTGTTACAATTGTTAAAAATATGTAATAAGCTCATTGAGGAAATACTGAATTTAAATAAATTTGCCGTCCTGAAAAGACGGTCCCATAAAAAAGGTTAACCAAAGTGGAGTAATATATCAGGTACATACGTGGCCTATATACTATTGTACAAAGCCTGGTAGTAATGAGACTCGCAGAATCATATCTTACCCTAAGTATCTGGCTTCCATTGGAACAGATTATAGGACATTGCTATGGTTAAAATGCATAATCAGGCGATCTTCGTCTACCACTCTAGGTTAGATGTAGTTATGACTGTAGCAATGTACGCATGTGCTCAGGTCCTTACCATACTTCTTGCTATCACAAGGTGGAAGTAGTGGATGTATACTTTCTACTTTAAAAAATTCGTTATTCACAACAGACTGCCCTAACTTTCTCGTACACAGGACATCTTATAGCGAACATTTTATAGTCGGGTAAAATAGTTGTGTATATCGCATAGGGCAGTAAATCGCAAAGTGGAAAACATAATGTGTCGATACAGTTTGCAGCGGATGTCGGTTGAAGTAAACGATTGAATAGGGAACGTTTCGAGCAATTAAAAGAACAACGCCAATTGCTATTGCTGAAAAGTTGCTTTGACGGCGGCTGCTTACGGACGATGGACAGTTCCGCCGTCGTTCGAGAGCACCTGAACCTGCACGATTGGTCAAGTGGGAGTTTCCAATAGCTATCCGTTTTCCCTTAATAATCTAGCCGAGTACTTTCCATAGGGGGCAAATTGGCCCACTAGGGAGGCAAGATGGGGAAACACGGGGAAAGTTAACGACGACAGCAACAATGATCACGACGACGAAAATGCCGGTCGTTCCATCCACGAAAGCAGCATGCGAACACGGGACTGCAGAAATAGCGTCAAAAGCCACTCTACGGTATCGACAAAATGGCCATTGGCCATTATCGCTTGTTCCTTGTTTTTTCTTTGGTTGGGGGGGGGGGGGGGGGCAAGGAAGCCATGAAGCGACAACGTTTCGATTCAATTAGATGTATCACCACCATCTAGTCTCCAGATCAAGATCTCCAGCTGAGGCAGCGGAGGCACAGTAAGTCGATGAGAGAACGCGATCACGTCCGCCGCTTGAGAGTAATAGTCGTCGTCGTTTGCCCCTAACTCGCTCCCATCTCCCTTCTACCCGTGTAAACGAAACCGGAAGCAAGGCGGCTGCTGTGCTGCCCGAATGGACGATTGAACTGAATATACAGCATCTTCTCTATTTGGCAAGAGGCTACCGATCTATCTACATGGGATGATGAGGCGGAGGAGACGACGCAGTGAGAGAGTATACGAAACGTAGCAGCAGGTAGTTACGGAGGGGTACGGAAAGGTAGGTAGGTGGGTAGGTAAGGCACTCAAGTGCAGGAAACGTGGAATTGGGAGTAGAAACGGAAACGCCCCGTTTCTTCCCATCTTCCGACAGCTTGGGGCAAAGGGGCAGGACACAGGGCGTCGAGTTAGTTTGGAAAAAAGAGGCAGAAGCTGGAGAAGCAAAGACAACGGACCTTGAAACAAAGCCTCTATTCCCTCCCCGACAAACATAGGAGGCTGGCAGCAGCGGCCAAAGAGGCGGCACGCCACTCGAACGTCATTACTCCCTATTTCAGTGCAGAGGAATAGCCGTCTTCTTACGGTCGATCTTTGCGCTTGCCAAACAAGGTAAAACGCCTTGGAATGAGCTAATGTGTGAGGTGGTAATATCGGTCATGGCGATGCGTGTTAAACGATCACCCGAAAAGAAACGTGCCTTTTCTTTGTTCCTTTGCTTGGGCTTACCGAGCGTCACTAATCCCGCCTAGGTGCATGCGCCACATACTAGTATATGCACACACACGCACACCAGCCATCGTCTACAGTACAACGAAATCAATGATGAGGGATTGTTCAATGACGGGCAGCATCAGTGAGTGGAGGAGCCGGGCATAAGTGTCATTCTGCTACAACAATATTCAATAACACTATTTCAGATAGCAGCGCAGATATACTCGCTTATCCTCTGTTATCCACTGTATCACCAGCATTAGCATCCCGGTAATACAGTTTACGATAGTAAGACAAATATATCACCAAATGGATATAAATATAGATAAGTTTTTTTGAAAAAGATTTTTCGTAAGGCTAATGGCCGTGTACGATTTGTTTCATGTCATGGCTAATTTAAAACCCACTCCGGCATTTACTTTGTCTAAATTGGAAACCGTGCAAACCAATTTAAGAGTGGCCGGTCTGGGTCTCGAACCCAGTCCTCCCGAATGCAAGGCAAAGGCTATATATATATATATATCCAGTTGATATACATATATAACTAATATTTCACCAGTATTGGTGGAATATTGGAAGCACACCCACGTCTTCGATAGACAAAACAGCAAAATCGGACAACGTCATCTACTGATTGGTTTCGTCATATATATATATGTATATTTTTGAATTAAAAACACGTTTTATGAGCTTCAAGGCAAGGTTGCAAAAGGGATGGCATATACTGATGTCGTAATGCTAATTAGGATCGTAACACAGATATATCACTAAACATCTGAACATATTATTATGTTGTGATTTCTGAACAACTAAATAATTAGTGGGTTCCATGTTCCTGGGACATATGAGCCAACCACAGCCGGCTGGCACTGGCAATGGTTTGCCAGTGCGATTTTCAGAGCCGCCTGGCTTTCATGTATTTCAACTTAACTCACAATTCAAAAGGGCTATGAAGAAGGAATGGCACGGCTCGCTAGCGGCTAGATGACTTCAAATCGGTCACGCGATCTAACAGTATCTACATTCCTCTTCTAACTAATGTTCTTATTTTTCTTATGTTTATTTATTTAGGTTTTTTTTCTTCTGCCAGTTAAGCATTGCTGACGTCTCGATCTATTTCTCTAAACGAGTTACTATGGTGAGTTCCACACTTGCTGTTGTGCGACTTTGAGGGGTTGATATATGGGAAGCCTTTGAGGCATTTGTAGTAGTAATAGTGCACCATTACGGCATCGCAATGGCAAGATAAATTTACGACGTAAGCTCTAATCTACAAAGAGGAAAACCTGGCAGAACAACGGGTTAGAGGGTTGTGAAAACAACTCTTCCAGAGAGTCTAAGTAATTGCCACCCTTCCTCCTACGACATTCTGTGCCGACGTGTCGACCCAACATAACTTCCCTGAAAACACTTTTCAAACGGACAAAATATATATTAACAAACTTTGATTGTGTACGCGTCTTTTTGTCAATTTAGGTCGGATTAATAAAGTCAGGCGATCGACCGTCTAGCGTATTAAAAAACGCTGCTAATATGTCAGATGAGGCCAATAAATATGATGAATGATGCCGATGAAGATAGGGGTATATTCCCGCCATATGAGTAAGATAAAATGCTTGCGTTGAGTTGGGAAAGCTTGGGAACACATTCAATTTACGGAAAATTGCTATAACAACAGCAGTAATAGCTAAAATAGCAATTATGAAACGAAAATGTAGGCTGGATGCAGACTAGAGCGCGCCGTAATCGATAGGGTTTGATTGCTTATCAACAAAGTCTACAGAAAACCTATATTAACTTGTCAAAGCTAATTAACACGCTACTGCCTGTGGAAATTCTCGAGAACAATGACGACCAGCCCTAGTCGAAATTTATTAAAAATTCTCTAGTCAGAAAGACCCGCGCCTCATCTACGTACTCTAACAAATCAAGAGGCACCCATCGTGGATAGATGATGGGTGCCTCTTGATTGGTGATTTGGTGAGTCCGAGGTTTATTCGCAAAGTCTCCTTTTGCGATGCATATGTTATGTTTGAGTTTTCGTCAATCGTATAGATTATATTGTGCAGCTCAAAACGTTCTGTGCCATCTGTCGATTCTTAATACAATCTCCACTACGGGGAAGAATGCAAACACTTCACACACAGTTTGTTTACATAGAAGTCCCTAATAACTCTACTATATAGGTATTTATTTAATCAAGGTATCACCTCTAATTGTCTAAGGCTAGTTATTATATATATGATAATAACTAGCTTTGTATATCAAATCAAATATGTTAGCTGACTGTCCGTTTTATTGCCAAGTACCTAACTTAAATTAAGTATAAAAAGCATTATCGAGATATTTAATAATTTAATTTCATTGAATTTCAATTCAAATGTACCTTCAATGAAAGGAAACTGATTTGCACAGCAAACATGTAACTAAAAAGAAGTGACAATCACAAGAAAAAAACACTCATAGCGACAACGACAATAGCTGTGAAAACAATGACTACAAATGCAGCAGCAGCAACAACAATAGTATACATGAAAACAATAAAACAACAACACCAGCAGCAGCAGCAACAACAACCACAACAACAACAATAACAATAACGATACTACAATCACTGACGACTAGAAAAACAGTCAACACAACAGCAGCAACGACAGTCACACCAAGATAGCTTGAACAGCAACAGAGGCCAACAGAGACAACAAAAGGCCTTGTTTTGGAGCACTCGTCTTTGAAGTGTCAGCTGGTGTCAGCCATCTTACATCTACGAGTATGTTGTATTCCGCTTGTTCTACTTCTGCTGGCGGAGGCTGGCTAACGTCATCCGTTAGGGTGGGCCCATGACTCACTACTACGACTGCAACATGCCTCCATTACTAGGATCACTACGAAAATGGTAGGGTACGGGTATTACGAAGCCATTTTCCGACTTTGACAAACGCCGAAAATGAGAGCGATTTTTTTATTAACTAATGCTGACAGTGCAGCCTTTAGGTCCAGACGGTTTGCACTGCCGAGAGAGTCTACACACCACAGCTGCAATATTTTAATAAAACAATAATTTTAAACAATACTTTCTATTTTTATCCGGAGGCTTCAACGAACGTTTCCCATTTTTTTTCTGATGGCGCTTGAGTTCGATAACATTGATTGGCATTTTGAATTCGCAAACCGCTAATAACGGGAGTTATCTCACGCGGTAATTTATCGTTAGTCGACTCAGTCTAGTTTTTTATTGATTGACTTGCTGGAACAGTTGCTCAAGAATATTTAAGTTACATTAAACAAAAAAATTGTATTTAGCTACTTGTGCACTAACTTCTTCTATTACAGTTTGTTTTACCTGTTGATTTTTGTCGCCACATAAGCTGACCGCCAGAAGCCACTTCCTGTAGCACTATGTCCATTCGTATCAAATGTTTTCTTACATACGGATAGTATCCTGCCTCTGATATCTCCTTCCGGGACGATACGTCTTGAGGCCTCTAAACAAATGTCGCATGGGACCAGGTCCGGAGAATATAAGGGATGCTCGACTTCGGAACTTCAGTTAGCGTAATTTGGCCATAGCAAAAAGAGGACATGTCGGCAAGCGCATTGTCATGGTGAACATGCACTGTCTTCTTCTGCATTGCGTATTGTAGTGCTATGATGCGTTCGTTCAGCTTCTGCATCCCAGAAAACGGTCGCCAAAACCATTCCGGTCCAGGTTTGGTCAACGATTACAAATCGGCCTAAAAATCCTGCGGCTTTAGTCTTAAAAGCAAATTGCTTTTTAAAATTGATACGCGCGCCAGTTTCTGCTCTATCGTGAACTCTTGCGGTAGCCACTTTGTTTTAGTGTGTTCACGCATAAACGTTTGATGCGCTGCACTATAAGCTAATGGCCATCTTTGCCGCTATTTTGCGCAGCTTTAGTTTGCGGTCAGTCATCAAGAGTTTTCTAGAATTCTAGCACAGTTTTCTCATCTGAAGCCATCTTTAACTACCTCGTTTAAATAAGGCAATTCATTTGGTAACGGTATTGTAAACTATTGTTCCGTAAATTTGGTGTATTTTAAGCGTAAAAAAAACGTTAATTTCCGTTGCAATTAAGCCTTCAAAAATGTTTAATTACGGCACAGTACTCGTCCTACTCCGTTGTCACTGCAAGGGCAGACACGTTACAGTCGCGCGACCTCCTCGAAATGCAATTCGAAACCAATCTAAATGATACTTTTATTTATTACTTCCGAAGAACGTCTCTCTCCGGCGATGTAGTCAGCATGAGCTTTTTAAAATTGTAGACAGGCAATGCTATAACTCTTTAATAAACATTTTGGCCCAAAAACTTAATGTAATGTGTCCGTGACATATTTGAAATTGACCTATTATTTCAATCTAGCAAACGGGTACTATCTTAAAAGCCTCTTGGACACCTCGCTTTTCGTGCTTTTTGTACAGTAGCATTCACACATGAAAATGAGTACTATGGCGCACCTCTATTACAATCAAAACCGGATTTGTGAGCAACGTGTTTAATTTGAACTTCACGCAAGGCAAGCACAGACCTAGGGGAAAAGCCGCCAATAGTTCAATGCACGTCTCAATGTGTTGAGAGTCAACCTTCGTTTCACTTAATTGTCTACCGGCTCTTTAGAATCGAACAATAATACAAAATGTGTCGTTTTTCGTGACACATAAGGGCTCTGACCGATGACAGTCCTGTCTAAAGCAGAAGGCAGCGAGAACTCTCTCAGTTCTTGCTGATCTGCCTCGCACTGCGGCGTTTAAGCAGCACATTCAGAATTGGGAGGCGAAAATGGCCGATGTCGACCCAGCTTTTTATGACGTCTGTCCTTCCCTCGGATACGTAGAAGGATCCCAATGTAGAAAATCGTCATCTCACTCTTTCATTTACTTTGGTTTGAAAATTTGTGCAGCAGTGCACGGCAAACAATTTACTTAAATAGTCCAATCCGGTAAACCGTCTAATTTAACAAATTATAATGCCTGTTATTTAGTCAACAAAGAAAACATAATATTTCGTCGCGCAAGACTTTTTTGCGTTCAAAGGTAGTACTTGTACTATTCCGCATATGCGTATATGCATAAGCTTAATATCGATATTTTAAATTTACTTAGATTTCAAACGATGTTCTTGTTAACTGAACACGGCAAGATTCGTTCGAGATATTACGCCCACAGTGGACTTATTAATAAACGTGAATTTGTTGTAGTTTATTGAGCTAGCTTTTAATAATATATATACATAATTCAAAAGCGTGACTGATCTAGTAACTTTTCAGTGAAACAGGAGTTTCGACTAATGGCTTTCTAACGGAAAAGCTCAATGTTTCCGTTGACTAGGTTGTAGCAGTAATTTTTCCATGCATATTTGATCTAATGCCTTGTATCTAAGCAGATATATCTTGTCATATATTATTACTGTGTTCGTACGCAACGATCTTTCTTCGCTTTACTTTCTGTCTTTGTTTTATTTTTCTAATGCCTTAAAATAACTGTGTAGGCTATATGCTCGTTACATGTATCTTCCTATTTTCCTCTGTGTATGGGCGGACCAGATATCTTGACATATAGTCAGCATCGCAGATACATAATGCGCTTTAGTGTACGTGTTCTGAGTCTGGGATTTTTATCGGCATACACCGGAGTGATAAGAATCTGAGTTGGTATAGGGTTACTCTAAACAAAACAGTTTACGACAGGTTCTGCATGTTCAACTGAATGCACATTTATGGTTGTCTTCTCTGGAAAAGTCTCCGAGAAAAGTCCCACTTATAACTGCACTAGAAATGGACATAGTAGCCGCTGGGAAACTATTTATTCTCCAGAAGCAGGGGTGCATCTGACACAAGCTGATCGAACAAGATCACCACCACCTTCCGCGTCCAGTACGTGACGAACGTAACTTGATCATGATTTTGGCAAGGCCCAGTGCACAAAATGTTATTCAATTCATGTAGAAAACAGTTATATGTTATTACGCAGTCTCAAAAAACCAGCTTGCATCTTTTGAAAGTACCACCAGCTTCCGCGTCCGACGCGTGGCGTACGCAATTTGATCGTGATTTTGGCAAAGGCACAGTACACAAGGTATTATTCAATCCATGTGGAAAGCAGTTTGCCTATATATAATATATATATAATATATATATATATCAACAATTGGTGTCAACCCATCACTACGGCATAGCAAAGTTAGACTAGCTTGTCACCGACCGTTTCGATGGCATATTGTCATACTTACTGCAGTCCGGCCTGGCATTCAACCTTGCATACGGCTGGCCTCCTAACTATTGATAGACGCTAGCCAGAACGGCAACGATGAAGACAACATGAATGAAAAGAGACAGAGAAAAAAAGAAACGGAGGGGGAAAGAGAGATGCATTTGATGAAAAACCGAGCATCGACGGACATTGACGGTCGGTTGTCGCCGCGCTGCCAGCAGGCGGCGTAGCGGTAACAAAAGCGGCAACAGAAAGGCGGGCAATAGAGATTCAAAGAGGGAGCAAGCAAGCTCTTCCGCCGCTCCTGTCTGGTGTTCCCTCTGTCTGACCGCTCACTGAGTGAGCGAGTGTTTACTCAAGCCACTGCTGCTGCTGCTGCCTCAAGTCGCCGTAGCCCGAAGCAAATGGCGACAACGCAATGAACCACTGGGACGCGCGGACCCTATTAAGGGCTACTATCGAGTACAAGTCGTTCGTAGTTGTAGCAGTAGCAACAGCAGCAGCTGTGACGGCCGTAATAACGGCCGAACGAAGCAAAAAGGACGGATAAAGAGAAAGCGAGAAGAATACAGAGAGTCCGAAGTTTCAATTGTGAACCTTGGTTGACGCATAGAAGGCAGAAGAAAGAGACGGCTTTAATTGAAGCCTGAAGCAGAAAGTGGCCGTCGGCGTTTCCTGCCATACGACGCACTGAAATGGCGTTCTGAATTCGATTCCAGTGCCACCACCTTGTCCTCCAGGCTTTGATCTGAGGCTTCTTTTTCTCTCGCTCTCGGTATATCTATATATATGTACGTACACTGTACCACCCTTATCCCCCTCTATCGCATTCAGGATTGGTCTAAATCACTCTCGCCTCATACACCTTGTAGTACCTATATAGAAGTCCGTCCACCTTCATTTGAGCTATTGCTTCGACGCGAAGCCTCGTCGTTTTTCTCATACAAATGAGAAACGCTTTTGTCGATTATTTTGCATTTCGACTACGACGCCTTTACGGAGATGGTAATTTCCGGTTCTTTTTCGTCGTTTATCGCTTGCGAAGCATGAGTACGGGTCGCCATGCTCACAATGTGACTACGACAAAAGTATACAACGAGAAATTGCACAGATATAGCATCATAACTTATGCTTAGCATTCCTTGTAGCGACGTGGCGATACACAAGTGGGGTTGCATGACTTTGCTCCTGGTACGTACATACGCATATACATATATATATATATATATATATATATATATATATATATATATATATATATTTCAACAAGTTCTTAAAATGAAAACCAAGAATTTTCCAAATCTTGTTTTAAATTTTTTCTTATTCGATATACTCCCCGAGAAGCTCAATACACTTTTCCCACCGAGATTTCAGAGCATTTATACCTCTTGAGTAGAATTCCGCGTCTTTAGACTGCAAATTGGCATTGACAGCAGCCTTAACCTCTTCAATGCTGGAAAAACGCTTTCCACCGAGGCTATTCTTTAAATGCCCGACGAGGAAATAATCAGAGGGGGCCAGGTCTGGATAATAGGAAGGTCATTCAATAAGTTCGAACCTCAGTTGGGCCAGTTTTGCCAATGCTTGCCACGACTTCTGTGCAGGAGCATTGTCCTGGTGAAACAGGACAACCTTCTTCTGCAAAGCGGGCCGTTTCACGATGAGTTCTTGCTTCAGGCAGTCCAACAGTCTTGCATAATATTCCTTCGTGATCGTTTTACCGCTCTTAAGGTAGTCGACCAGAATTATTCCACGCTGGTCCCAAAAAACCGTAGCCATCATCTTTCCGGCCGATGCCGTTGTCCGCACCCTCTTCGGAGGTCCTTCACCAGGTGCACACCATTGGCGAGATGCTTCTTGGGTCTCGGGAGTGTAGTGATGGACCCAGCTTTTATCGGCGGTCACGAATCTGCGCCAAAAATCCGACGGATTTTTCGACATATTGAACAAATTTCGCTGTGAAGCGGATCCACGCGCGTCTTTTTGGCCTTGGTTGAGCAAATGCGGTACCCATTTTGCTCTGAGCTTTTTCATCTTCAAGTTCTCGCGCAGGCTGAAATCCGCCGAGGCCTCCGCTATCTCCCTAATATTCACTCGCTTATCTGCGGCACCGATTTTCCGCACTTTTTCCACGTGTTCCTCAGTTGCCGTTTTTGGGCGTCCTGAACGTAGCCGTTTCCAATAGCGGTGAAAGCGCGCCAAAATTTGAATTCTGAAAAGCTCATTTTAAGAACCTGTTGAACTACCTATGTATAATATATATATATATATATATTGTAAATCCAAGATCGGTATCTTTACGATAACGCCAATTTAATTCCATAACATTATCTATTGTACAATGGCATCCGGCTACCAACAAAAGATATCGAGCAACAGCCATGCTGATGGTCATGTTTCTGCAATACTATATAATACCATTACTTACTGTCACATTACCGGTCATTGTACTGCCCCGACTAAGAAAAAAATATATATATATGTGTGTTTGCTGCAGCGTGTTTAGGACAGGTTTACAAGAGAGTCTCTAGAAGGTGCAACGTGGCGCGTGACTGAGCCGTGCTCCCAAGTGTCGCGGAGTCCCAGCGTCGTGTTCACTACTGTGTTCTTAGAGAGTAGTGACGCAGTGATCAGATTTATACGTACTATTACTCAAACAGCCTACGGAGTCACGGTTTTATTCAACCGCCTGAGACTGCCAGTGTGACAGCCGTTAGCCATTCATTTGTTTGGTGAACAGTTCGCCTAGCTCACGATTGCGAGAAATGCATTTCCCTCTTCGACGCCTTCTTAAGTAACGGAAAATGTGTATTGTATTAAGTGAGTGGGCCAGCAATACACTGAGCGTCAAAGACCAGTACGAGATCGCACCGTCTTCCCTTTATTGGCCGTTATTTCCTAGTTATTTTCTTACTATAATATTAACCGCAGTGCAACAGAGCTAATCTGAAAACGCTTATGTTAAACCATCTGGAAATGATCTGCCCAGAAGGCTAACTGCCCGTTTCCCGGATGTTTGCAGTAGGTAGTATTGTAGAGCTTAACGTGACGCTCCGAAGGACAATGTCGAAAGACTAGATGTGGGCATAAATTTTCCGTAGATAAAAATAGCGCTTGATTAGCGTAGACCGGTTTTAGGCTCTAAGGGGACGGACGGACGATCGAATCTACAAATGCTCGACGGACGGCTCGTTCATTTAAGTTGGGGTGCCACCGCTCTATATAGTTAATTAGAACGAATATTTATTTGTACGTGCGATCGCCCACATTGTGCTGGTTGATTAGGTGGCCGTTTGTCATTGCTCGGAGAGATGACTGCGCGTCCTATCTGCGCCCCCTAGTTGCGATAGGGCAGCTCTGGTTGGTTTCCTCCTTGTTCGGAATTGTAATTGTCGTCGTCAGAAGCGTGGGCATAACGCCAACGCAATGTTGATCGGCACCCTGATGTCGTGCTCGTATAATGACAATCGACAAACATCACACATGGCGGGGACGAGCACATGATGTATGACTAAAATTACCAACAACAACGACGACAAATAGAGTAGATGGTGGACCCTACGTGATATACAAGACATTGGATCCAACATTTCGCTCAGTTCCGACGGGTTCGACGCTCAACTAGTGGTTATCACCGCTGTCACGCTTTTGCTACTCTGGATTAAACACATTAACACTATTTTTGATAAACTTAAACTTGATAGTGAGCGGACAAACATTTTTCTCGAATGCACAGTTCGTCGTCGACCTATTTAACGTAGGCCAGAGGGCACTTCCCACGCAACAGTAAGTGAGCTTTAACATCATCAAGTTCATCATTAGGTTCCACAACTAGAGCCCAGCGGCTAAAAAACTACTATTACTTATCTATTATGTCTACCTTGTTTGTTTTCTGACTGATTGATGCCGCTAGTACTCCTGCAGAGAATGATAAAGCATTCTTTGACAACTATTATCTGCAGGACACTGATAAATATATATACATATATATATATATATATATATATATATATATATATATATATATATAATAGCAAATCATACCTAATCGCATCTTCCAGACATGGACAGCACATTCAAGTATAATGTATATATAACATATTAAGTTTTCTAATAATAATCTACTTATTGTCAAGCTTCTTTTATACCGCTGCAATGTAAAAAAAGAATAATTTATTCGATGCACGATGGCACTTCTTAGTTCTGATTATATACCGTTACATATGGCAGGTGTCGCATAGGCGTCGCTAGTATACCTATAGTCCGCCAACAGCCCCGATTAGCTTGCGTTATATTAGAATATCCAAAAGCCCATCTATAGGGTGTGAATATTCCTTCAGACTTATGTTGCTATTCTGTGCTATTTTGTTTGCATTTTCGCTGTACAGTTAAGCTTCTTCTGCTTCTACGTTTTCGCCTTCTAACATCGTACGTTGTTCCTTCTGATTAAAAAAAAATAATTGAAACTGTCCTGTCGATAATATTTTTTTATTTGTATGTTTTTTTTTAAATATATAAACATAAATAACAGTTAAGAATATTATTGTATTACTAATTGTGATAATCTGAAAAAAACTGACAACGATAGTAATATCTGTGCATAAATGGCAAAATTACTTCTTTAAAGGAGCAAGCCAACCCAAAAATAGAACGTTCTGTAAACAAAGATTTACTATGATAAAGCATCGAAACACTTTTAGGCATGTTGGCCGATTCGTTTAATAAAAATTATATCGTGGAACGATATATATATATAGTTTTTATTTGTTATTACTGCATCTCTCTCTCCACACACATATAAATATAGAGGGAGAGAGAGAGAGAAGCAGTAAATAAGAAAAAGCAACAACAGACTCTACGGGAGATTGCAAAAACATTATGACTTTGTCATGACTGCTACCAGATAGCGCAACGCCTGCGCTATCTGGATGTATGTAAACAGGGCAGACTGTTGAGATGGTGGTAACGGTCCTAGTTGAAGCCCCCAAAAGTATTGCCACAGACACACATTTATAGCTTATACAGGGTTACGCGCAAATACATAGGCGCGCGGCACAAAATAGGGTTGTTCTGCCTGCACATAAATATACGCACATTTTTTTAAATATGAAATACTAAAAACACAAGTTGACCTTTCTTATATATATATATATATATATATATATATATTACACAGCGTAAGGCAAGTCATTGATGATGTAGAATCTTTATGTCCACCGAGAGTCTTTAAAGCGTAAACTCAGTTAGTCAGCCTTCAAATCAATTGCCTGCATGAGGGTCAGCGCTTGCTCATGTCTTAGCAGCTGTCCGTGGAAAAAGGAATAGACAAATGTATTCGAGAATTCACCTTTTGGGGTGAAACCACGCAATTTATTTAAAACACGTCATTACAAGGAACAATGGGCTCTCGCTCATACCATCCGAGTTTTATGCTATCTACATGCGTTCGTTCTCTCTGCTTCTCCATGTCTTCTTCTCCGAGCTGTTACACTATTATTATTTACATTCAATGTTTCATATGCTTTAAGTGAAAACGATACATGGATGAGCGCTCGATTTATGCCCGAAATAAAGAAATAATAGTACTCATTAAAATTAGCTAACGTTCTTCCGTGCTGCTAGAAGTAGTCGTAGTAGTGAAGAGGCCCTGATAAGCGGATAGTTTATCCTCGTTCCGCCTGATTTCTTCGAGCCGCGCTTGCTCCTTGGCGTCCCGCTGTTGTCGTTGGTCGAGTCGGCTCTCGGTTTCGCGTCGGAACTCGTCGAACGCCTTGCCGCCGAACATCACCGCCTCCCGGTCGAGGTCATCCGTGAAGTCGGTGAACAGGCAGCGTTTGCCGGTCACTGGATCGATGATGTTACCAGTGTGCCAGACGCTGCGCTTCACCCGGTGGTTCACCGTCAGACTGAGTCGTTCGGGCAGCTGCTCGATCAGAACCCAATCGCCTGGCTTGCACGTCTCACCCTCGTCGACCACCTCGTACTCAGTGCGGTGGCGGAAATGCGCCTTCAAATGAGTGTCGAACTCCAGACGCGGCACGCTCACAGTGCAGATCCTCTTCACCGTCGACGTAATTACCTTGGCTAGCATCAGCTGAGTGCAAGCCATTGCGATTGCGATTTCGAATTGACGTTGTTATGAACCACCCACCGCAATGAGGTTTTGATGCCGGTCAGGCAATGAAACGGTTCGGCTACTATTGTATATATGAAGGCCGACACTGTTATCGTGGCAAAATCAGAGCTTCCGAGATAGGTTGGCAAAATGGCATCGGCACGAAATGGTCCAACAATTACAAATGTCGACCGCACTACTCACGCAGGAGGTAACACTAGCTAATTACACATAAAGTAATCACAGACACCGACCTAACTCGGAGCACCGTCCACTCCCGGTTCGAATCGATTGTTGTTTATTTGTTTAGCGGTTGGGATCCTCGTTGTATCTCGCGCAGTGGAAGCCGCCATTTTGGATTGGAAGGATAGCGAGGGCGACGCGCAGCTGCGGGCGGTTGCACAGCAACAGCGAGTACGCATAACAGTCAAATATCTCTTTGCCCGAACCTCTTGACTGCTACTGCTAGGTACTGCCTTGATTTGATCAAATCCAATGTTTACAGATAAAATAGTACCAATAATAGTAGCCATCATCGCCAGTTGAATTTCATATTTCTAAGTTTACCACTCATACAGATATTCGGATAAATTTTTACGCATGAACATTCTTTTTCTTGTTCAAGCTCTTCAGTTCTCGCTATGTAGCCCTTCAGCTGTTATTTTCATTGCATCTTTCATACAACGTAACTGATTAATCGTTGATATAGTATTATCAGTTTTTGTTTGCACTTTAGCAACAGCAATTATATATATATATATATATATATATATATATATATATATATATATATATATATTGTTTGTGTATATGATCGATGATGCAAAAACTTAATCCGTTTTGCCGCTACAAACTCTTTTCTTATTTTATAGATCTTTATAGATCTAATTTTGAGTGCATAATAAGAAGAAAATGCCAAAAAAGACTACCGTTCTCTTTAGATATTATATATATTTGTTTAATTATATGTACCAAGTTGGGCGTGTGTCGTGGGGAATGATACTTCTGCGACCCTACTTATACTAAGCGATCCACGGTTACGTGACACTTTTCGAGCACGGTGAGTGCAGTTTTAGTATCTTGACACATTTAGCAACGCCCGTCGCAGCCGCACTGGATATAATGGCCAAAGCATATGCCTTTTCTGGGAAAAGATTATGATATTTAAAATAAATATATAGAGAGTTTCTAATATATAAATATATATACAGGTAGTTCAATAAGTTCTTAGAATGAGCTTTTTAGAATTCGAATTTTGGCACGCTTTCACCGCTAATAGGAACTGCAACGTTTCGACTGCTAGCACTCAATATATTATGGTGATTGGCCGTTGCGATTTCGTTTGATAGCTTTTCCCGTGCAACGTATCGGCGTGATTTTTAAAAATGGAGAAAAAAGAGTTTCGAGTGGTTATCAAGCATTTTTATTTCAAAGGCTGGAATGCGACCCAAGTAAAAATTGAGTTAGACGAGACGTACAGTGACTCTGCGCCATGTTTTGCCACTGTTTCCAACTGGATTAATGTGTTAAAAAGAGGTCGCAGGAGCACCGAGGATGAACTACGTCCAGGAGGCCAAGAAACGGCAACTGATGAGGAAAACGTAGAGAAAGTGCGAAACATTCTTGGCACAGATAAGCGAATGAACATTAAGGAAATAGCGGAGGCATTAGGGATTAGTTTAGGCAGTGTGCATTTTATCCTACACGAAAACTTGAAGATAAAAGAGCTTAAAGCAAAATGGCTGCCGCATTTGCTCAACCAAGGCCAAAAAGACGCGCCTGTTTTGGCTTTACAGCGAAATTTGGCCAAGATGTCGAACAATCTGTCGGATTTTTGGTGCAGATTGATGACCGTCGATGAAAGCCGGGTTTATGACTACACTCCCGAGACCCAAGAAGCATCTTGCCAATGGTGTGCACCTGATGAAGGACCTCCGAAGAGGGTGCGGACAACGGCATTGACCGGAAAGGTGATGGCTACAGTTTTTTAAGACCAACGTAGAATAATGCTGGTCGACTACCTTGAGAGCTGTAAAACGATCACAGGAGAATATTATGCAAGACTGTTGGACTGCCGTTAGCAAGAACTCATCGTGAAACGGCCCACTTTGCAGAAGAAGGTTGTCCCGTTTCACCAGGGCAATGCTCCTGCACACAAGTCCCGGCAAGCATCGGCAAAACTGGCCCAATCGAGGTTCGAACATATTGAACAACCCTCCTATTCTCCAGAGCTGGCCCCCTCTGATTATTTCCTCTTCGGACATTTGAAGAATAGTCTCGGTGGAAAGCGTTTTTCCAGCAATGAAGAGGTTAAGGCTGCTGTCAATGCCTATTTTCAGTCTAACGACGCGGAATTCTACTCAAGAGGTATGAAAGCTCTGAAATCTCGGTGGGAAAAGTGTATTGAGCTTCTCGGGGAGTATATCGAATAAGAAAAATTTAAAAACATGATTTGGAAAATTCTCGGTTTTCATTCTAAGAACTTATTGAACTACCTGTATATATATATATATATATATATATATATATATATATATTACATAACAGCTTAACAATCATGCTGGTCTAACGTCATTTAAAAAGACAGGGTACGTTGATGAGATCGAATTTTGATGCTCAATGGATTTAGAGTTTTGTGTAGAAACAGTCAACTTGTACGCATTTTAAGACTGCAGCTAATTGTAGCGAACACTGATAAAACAAACTATACATATATATATATATATATATATATATATATACGGGGTGAAACTATAGAAAAAACAAGTTTGCACAAACGAAAAGTCAAAGAAAAGTTAACACGGCTAGTTTTGTAATATTTTAAAAAAGTCTATGAGAAAATATGAGTACATTTGTCTTTAATTGCTGGACTGACCCAATGATTAGCGACATAAAAACGAACGAAAACAAGGAAAGGATTTAAATCTCCTGTTTGACTTGGTTGAAATATAATTTTCGCATCGATGAGGACAAAGCTTTCCCAAACAGAATTGCCTTAATTTATACGTGCATGAGAGCGTGCTATACCAAGCCAGACTTGCGCAAGGGAGAAAACAAGAAACATTTTATTTCTTGGAGGTTGGGATTAGATATATATATATATAATATATATGTATATAAATAATATATATATATTATATAAATATATATATATATCTATATATATATTATATATATATATATTTATATACATATATTTTACTTATATTGATAGCATATATTTATATATATATATATATATATAAATATTATAAATATATGTATATAATATATATATATATATATTATATATATATAAATATATATATATATATTTGAACTAATGTCAAGAACCGCTTTTAAACTAGATTGGCGACATCTGCTTCTGCTGTCAGTAACTTATGTATAACCGATTGGGCTGCGTAGCCAAAGCCGGCTGAGGACAAAACACTGAATAAAAAGGCTGCTTATGCCTCGCACGTCACCAGAAAACTTCATGAGCCCGAAGCGACCAAGAAGGAAAGAGGGAGAACTCATCACACCCATCTTATTCACAACAAAGTGTGCGGGTGCTGCGGTGCGCCGAGCGCATCAACTCCTGCCTCCTCGTTCTGCCTAGAAATGCAGCCGTCGGCTAATGAGATGATATGGTTGGGCTCCTGTTCCTTTAGTGAACAGTCTGACCGGATAGCCGACGGATGTCCCGTGGCGCTGTGTCAACTGGCCGGCCGTAACGTTGTGGCTCTAATCCCAACTAGATGCGTAGTCTTGGCTGCCTGTCGGTTATCACCATACTATCACTACTACAACAACAACTACTACTACTACTACTACTACTGTTATTACAAGATTATATGCCATGTATACTGCGTTTCCCGAGGAAAGTTTTCTGTTTCGGAGCAAGCCTATCACGGAGAGAACAATCTAAACAACTTGTATTACGCTTGTATACGAAAGTGTGTTTCTTTCTGTTCCTGCTTGTTGTCGTTGTCGAAGCTACCTACCTAGCGAATGGCCCTCTTTTTAGAAGCGTCTAAACGTGGTACGTGTTTCTACGCAGACATATTGCGTGCATATATATATATATATATATATATATATATATACACACACAATTTGGAACGATCTGGCGCTGTACAAGCTAATAGGCCCGCTTCTAATTAAAAGCGCGGGGCAACGGCTCCACCGTCAATCCACTCGTTTATCCCATGTTCGCTAGCAACTTTAGTATTACGGTGTTCCTTCGCCCGCCAAAAGGTCGAGTCCGGCCACAGAACAGCGCTCGAGCAACACACCGAATTCCATCGGCGTTGGATGGAGGTTCAACGACGCAGAATACAGAAACTTATCTAGGCAACTATTGGAAAAACGTGGCGGCTTGGCCAATCACTGCGCTACAACATCACCCTGCCTGTATGCAATGGCGTTAGTGATTGTTTGCCTTGACGTTATCTATTCGTGAAAATTTTGCTCTTTCTCCATATGCACCGGAAGCGCCTCCTGCAGTGCCGTTCTAGGTGTACAAGTGGTCGTAGCAAGGCTTGAGAATCCTTAAGAGAAAGCCGTAACATACGTTACTGTATTGCGTTAAAGCATCTATAAAGTATGATATATATATATATATATATATATATATATATATATATATATTGCTGCCAGTAAGCAGTAGTAGCAACAGCAGTGGTGATAGCGTTGTCAGTTCACATTGTTTGTAACATAGGGCTGCATATATTACTTCATATGCGAACCGAGGGGAAGTGGGGAAGAAAGCATAGTTAGTTTGGTCTACTCACGACTGTCGCCAAAAGCTCTAGCCTAAGAACTGTGTCCTGCATCCTGTGTGCATGTGTGCAGGCACGCGTATTGACCTGTCCACTTTTTTGTCTATATCAAAGTATTCCCCCCTCTCTCTCTCTCTTTCTCTAAATTAATCTGGTTATTTTATCGTTTGTTTGTTGGCTTGTTTGTGCGTATGTGAATCGATGTATACGTGCTCGTAATGGTGTCGAGTATCTAGCGACGAATTACGCAGACGACGTTCAGTTTGTGCATGATTGTCGATCAGTTTAGCAATTAAACGGACAACAATGCACCTAGTAGTGTACAATCATAGGCGTATACCTCTACAGATAGGATTGAGCAGCGTATATATCAGCAGTAATGCCAGCAGTAATGTCGGCCGGCGCTCGATACGACGAGCAACAGTAACAACAACACAACCCCATTGTCACCACGACTAGCCACGAATGATGGCTGTGGCTTGCCTATTTATGGGTCGCATCTAGATGTTGCTAAACGCGAGACGGCATTCGATCATGTTTGGACGTCGAAACGTCCGTATCGGGATAAAAGTGGACGAATACAACCAAACAAGTGAGCAGCTGATCTACGCAGAAGCAAGCGCACCCCGACGACGTTTGCAGGGCGTCCTGCGAGCGTCGTGGTCGTTGTCGCGACTAGATTGCCACCACGCTGCAGCCGCAAGTGCACGCAAGCCGAACAGCCGTCCGCTGCTGAATCTGCAGAGAAACGACGACGACCACTAAGGCCTTCCTACGAAGGCTGTCGCTATTCGGCCGGCCTGGGTGTCAACTAATATCACTTATGGTCGCCAGCTATTTATGGGCAAAAGCCCATAAAGGCGACGTAGTGTCTGTCGCTCGGTGGTGTGGACGGGCCAATGGCAATATTAGCTCACGTCTTTGCATATGTCGCCGTTTGCCGTCGCTGCGCGTCTGTTGCCGCTGACCCGGCTTCTTTCTTTTCGTCGTTGTCGTCCGCGTCTAGCTTGCACTGTTTGATGAGCTCCTCCTCAGGGAGTCGTTGTTGTTGTTGTTGTTGTTTTTGTCATGATACTACAGCAGCGGCCGCTTGTCATCATCATTATCATCTTCATCATCGACTACGTCGCCACGGCTGCTGCTGCCTGGAGTATACCTTGATTTAATATACTTACCCCTGCCCACATTGTTCTCTAGCCTGTTTGCCCTGCCCCTCCCTAGCCACAAAAACAGCATTGTTAATTTTGTTATTGTTGCTGGCGTCGTCGTCGTCGGTGTTGCTGGTATTGTTGTTCTCCCGCCCCTACACTCTTCGAATAACATATTTGTGCATGCGTATAATGCAGACAAGAAATGGCTACAGTAGCAGAAAACCAATGTAGCTATAGGCGCTAGCAAGACGCTTCCCCTAACATCCCTCCCTGACATATTTCTGCAGCCTATACTAGAGTACATGAGCTGCGCAGATAAGCCTAGATATTAGGCTCAAAAGTTGTCGCTGGCCTATGGCTCGCTCAGAACGAGTTCATTCGACAACCCGGACCTCCCTAATTTCGATCGCTTAGAGGAACACCTACTTGGACTTGCAACCATCGTGTACTCTTTTTCTTGAGATACTTTAGTTCTCGTCTAGAAAACTTTTAGGAGCAATGCTTGAACGAAGTGCATAAAGTTAATATACACTAGAAAAAAAAGCCACCCATTAAAGTAACTTTGCACGTGCGTTTCGGTGTAATTAATATCCCATTGATTGTATTAAGCACCCTTAGAGCATATATTAGGCGGGAGTAACTATGACTCTCTTACCGGCCTTGGTCCGCTGGTGCGTGACTGCCACGCGCTGCGGGGACCTTCACTGGCCCACTTGTAAGTCAGTCAGACGGTACAAACTCCCGAAACCGACACTCCCGTGTTTTAAGAACTAACCGGGGGGCAAGGCATACGATAGATTTGGGTGTCAACGAATTTATATTGTCATCCTGTCGTGGCCCATTCGAGGGCTGTTAAGGCTACTGCCAATACGGGGGACTCGTGCTGCATTGAAGTCCCCCGGGCTGGACGGTTAACGCCCCGAGTGACACTCGGTGGTACCGTCCGGGACGCCTGCTGCCTTGGCTTAATAGGCAAAATGAGCGAGAAGTGGCCACACGAACGCAGACCACCGGTCGAGAGGGCCTTCTGGCCCCGTATTTTACGGGGAACTGCATTTATATACACACACAGAAACTGGAATCGCCATCGTAGAAAAAAAATGTATTGACTTCCAATTATGGATTTTTTTGTTAATCCGCCAGGAGAAGAATTAAGCACTGGTATGATATTAGTTTGATACAACAACTTTAGTAAATCAGTTTCGGCACTAAATTAGAAAGGGGTGAGACTTACATTTAATTTGTATCAACGGGTTACATATATGGTTAGAATGTGATTTGTTGTTGAAATTAAAAAAATGAGGAGTGTTAACAAAGTAGACTAGAGACTGGAGACTATTTCCACAATAGTAAATTTAAGACACTGATGTTTCTGATGAAGGCGCGAAGACTGTATGCTTATAAATAAATATTGCAAATAATTAGTGTTTTTAAATATATATTCTAACTGTATCTATCAATATATATATATATATATATATATATATATATATATATATATATATATATATATATATATATATATATATATAACTACGCACATGCATATATAATCAGCTCAACGATCGCAACCAGATCGTCAAACCTAATAGTTGTAACCGGCCAGGCTTGATGTATTCAACGTATGTAGTTAATGGTGTTCAATATTTATGATTACTGCACAGGAAAATACGGCAATGTATGTGTCTGTGTGAGTGTGTGTGTGCCGCCGATGTATTCGCATATCGCGTCTTGTATGTTAGGGATCGATCGAGCCCCGCAGTTAGAACAGCTCCTCAAATCCAGCGCAGTGACGATGGGAAACGACGAGACACGGCATGCTGATCACGTATTCGTGACATTCTTCGACGAGAACATACTTGGCTATCGGTCATGCTGTAACCTAGCTAGTAGGCCTATTCTGTCCGCTTTCTGTCTGCTGTTCGGGTTTGCCTGTATTTCGGCTCGCAATAGCAACCCGGTAGAAACGACCACGCTTGCGTTCGCCTTTGCAACAGATATATAGATAGATACAATATCTGTATACGGTTCTATCACGGTTCTTATATTCGAGTCAACGGAACTGCTTTAACGCATTGTTGCAGGTGATATAAATTACACTGATGCCCGCTGTACACGCCATAACATCGGCGGGTGTGCGTAAATGCATTTTCCACCTCTAGAAAAAAATATATATTACCGGGACACGGAAGCGGTCACCGCGGCCTTCAGGATGCTCGGAAAACATTGCAGTCCTATTCGAATTTTGTCCTCTATGTGTCTTGAGAAGTTTTTACCTCGAAAAGAGAACATGGCTTCCAAGTAAGATAATTGTAAGACGAATTCTAGAGCTTTTGAATTTAAACGAAGTTTGTCACGTTTCACTAATTGGCTGCGGAAGTATAACACAAAGTCATCAACCTGCATACGCTAAGCAGCACCGAAAATAGTGTGGGCTAAGGTTATCGCTTTGGGTAATAACAATAAACTGTATGATGGCCGTCTGTTCAACATCTCTATCGTCTATGATGACTTGTCCTTCCTGTAAAATGTCTTTTGAACATTCCAGCATATTTAATAAAATCCAGCAAAATGCAGATTTGTCAAGTATAATCATTCGTGCCATTGCATCAAAGGCCACGTTGAAGTCTACAAATACGGAAAAGTAATAAGACTCTCTTAATGGAAGGGCGCGTTGTATAGAATTCCGAAGCACTGCACATGCTATCATTGCTGGCCGGCCTCTTCCGAAGCCATGTTGTTGCAGCTTTCTGCTCTACTCAAAGCAAAACCGAATTTTTCTTTTATCGACGGGTTAGGATGGCCGACAGAAGTTTGTAGATTGCACTCTTCTTGGCGATACCTCGGCAAGATGATGGAACCTACGGATCCCCCTTTCTTTCAGGCTTCTGGGCTTTATTGACGCGCGTTTGTGCCACACTGATATTACTACAACTTGGAGCAGATATAGCACTGGCAAATATTTGACGGAATTAAGCATCAATATTCATCATGTGCGATCATCACTATTTTTTACGCAGTAACGCGCCTATCTCCAAACCCTGAAATAAAGTTAAAAAGGGCGAGATTAAGATTGCGACTTATCCCGGTCAATCCGACATATAAAGATTGTTGCTAAGTTGACGAGGCCATTACCGGTAGGTGCTACCTTGCACCAAACGCCAAAGTCATATTTTGTACCGCCTTGTATATATTATTACACGGGTCAGCATTCGTAGCAACTAGGTCGATTATAGATAATCCTGATGGGCGACGAAGGTCGAGTATTCAGCTGTAGATATAACTCACATACTTCGAGATGCCATTGCATTGACTAGTGGCACCGTTCTTAAGCACCTTGGCTTGTCAAGCCGACAGTTGAAGGCACCACATTCTGTAGATTCACCATATTGAGGCATAGTTTTGGTTTCTCCAACAATGTCGCTAATGTTTCTAATGGACTAGGATATATTGCACCTACGTTGATCGGCGTTTCGTGTAAGGACTACGTTACCTTCTTTGTAGCAGGTCTTTGCGCCAGGGAGCTCGCGATCATTTAACACAGCAACTCCTCCATTTGCTCTACCTTGTTTCTCTGTTCGTACACCTAGACCGTCGTTGAAAACAACTTTTTTTAAATACACAGGTGACCTCCGTTTAGACCGCTTCCATATTAAAATTAATAATTTTGTCTAGCAAACCTTGTACAAGATCGGCAACGGCAACCACTGAAGGCTTTGGACCTTTTCGCCGATATACAGAATCTAGAATTAGGCTTCGCGTTTTTAGCAGTACCGCTAACATACGTTTTATTACGGCATTTAGAGACATGATTCTCGTGTTTGTTTTCACCACGACGAGTTTTTTTCTATCGCTGCTGTCGCTGTTGCTCTCTCACCGCTAAGGTCGGGTCCCTTGCCGCTCTTGACCGACTAGGTGGTTAAGATGTTTGACCAACAGAAGGCGGGGTTTAATGGTGATCTACGAAAATGGCCCTTGCCGGTTGTACGCTGACGCTACCCGACTCACGGACAGGTAGATCGTGCCTGTAGGAGACAGTCAAGTGAATGAAGAAGTGTGTACGTCGCGCTGCAACAGTACTCACAACCTCTTTGATGACTTGAAGCATCTCAGCATTGCTGAATTCCCTTATACAGGCGATCTTATGGTAAGACTAGCCGACCACCATCACCCATCACAAAGCATATTTAACGTCCCGATAATACTTGACCTATGGATTAATCGATCGATTTTGTGCACACTCGAACAATATTGATCGAGCGGAATTAAGGTCACTCAGGTAGCATCCCCAAAGGGGCACACGATGGCATAAAGCGGCACATAGAAAGAAGTCGGGGAGAAAGGCCGAAACTGGTTCCGTCCGGTTAGCGTTGCTGGCTGAGTAGTACATGAAGGCAATTAACCTCATATGCGGAAGGAGGCCATTCCCTCGCATCTGCACTTTCTTCTTCTACTTTTCTCTCATCTTCAACCCGTCTTTCTCGTTCCTTGTTGTGAAGCCACAAATGCGTCACGCGCGACGTTGCTGCTCGTTACGGAGGTAATGGGGGAGCGGCGACCCGCAGAGCCCCACGGGACGGCAGCCAGTCCGCGTACTCATTGCATCAACCACCAGATGCCGCAGCCAGTCTCTCCTTCCCTAATAGTGTTTCTGCACAGCTCTGGCTAGAGTAGTGTTGATAAGCATGCAACCTTTCAGCTCGGCTCAGTATTCTCCCCTTATATATTATATATATATATATATATATATATATATATATATATATATATATATATATATATATATGCGTAGTCCTCGATCGAATCCATCCCTTAAGCTGCAACTGGTCTATTATTCCTCCCCTTGGTAGTCGCAGCGCGGTAGAGTATAGCGAAGCCGTCGTCGACAAGAAGAGCTCAGTGGAAGGGAAGGAAAAGTGTCTGTCTGCGTGGCGCCGCCCGCTCGCTCAGTCGCACGCTCGGCAGCGAGGCCGGCGAGCCACAAAGAGCCCGAGGAATAGACGTTCTTTTGGGCCGGACGAATGCATAGACCGACCGACTGACAATGTGTCTCAACTACTAACTACTACACGGACTATTTTTGTAACGTATCGATAGCCGCGTTATCGCAAAGCATCACTTCGATTATGTGCTAACTAAACGCCCGTATTTGTCAACTACGTGTATCGCAACATGCGTGCTCAACATACGCTCACTGGGCTACAATTGTTTGCATCCCTATTTTTGGTAAAATAAATGTATGGTACCCTACTTGCGTAGAGTATGATACTTTTATTTAACCCATAGTGGGTGTCAGCAATTGTATCCTAGTGGATGTGTGCAGAAGCTACATCAGCTCTACGTCTAGACCGCTTGAGGTATTTATATATGTTTATATATAAAATACATATATACATATGTATGTGTACATATGCCCAGGTCACGCCACACTATAACCTGGCAAAATGTATATATATATATATATCTATATACATATATATATAGCCTCGACCGTAACGTCATGATAAGGGAAGCCTGTCGTCTCTGCGGCATATACGACAACAACCTCAGCCTGAGAAAGCAACACTCCCAGATGAAGCTATGGACACTTAGAACGAGGCTATATCTGTCTCTCTTATGAAAAAAGCTAGGTACACCCTTGAGGCCGAGAAGAAAACTCGTGCGTCTACTAGTCCTGAGCAAGAGAAGTCTCCTCCGCTTGACTATGTGTACGAGAGAAACTTACAGTTTTTACTGATGGCAGTAGCTGACATAACAAAAACTAGTCAGCAAATACCGGACTAGTCGCACATTAATCTCTAAAGCAGTACAAACTATGGTACGAAATATACGCGAAATTTGCCGTAGAGTGCTTGAAGTAGTTTTTGCCTCTACTGGAACAAAGAGACAGTCCATCGATAAATACCGATCCATTCCAGAGCTCTTTCCTCTCCTGGCACCAGAGGAATCCATAACTGCAGAGACTCAATGCCTTCTCCTTATAGAGGAGCTAATTGAAACACAATACGCGTACTTCATGTAAAACGAAATGCCGGACTGCAAGATGCATTGTCGCGCCTCAAGGAAAGGAGAGATATTTGCAGAATCGGGACATCCTGACAATCGAGTGGATTGAAACTTCAGCTCCAAGACGGGCACCATATGCAAAGGTGGTCCCTCACGTTGAAGGGAATGAAAATCAGTTCTCTACTCAGATGCTAAAAGAAGCAGCGACCAGTCTTTGCAGCCCACTTAGGAGCAAAATCATCCAGGCAGCGTCCGTCCCGGCAACCACTAAAATCACTTTCCTCCAGAAAGCCTTGGAGCAAGCCCTCGTGCAATATTTAGACATTACCCTGAACATCTGAGTCAAAGGCAAAATCAGATAATGTGCCCTATGCTGACGCCCTGTGTAATGTAAGGAACCATATTGATTTGGCGACGGCTGGAGTAGACGTCTCCTGGAGTAGGAGCTTTAAGAACAGCTACAGACGAAATCCGCTTGATTGTGCTAGGTACTACTCCCGACGACAATAGGAATAATTTCTCTAACAAATAATGGAGAAAGCATCCTCGAACGTGACATCCAGAACAGTCATGCAGGCCAAACCTGTCATAATCCAAGTTCTAGTTGAATTCATTGAGCCAAAGGACATTCTCAAAGAGATCACTATAGACCGAGCACCGGAAATGGCAATTACCCCGGGGCCCTAACGAAAATCCGGGCAGCGGACTACTTATTTGCAATGCTAACCCCCCTCGGAAGGAAGCTTAAAACAACTACGACATAGACAGTGCTCACTGTGTCTTAGTTTTAGCCATATGGCTAGGGATTGTACTGCAGCTCGACCAAACCAACCTCGCTGCTTTTAATCCGGAGGGCAAGGACACGTCGAAAAGACCTCGATGAGTCCGTCAAGCCGATGAACACTTTCAAAGGGCTCTCCAAGGACGGAGCACCGATAATAGCGTTCACACTAGACCCTTAAATAAAACTTGGGCAGGCAACTACTTATGCATTGCCAAAATGCACTCCGAGGAAGCTCAAAGCCACGTACGACAAAAACATATACATCTTGGTTGGAACAGATGCCGCATAGACGAAATGGTCTCGGTACCACACTGCTCATCGTATCTGAGTTTTCTAACCATACGGCTAGAGATGGTACGGCGACTCGGCCAACCTAGCTTTGCTGCTTCTAATGTGGAAAACAATGACACGCCTTAAAGAGCTGTACGGCCAATGCTAGGTGTTATGTATGTAAGGTAGATGGCAGTGCCCAGCATACCAGTAGCATTAGAATACTGCAAATAAACTTCCGCAGAGCCCCTAGAGAATATTGTCTGGCGCTCAAATGTGCGGCTAAAAATAACATAGGAATTCCACTACTTTCCGAGAGCCCTAAAACAGAGCTTTCTTAGCCTAGACCCCACGCTGGCAACAAGTTAATCAAGATATTGTCCACCTCAAGAGGCCTGCCAAGAGTCCAGTTTATGCTCACATCTTAAGATAGCCAATCCCCCCCCCCCGTTGGTATTGACGGAATATCGGATCCATATCGCCGAAAAGCGAATGATCTGCTACCGTTTGCGATGAGTATGCACGCGGCGCAGAGCAAAGCACCGCCCAGAAGTTTCTTATATATATAGGAAGAGTACACAGAGGCTCGAAGATATTTACATAAGGATCAAAAATAGTAAAATAGACAACTGAAACTCATTATGCAAAGAAGTCAAAGAGAACTTTTGGGTCATACTTATCGTACGTAACAAAATGGGCCACGCACAGCGGTCACTACCAGCAGAAGTAGCCCGACCGACTATAGCTGCCTTCCTCCCGCAAAGCCCCCGGCCACAGCTGGTGCTCTTTAAAGAACCTTCAGACCTAACCTTTGAGCCAATCTCAACCGAAAACATTGGAATCGTGGCCGAATGCATAAGGTCATACGACCCAAAGGTATTTGAACGCATGATGAATAAAGTGCTCACCTGTGGAGACTACACTAAGCCCTGGAAAACAGCGCGTTTGACCCTGTGACTTATACCGAAACTTGGTAAACTAGAAAAAGATCCTCTGCGTATCACCTTATAAGTATGGCTTCTTACAGGACGGTATGCTTATCCAAAGCAGCTGAGCAAATTATCAACGGGCGGCTAGTAACGCAACTAGAGAACAAGAAGGCGCTGTCGGAAACCTAGCACAGTTTCCGAGCGTGACACTCCACACATTCGACTATCAGCAAAGTTTTAAGCCTAGCTGAAATACACATATAATAGATAAATACACCCAGGGCAAACCGGTCGCATTGCCTGAGCGTTTTTTAGATGTCAAATGCGCGTTAAATACGCTTTCGTGGAAGTTCTTGTAAATAAGAACGGGTTCCTCTACTTACGAGTCATCCTAGCGTCGTACCTAAATACCGAATATTTACTTACAAAGGCATGCACTATTCAGTCTGAGCCGCACTGGGATCAGTCCTATAGAAGCTAATCTACGAGGAAGTACCTAGACTCCTACATCCCTAGCAAGTTAGGGCATATGGAACTAGCAATAAAAAACAATTTAGCCGGGCTATCCTGAACACTGGTTAAATTCAATACCCTTAATCTAAAAAAATGGTACAGCCTTAAACACGGCTCGCTAACCTACCCACTCGCTCAACCGCTAACAGGCTATGGTGGCCGCGTTCAGCAATACCTGCACCGCATCGGTAAAACTGACTATCTTTCATGCTATACGCACTGCGGCCACTCTAGACAAGGGACAAAGGGGACGACTCAATATTAGTGAGTTTGTGAGTTCCACACTACCATGACTTTACCAACGACGCCCGGTGTGCATTATGCACTATTAAAAAACATTATATGTATCTTATAGACGTTGTTATTTATATGTATTTATATATATATATATATATATATATAAGATTTAATCATTTTTCGTATATTACAATATGTATGTGAGACACATATTACGGAAGATTAGCGATGCCAATGGGCCTAGCGGGTGTTTATTGTGACTATCTATGTA
Organism: Dermanyssus gallinae; assembly: GCA_003439945.1. Lineage (NCBI taxonomy): Eukaryota > Metazoa > Arthropoda > Arachnida > Mesostigmata > Dermanyssidae > Dermanyssus > Dermanyssus gallinae. Next base: position 867,934 of record QVRM01001369.1, read on the forward strand.
TATATATATAGTGTACATACGTTTGTATGTGTGAACGTTTATGTATATGTATATTTGGAAACTCCATACACGTTTGAAATAAATGTACGCGTGTAAGTACGCATTTGTACGGGTGTATATGTACATCTGCTATGTATGTGCATCTGTGGCATGCTCTTATTGAACAAACCCTTTGCAAATGCGGGGTTGCATTTACTCATTGTGCGTCCGTTGGCTGGCGCACCAGGTGTACCCATAGGCATCGTCGTCGTTGTTAATGTTGTTGTTGTCGTTGTTGCAACAGCAGCTATTGTAGCTTGTACTAATCAAATTTACTGACATCACCCGATGACGTCATCGCACGTGTATCGTTCGTAGAAGTGACATGACCGGCGATTGGTCATGAGGCCGAAGCGTAATTTGCGTTACAGCGAGGCAACGTTAAGACCTGCGCGTTGCATCGTACGGACCTGTTAGTGGACACCCATTGACCTCCTTTCCGTCATTGATACTGCCGCTACTACGGCAACCATATACAGACTGAGGGGGAGCATATATATATATATATATATATATATATTTAATTTCAAACGTGGTTTATTCACGGAACTGCATTTCACAACGCTTAAGTTCTCGGTAAATAAAAAAAATGGTTGAAAAAAGATGAATCAAACAACGAAGCAGATAATTACTCTCGACAAAATCCAAGGAGTGCTTTGTATAAGCACTTTACACAAATGGTAATACAGTAGTTAATGATTATCACAAGAACTTCAAAGCAGCAATTGGTGCGTTTGTTAGAGCACCGAACACTACAGGAGACAACAAATATATATATATATATATATATATGCAAGTATATTCCTTTTACCGCACATAGTAAAAGCAAATATAAGACTTAGTTAACGTAGCCGACGTAAGTTGAGTGCCATGCGCATCCAGCTTGCTGAATATGCTGTTAGTTCTTAAATCAGATTTAACGACAACTCGTTTGAAATACATCACTTACTAAGCACTAAAAAAGCGTAAATAAGCTCCTTTGGCGAACAGGTTTGGCACTGACACGTGTTTGCTTTGCGACAATGTTATCCAACGGTTGATACTCTAGTTGTTTAACGGTAGTTGCGTGGGCATGGAGTGTTTATAATGAATTTGCCGTCGAACGTTGTAGTACTTTACATTCGCAAGGTCAAGATAGTAGAATAATCATAAGCAGAGTTCAAAACTGCTTGTTCGAAAGCTGGATAGCTTGTAAAAACGGTACTGTCTATAATAAAATTATGTTATTTACAATAATTATTCGGTTATCTTTGCAAGTTCTTTCTGGGAAAGTTTTTTTGTATTAGAACGTGGGTGCATGCGTGCAAAACGCTTTCATGGAGAAAAATACGTAAGTTATAGGCTTCGGAACAAGTGTGTGTCCTATGCAATCCAAAATACGATGACTCTGTAGAGTTTGCAGAGTAGATTGTGTTTATTTATTTAAATAACGTTATCCAATTAGGTGCAAAATTGTATATACTAGGGGAGGCCTCACAACCACACTCGTATTCATATAAACAGTCTCCGTTGATATATATATATATATATACTATAGAGGAAATAAAAAATAAAAATGCAGTCGTAACTCAGCCGATTCCGAAACACGGATTTAAAATTGTTTTTAAAGGGTGATAGAGAACGTGGCAAAAGTGCAGCTTGCCATTCGTGCGTGAACTCACCATCGTTCACTGGTTATCATCCTCCACATTGAACTCAATAAGAAGTGAATCCATATGATCTCTAGCCCAGGATCCCTGCCTGGTCAGGAGCTATGACCATTGCAGCGGCTACTCGACACAGTTTGACTCAGACGCGTGGAACGCATCATTACCATCAGCAAGGCGTATATATCGACACGCCATCGCTTGTTTATTACATCCTATAGGCACGCCATCGCGCACATGCTGCCGCACCGAGTATAGATCGCCGTTGTTTCGATGGGCTCGAGACGGCAGAGAGCGTTTAGAACTCCGAGGAACACGATCGGCTCGACAATAAAGTGAGTGAATAGCTCCGAGTTATGATGTCGCCATCACATCATCATGGTCAGTTAGCAGAAGCAGCGGAGGCAACCACAACGTTGTCAACGTTGGCACGTTACCACAGCGTCGGCCGCAAGGAGGACAATTAAGCCACCAAGCGTCGCGGAAAGTCGCAGTGCCTTCTAGAAGAGTTTGAAGTTAGTCGAAAAGTGTGGCGCAGACCGTGTTGCAGCCGACACGAATAGCTTACAATGAGAGCCAAGAGCAAAGCTGGCTGCCGTAATGGGTGCGCGTAACGTTTCGAAATCGAGCTTGCAGTTGCAGCGCTCGAACGTGTGAGCAATTTGTTCTCTAACAAAACGATCGGCAAAACGTTTTGCCAGGCGTTCCGTTAGAGGCCAACCGAGAGAAAGACAAGAAAAAGAAAGCCCGAAACATTGATGATAGACCAGTCACAGCCACGATACGCTGACTGCGACCAGATCTAAAATCACTACTTAAATATACTTATACTTATATATATATATATATATATATATATATATATATATATATATATATATATATATATATATATACATACCCCTGCAGTCTATCGGTAACCTCAACACGATTGCAGCAAAAATGCCCAATCCAGACAGCGTCGTCGTTGTTGTCCAACTCTTGAGCACACCTCCGTTTTGGTGGCGTGATGGGTGCATTCGCCTGCGCCTCGCGACCGGAGGAGACACAGAGGTGCGCCGGTTCGAGCCCCACCGTTGCACATTTGCATTTATGGGGGTCCGTCTATGAAGCAATGCAAAAAGCAGTCCCGTGGACGTTAAATCTTGGCTGAGGGTCAGCCCGAAAAGTTTATTTAAACCCTGGGCTGTTCGGGTTTTAGAACCACCGCGGCGAGCCATAGCCCATGGGTCCAAGCCGGTGGCTGACGGCCGAAAGTCAGGATCACTTATGGCAGAGGCTTCTTTTAGCCCCTAGACGAAATGAACAATCTCCAGACGTCCATGTGACTTTCGAAGTTTAATGGCTCCGTCACAACCTCACTTACCGTGAGCAAGGTGCAGACACCTTGAACTTTGGCGTTAAACGAGGCCAAGCACGGGCAAGAGGCGCTTACCGGGATACCATATACGTACGTTAGGCGTGAGAGCTGAGCTACGTCGATGGAGAAAACGTTAACAACCAATCATGCTGCTCTTATCACCTGAGGTTCGACCATTAGGCACCAGACAGTGGATTGCCTTGAATGACCGTTACATCAAACTTTCTTTAGAGTCAGGCCAACTCTCGCCAGGATTTCCTTAGTGTTTGAGTCAAATCCTGAATGCTCCGAATCATCCTGATCTCGCTTGTCAGCCTATCTGTGTTTGCTTCCGCATAACAGCTTCTTTTTGTCGTCTCACCTAAGACAACGGCGAACCGATCGTGCCCGAGGGCTCATCAACAATCGCGTCGGCACCGACACCCTTCTTCGCTTAACACCCGTGGATTGGTTGTTCATACCGCTAGCCGACCTCGATGTATCATCAACAGCTGTAGGTGTGCCCTCGCGCAGAATGAATCAACAATTAGCAGAAGCTAAGGAAGGTGGCGGCCTTATCAGAAGAGGCGGGAACGCTACGCCAACAATACCTACCTGCTGTCGTTGCTGCTGCTGTGACGTAGATTGCTGCGCTGCACGTAGAAGAGCTGACGATATTGTCGTCAAGTAACAAAGACGCTGTTGAGGCGAGGTCGAGGTAGGATTGCAGGATGGTGAAACAGGCCGCCGAGTCGTCGCTGTACCGACGTAGCAGAGGAGTGAAACGGAATAAAAACTAAAGCCCTGGTGGTCAATATTCGTGTTTTCTTCCTATTTATATGTATATATATATGTATACGAGTACATAGGTCACCAAGGCAAAGCTATTGTTTACAAACAGTAAAACCCGGATCCAGCCTGTCTTCTGAGCGGTTCCATCGTTTTATGACGGAACGGGAACCGTTTCACGACGTGGCTGTTATGGCACACGACCAACCAGAACCACACTCTAGGGGAGGACGATAACCTAAACGGCACCTCACGGCTCATCAGTGGAACACTTTTTAATCTCGGATAAAGCGCAAGGTGAAGACGATCCGGCTGGGCCACTGCCAAGTCAAGCCGTGGCTTACGAGCCGGGTAGCGCCGCACCATTCGTGAGCGACAGAAAAAGTCTGCACGCTTCGACGTTTGAACGTCGAATCTATATATATATATATATATATATATATATTGCCTAGCTACAAATCGCGGTCAATATATGGACGGCAACTCAAGTCATAATTACCCGTGTTTCGGCGCGACATGAACAATACGCGTTGGCGAGTCCGATAGGCGTCAAAAAAGGCTCTCTCTAGTAAAAGTTATGTCGGTTATAAAATTAGTGAAGAAAAACCCTACAACTGTTCAGCAAGGAAAAAGCTACGTTATTTGCGACCATTGGTTATCAAGATAAATCTATACACTTTTATCTTGTAGGCTCTCATTCAATCGATATATATATATATATATATATATATATATATATATATATATATATATATATATATATATATATATACAGGACTACTACCCCTGCTTAGACAATTTTCAAAGCTACAACTGTTGGTTAAATATGGAGAGATTTCTTACAGCAATTTGTTAATTTTGATCCAGAGCTGACGCAGATTAGTATCTAATATAAAGCCAATTATGATGAAGCCATAAAAAACGACTACATTCGTAAACAATTGGTAATCATTTTACAGCCTTAAACTCTACAGCTAATATAATTGCTTATTATTTTCTCAGTTTCTTGCGGCACCGAATGATGACCGTGTTGCGCATGGTACATTGTGAACGATCAGAGACCAGCGTAGTTGGGTTTAAACACGTTCGAGTCATTAGCGACCTCGAAACGTTAAACTAGAGCGCCACAAACATTAACTGGTTGTTGTTGCTGCTGTTGGCTGCGCTGGCGGTGTATCGTTAATCGATACCGGAGAGTCGCTTCTGTGAAGCGGGTTCCTTGTTTAGCAGTAATAGTAGTACACCTCAGCCGATGTATCGCTTTGTGCTGGTTGGTTTCGTTGCCGTTTGCAACCCAATGGGCCCTCTCGAGTCGTTGTCGTCACTAAGCAAGCGTCGTTTCTCGCTGTTCGGGCGGTCTGTGTTGGAAAGCTGCAAGCTCAGCACATGTCCGCAGCACATCGAGTAGCTAGGTCACGGCGGTACCCTTGTTTTCATTCGACATCGCCATTTCGTGCACTGCTCGTTTGTTAATCTCGTTGACTTGTTTGCGCCTGGTTTGTTGTTTATTTGACGATCCTGGGCACGAGCTATCTGCCAGCGCGGTGCCGCACCTCGCAACACAATCCAATGACGACAACAGCAGGCTCATGATCCTGCGCGAATTCCCCGCCCAGTGCTGCCTTGTCCTGGCATTTTGCAGTGCGTTAACGTGCGTGCAGGGGGACAGCCTAAACGATACGGCTGAAAATTATAAACAGAAGACCTTGATGATGCAGCAGTAGCGCCAGGGCTGGTCGCGGCGGATAATGCTGGTAGGTGGCTGGGGGGGACCTTAACTCGATCTCCTTTTGTTGCTAGAAGGGAGACTGTTTAATGCTGCCAGGATATTTAGAGCGGCCTTATACGTGCTTACTAGGCGGGCGGGCATAAATGTGCTTTATATACGCGGCGAAGGTCGGGAATCAAGACAGGAGACACGATAGTTATGGCCGTCGTGTTAGTAGTGTCCAGCAGTGGTCGTGCTAACGTCAGGAGATTTTTATAATGTCAGTGAGTGGACAACAAGTCAAGCCAGGGCAATCGAACAAGGACAACAACAAGGAAAGGGCAAAGTTGCTCTACGTGCCTCTGAACAGATCACATAATTTGACTTTGAGAAATTTCTGCTCACTGCCGATTGAGTGAGCCACAGCGAGCCTTGTGTGTTGGAGCACTCTCACGCCTAACCGACGCAGCAGAAGCATCTACGAGAAAATAAGGGAGAGAGAGAGTAGCTTAACGTTTCATTTCCCTGAGTGCTCGATGAGGAGATATTAGACGCAGAAGCTGAACCAAGGGGTGCTCTTGAGGTTAAGCGTCTCTCCAATGCACTTCTGTCTCCTTCGGCAACCTTGAGAGACGGCGAAACAAATCAGCTGCACAAAGCTAGACAGAAGACCTGCCACGACGTTTGAGTTAACTTTGTGTGCTTTCCGGCTGACTGATTAGAGCCCGCCCAATTGAGAAGCACGATCTTAGCAAGCGTTTGCTTAGAATTTTCAAGGCATTGATTAGACCGTGTTGCGCATAGCACACGCGTATTTTTTTTGCTTTGTTCTGTTCGCTATATCATTCTTCGCTTGCTTGAGATAAACTTCTACAATTGGTAAAAAAAAAGTCCAATTGTACCAACAAACCCCCCACTTACTTACGCTACTACAAAGGTTATTAGCTAGCCGTATTCCATCGCATGTCACGCGCGGCTGAATATCGCTGAAGGCCGTTGGCTTGTAATTTAGCAGCAGGCTGTAAGTGGTGGAGTTTTTGCCTATATTCCAGTGGCCGTGCATGAAGATGGTTTGGCCATAAGCGGCCCTATGAATAGTAGTCGTGGTTGTGGAAGGAATGCAGCTAACCAGGCATCCTGCAGGAACGCGGAGTGCCTGTACTGCTGGAAAAGATGGATACCAGATCCAAGTAATGCAACCGTTAGGCCTGTCCGACCTCTTGCACCTCTTGCGTGCTGCACTCCGCTGTTAGCTAGGAGAGACAGAGAGACAAGCAAGCAGCAATCGCTGAAATCTGGTGCTGCCCTGATGACGCGTTGTTGCTAGACCGTCACGTTACGTGATGCCTGAATGGATATTATAGGTGTTAACGAGATGACGAGGACGATGACGACGACGGCATCGAGAGCAATGACAACAACAATTATCTCGACGCTTTGCTAATTAGCGCGTAGCACCGTCACCATAGCCAACATTCTATGTCGGTTCCCGCTAGCCCGCGTTTCGAGCATATTCGATATTATAATTACTAGAACTGCTACAATTACGACAACAAATTAGCACACTTCTCTCTGACAGCGGGTAGCCAGCCTTCCGCCTGTACGATAGCTCCGCTGCCTCGCGCGTGGGGGGCGTGATGATCAGCGTTAACATAACAGCACCTCGGTTAGCTCAAGTAACATGGAAGGGCGTAGAGAAGCTGGGTATTCCGTGTTTGTTTCGTGCACAACTTCGTCTGTTCGCCTCATCATCCTCAAATTCGTCGGGATTGTGCACCTTTTGAGCATAAGCGAAACCATGTACCCTGGCCGTCATTGCATTGACTGTAGGATTGCTTGTGCCCAAATTGCCGCTCATGTAGCGTAGCTTACACTTGTTGAATTAAACATAGAATTACTTGCTGAAAGTCAAATAATTACTTATCTTGTTCACTTAAAGGAACATTTAAGTACACAGACGCATCTGCAGTTTTGTCTACAAACCGAATACTGCGTCTATATTGCTAAAGTTTATATTTCATATAGTTATTCGTGGATTACGCAACCCAGTTTTGTTCCCCCAAAACATATTAGCGTCGCCTAAAGTTGCTAACACAATATTGGCTTCTGCTTACTTCTCTAGTTACCTATTGCATATCGGAAACAACGAACCAGCTTTAACGAGGGCACTCCCTGGTCGGCTCATCGGCGTTTAGCCGATTGCCATTGCAATGATTTTACAACCGTTCCGCGTATATATATATATATATATATATATTTATATATATAGTCTATCATAACAATGTGCACTTATTTTAAGGTTTGGTAGAGCCGGCAAGAAAATAATTTTTCCAATGGAAGGGGGGCGGAAACGTATTACTTAGGAGTGAAGATGAAATTTATAATAGAGAGAACTAACGCGTAAAGGAACTGATCATATCGACGTATTGGGCGCAAAATTCTGCATAATCTGAATGATACTTAACGCAAGCTAGCAAAAAGCGAATAGACAGATTAAAGAAAGTCATTTGAGTCCATATGTTGTTATGCTTTACGCTGAAGCTTTCACGTTCAGAACTGCAACATTTTGCCATTACGCCCGAAAAACGACTATTTTTAGCAAATAGCAAGTTTAATGCCCACCATTTCGTATCAAAGTGATTACAAGCACTACGTAGTTGCCGAGTAACTAAGCCTTTTCGACAGCCATATTGAAAGTGAAGGTGTGCACACTTAATAGCATTTTGACCTGCTTCAGCAAATAAACCACTCGATCAGAAACACGCCAGATTTTTTTTGCCAACAGCTTTACCCTAAGCAACTTTTGTGCAGACTTTGATTCGAAGTTCGCATGGACTTGAACAATTGAACTTTTGAAGATAAAGTGTTCCGAAAGGGTAATCTCGCGTACCGGATACTTTGCCTTTAAGATCTTACTATTTAACGCCGTAGTTAAACATTCCTGGTGTTTTTTTAAAGAGTAAAGTGTACGCTAATAATCATACGACCATTCGCAAACTCTTGGCCTATATTGTAGTTAATTAGAGGTGGCGTTACCTCTCTAGCTATTTATATGCTACAGCGAATCTGCTGCACATCGTCTCTTGACAGACATGTGCGCGCACTTCAAGCTGTTTTTGATAGTGGAGTTAGTAAGTAAAAAAGAAATGCCAGTTTCAGAGAGAACTCAACGAAGCATGCGTTCGGCAGAAGCTCTAAAAGGGCACGCCGTGATTCGAAACAATTATGTTAACTTAATCTACATTATATGTCATCAAAGATAAGCGACTGATTTCGCTGACAGTTATAGCTTGTCAAGAGTTTAACTGTTGGACATGTATTCACACATACAACAGATGGTTTGATGCCATAAACTTTTTTCGATTTAAAGTCCGCTTTTGAAACTGTAATCCACAGCAAACTACTCGAGGTGCCTAACTTTGGGGTAAGCACCAGAATAGTTGCATGGAGCCATGTCCGTGCTCATGATGCCCTGTCTGGGAAAACTAAAGCCAGTTCCGGCTGCTCTAAAAAAACCATTCTTGGACCGCTTAAGTTCATCCTCTACATCAGTCAAAGATATACGTAACAGAGGAGTGAGACGAAAACTGTCGAAATCTGCAGGATACCGCGAGTGAGTTTTATAGTAACAAGTGGTTTGCCTCTCTTAAACTAAAACTGTTGGTGGCAAAGTGCATGGAATTTCATTCTGGTCATGGAAATGCATAATACAATTATATGTTTGCTTGCCGTGTAGCCAAAGAATCGCACAAGGTGGCTTTGCAGGTTTTACTGCGTTCGAGCCTCTTCCCACTCTTTATGTGCTATATAAAGACGTTTTCCATTATATTAAATTACTCAATCGGTGGACATCCTTGCTTCCAATATATCTGAGATTTTGGTGTAATTACGTTTGCTACCAAGTACCCAAATATCGCTTTACGGCAACACAAAAAGCAAATTGGATCACACGCTCATTCATACTCAGAGATCAACATAGTCCCAATCTGAATTTGTGTCTAAAGAAAGATCATCAGACCCTAGACGGAATTTGCTGTAAATACCGACCTAGAGTTGCATTCAAGTGTGGAACCTCAAGCGATGACGTCCAGCTTCCTAACATACTTAAGACATTGAGGAAAATATATTGTAATATTATCGTTAATATTAAGAGAGGTCATATGGTCATACTAATTTGACGTTAGAAATGTTTAACGTTAGCCTAGTAGTCGTGAGAAGAATATTCGTCCAAACTCTGTAGCGACAAAACGTAATTGAACCATATGTTCTCATGGAGAATCCCTCGCCAAATCCTTGGTATCTTGATAGTAATGCATTTCCTTAAATGAGGCATCTCTCTCTCTCTCTCTCCCTCTCTCTCTCTATATATATATATATATATATATATTGCAGGTACGGACGATAGCCTTTTCGGCAAAATGTTGTTACAATTGTTGAAAATGTATTATCTAGGAAATTTTAAGCTCCATGAGGAATTACTGAATTTAAATAAATTTGCAGTCCGCAGAAGACAGTCCCATAAAAAAAAAAATATATATATATATATATAGCCTCGAGAATAAGCTCGATTGGTAGCACCCCCCACAAGCCCAAGGGTAGTTAGATATTCATATTCCACTGTAACCACAAAATGAAATAAAACTACTCTACTTTAAAAAAAAAGAAATATATAAATATATATGTATAAATATATATATATATATATATATATATATATATATATATATATATATATATATATATATATCAAATAAATGTGCGTTGCAAAAGGCGCAAGTATACACGTATGTACAAGCGTGGCGGCTCCAGCAAGTGTCGCGCGTGATTGTAATTCTAGACTATCCTCTGTGCGTGGAATGGCCGTGCGGGATATCTTCAATGCATCGAGGGCCGGACATGTTGAGAAATCTAGGGTTTTCCCAACAGTCATTGAGGCAACATGGCCGCTGGTGTATGGTTTATCATCTTTTCTCAATAAACATCGCTCAAAGAAAATTCTATCAACATCGGGCGATACCCCGATAGATAATAACCTTGACTATCTGACTAGTCTTCTAGACCACTTGTCGCGCGTGGTTGCAAGATATAACCCGATTGGGCGTGCCAGAATTTTTTTATGAAGTGCCTTTCGATATAGAGCCGTGACGAGCCAAATATATGTTTGACCTGCGTCCACTTAAACACTATGGAGAAACATTAGAGGTGTTTTGTTTAAGCGTTTATTAAGCGTTACATGTATTAAACGTTACATGTGTTCTTAAAGCCATATTTTGATATAAATTCAGTTTTGGTCCTGCGACTAGAAAAAAAATGATACCCTTTGTGTCACGTGAGCAATTAACGTCAGCTTGTTTTACCCAGTGAACTCGGCAGGCAAGCCGGCACACAAAGTATGAACAGAATCCTGCGAAAACTGACAATAATTGCGTTAGGCTGTTCTTGATGCTAAAGTTTACAGTGGAAAGTTCAGCGTCGTCTGGACAGTCGACGCATTAAGCTACTGCTAATTAAAAGAACCGTTCGTCAACATAACAAAGGTCTGATAACCTTGAGTCCGTCTCCCTATATATATATATATATATATATATATATATATATAATGATCTAGTTTTATTAACCAATGGTTGGTTTACATATTGCGCGTCACAGAAAAACGCGTGCTCACCTATTCTGCATATGCATTACTGTTCCAGTATTCGTGTCAACGGAACTACTTTATCGCATCGTTGAAGGGATATAAATCACATTGTCGCCCGCAGAGATTGCAAATACGAACACGAGGAAATGTTATGAAATGCAGCAAATCGTGCAATTTGGTATTCTAATTGCAGCGCTTCTACAAACTAGACGTCCTTGCCTAGGTTTCGTGAAACAGCAATGTCTGGAATCTTATTCTTACTTTTAGACATGCATTCATTAGATGTTCGTCGTAGTAGAATTTGAATCTTCTGTAGGTTTGTCCTCAACAAATAGCTGTGACGACATGAGTCATATCACCTCGATTCCGTAAGAAGCGGTGGGCGCAATTGTCAAATTACAGAGACTTACGACAACCTGCATTGGTAGTTGGTAAGGGTCTCGTATACTCTGTAAGGATTGTCGTCCTTCCCAATTGCTTTCCTCAATGTACCTCAAGGAGTTCGTTTCTCGAAACGAGAGTATGTCTCCCAGGTAGAACATGTGTGAGATGAATTCTTTAGTTCATGAATCCAAACGTTGCTTTCAGTCAATTTGCCTCTATGTTAAAATTGCAATGCTTTTGTTTTACTTATTGATTTCTAACTTGTTCCCTTCCACGTAATACTGCGAGATCGCAAGGGACTGATGCAAGTAGAACCGGCTGCAGGAATATAGCACCCAGTCATCCACATACGAAAGGGCATTCGCCTGCGAGTGTCGACCCTGTGTCTCTTCAGGAAGGTCGCTCACCAGTACCCAAAACAGCAGGTGGCTGGGCAATTATCACTCTGGGCAATATCAGCGTTTAAAGTCGCCGTATGTGCAGCAGAGTTTGTCAAGTATACTCGTTGTGTCATATTGCCGTGACAACCGCCGCTTTGAAGTCTACGAATACGGCAAAAATATAAACCCCTATGGTTCGAAGTGCACGTTATATAGAATTTAGAAGTTGTACAGCGCATGCTGTCATTGTTGGTAGGGCCATGAAGCATAGAACTGAGTGTGCAAACTTTTCACCGACCGGTAAATCTGTCGAATTAGTACGTCCGATGCAAAAGTTCTGTAACGACTTGGAAGAACTGGTGCAAGTCGAATATCCAGTGAATATCACTGGCAATTGGCGAACCTTCAATAAATTGGCGTCCACTTACGATGCCTAATTCTAAAACGTGTAAGGGATGTGTGTGGAGCAGGTTCTGCATTATAAATTGCTCTTTTTTTGCAGCTAAGGGCTACTTCCACAAGAGAACAAAACATCCTGTGCCTCGTAATAGCGAGTGCCGTCGGACTTCAAACACGAATTTCGACGCCATTGCTGCCAATCTGGCATTAACTGACTGGTCATCGTTCTTCTTCGAATGTGACTTAGTTCAGAGTCAGAACATGAAGTTTGTAAACTTAATAATGCATTTGACTTAGAGATTTGCACCGTTTTGTCGGCCACCATTATCTTAGATTGATGCGTTCATTTGATGTGCGTCTGCTGCGCTTAACGGCGGCCTGAAACAGACGGTGCGAGAAGGAACGCTTGATATTCGCGATGCTAAAAGCTTCCTTCGCAAACAAGCACCTTTTGTCGATAAGCTAAAACCTGCACGGCAGGATTTCCTCTCTCAAAAACGACACAACTTTTCGAAAATCCAGATTAAACATGGTCTTGATCAAATTGCACAGATACCATATTCGAACAAAGCTTCAGAAAGCAGTCAAATGTATATCCAGCTGGTGCGAATCAACCGGATGGATTATCTGTTCCGAGAAGCGCAATTTTAAAGACTATTTTTAATGACGCTAGGTATTACATAAAACTTAAATGAAAGACAGTTGACTTAAATTCCGTCAACATGTTGTTGAGAGAGCTACATGCACAGCAACTCTGCTGTGCATTATTTTTCTTAGAACGTTTATTAGAGAAAGTCGATTTTCAGAGTATTTTACTACAACCCCAGATAACCTATGGAGCAGTGTAACTATTCACGCACTCTAAATAGCTAATGCCGAGATTGGTAATAATGGTTCGTCTAGCCCGTCGCGCAGGTGATGAAATATGTTATACATTAAAACTCCTCGATTAGACCAAATGGATCAACTCTGGCCGGAGCTTCAGCGGAAAGCCGCAGTCAACAGCGGCCGACAATTACAGTCATATCTGAAGTCACACAGCAGCATCGCAGTCATCAACAGCGAAGCCAGCGAATCACCAGCAGCAGCAGCAGCAGACATCCAAAGTATCAACAACAACAACAACAACAGAAACAGCTGTAGATGCAAGGATTGCACCTATGCGCCAAGCCACACCGCCTCTCCTTCTTAGATTGCACGCAACTGAATAGCAATACGCTCCCGACGGACACTATCAGTGTAAAGATGAACGTATTGCAGTTCTACGATGTGCAAACGCACTCATACCTAAAACGAATTAAATTGCGCAACCACCTAAAGGTGTCGATGATGCGGACATACTAAAACGGATCAGCGTGAATACGCTATTCGTAACTTGGCAGCAGCTGAATTGCACCAATGATTACATGAAACAATACGTTCAACGCTGTATATATATATATATATATATATATATATATATATATATATATATATATATATATATATATATATATATAATATTCAATCGTAACGTGCAGAGAAAACAATTATCCCGGAGATGAGCGTGTTTATGCGCAAGCTCAAGTTTGAACATGTACTTGTGTATGACTAACTTACTACACAAGGGCTTGTGGGGAACGCTAGCAGTCGAGCTTGTCCTCGAGGCGAGTTCCTCATTATGCCCATTATTGCTGTCGCATTGCCGCGGTGGTCGGCCAGAGATAGCTGCTGCTGTAGGAAGTAGTCGAGAGTTCTTTTCTCCCCTGTCGCCCGTTTGTTTCGTTTCGTGTCGATCTTCTAGAGGAGTGAGCATGCCCTGGGGGCCAGGTCTCCCTCGTGCCTTGAATAAAAGCGCCAACCACCAATGAACTCGTTGGCGAGGCGGGCATATTCGGTAGCCTTGAGCCGTTTAGGCGGTGGCGGATGCACTAGCCTTCAGATTCGATGTGTCGTTGATCGTCGCATCCCATTAAGCGCGTTCTCCTTGCAGAGGGATTAAGGGTGGGACCGTGCGGTCTGGCTAGAAATAATTCGTTTTTGGCTAGCCAAATCTGTACGGGAGTATTCGAGCTGCGGCTATAACAGGGGGGGGGGTCAATTGCCAATGAAAGTATTATCATATATATATATATATATATATATATATATATATACATATATATACACTCGAAATTGCTAATGCTGGGGTTGTTAACAATGGCTGTATATTGTTTTCAATATACGCACTTTTGAAAGAAACGTAACTAATCGCCTAATTTGAATTTGCATGCGCCTTTTTGGCCATCCGCCAAGCAAGCAATTTGTTAACGACCTCACCGCAAACCACGACTTTTGAAGTGATTGATCACTGACTCCTTAGGTTATTAAAGCGTACATCAAAAAAGTGTCGTAGCAATTCAGATTTGCGTAGATGACGTAGAGCAGATATGTTGCCTTGCATGAAAAGTGAGTCAATACAAGGAACAACATCACCTAACATGCTTTGAGGGCACCTGATCCGCACGCATCTTAGGAACGTGTCTTGGACGCCTTCCACTAACGTTCCATATTTCAGACAGATGGAGCTCCCATACAGAGGAGCAATATGTAAGTTTGGGAAGAACATAAGTTTTATAAAGGCAAATTTACAATTTAGGAATCGTTAAAATGAAACAGCAGAGGATAGTATTTTTAATGCGCGATGCTCCGCAATCGTGGTAATGTGAAGGCTAAATTAAAATCAGGCATAACGTATATGCTAAGGTCCCGTGTATAAGCTGAAGTCGGTACAATGCAGTCGTTTATTTTATAGTCAAAGACAAGTGTACCATCTTTCAGTACTACGTATTTGGAGCGTATTTGGAGGATGAGAGAATCGAGTCATTTTCAGAACATCATTGACTAATGCCGTCGACAACTGTCTACATAACAGCATGGGAATCACTAGAGCAAACAGGATAATAAAGTTGTAAGTCATTTGCATATTCAAGTTATTTGACATTAGGCGGCAGTGCATCTTTATTTCCAAAGCAAAAATCGTGTATAAAAGGGGGGGGGGGTAAACATCCCCCTTGAGGCACACTAGATTATGCAGAATATAGGCGAGTAAATTTGTCACCAACCTCTACCTGAAAGGGACGATCGCGCTAAAATGCCTTCACCCATTGGACTGTACATATGTGGATACCTAGATGTTCTAATTTGCGGAGCAGAATAGAGTGATCTACTCTGTCAAATGCGCTCTTTTGGTCACAATTAACGCAGTACATGTAGTCCGACAGGTGGTAAAGCCGTGTTTTTTACAGGGACCAGGAGCAAAAATGCATAACGCACACCCTTTAGTCTGAGTAGAGTGGGACTCTCAAACCCACTAAAAACCTGGTGACCCCTTAACTTACATGATCGGGTTATCTGTGGCATTACTTCAGTGTGAAGCCATGTTGGGCAGAGTCAAGTAAACGGTTAAAAATTAAAAACTTATAACACCTGAAAATATAGAAATCTAACATAGATAAGGCACGTAGATAAAAGCAGTAGTTTGTCTAGTAGATCTATAGTAATCAAACGCCGTCTTATCCTTCTCTCTCTCGCTCTCTCTCTATATACCCATGTATATACATCGTTTGTTTTGTTTATTGCCAAAAATCACCTAAATCAATATAGCATTTGGACGACGTTTAAAAAAAATAAATCATTCTGGAAAATTTGCTCACGAGTACTTATCACCGTAACAGGTGTGTGTTACCCGAATTAAAAGTCCATACAAATAATAAAAGTGCAAGTAGGTCATCAGGACACTCGGCTCGAAGTGACGTTATACACCGGGCAATCCAGTTTGCCCATATCCTCGCAGGACTATCATCAAACAACCAACTGCGCCCGGATGGCCTGACCCAGGCCGCTGTTTCATGTACATCACGCGTCGTGTGCGTTGGTCGCATCGCATACTCGTCATACCAGCTGGAAAATCAGACCAATCGCTTGCAAGGACTGCTAAATATCGCGAGCTGCAGGAAACACAGTGAGTAATCACAGTTCGCCTTCGAGACGTCGGATTCAGTGGGAGAAATCACAAAGAGTTTTTTGGGAGGGCTAGAAACCAGAATTGATGTGGCAACCGTTGATAGGAAGGCATGGAAGATGCTGCTGCAGTGAATATCTGTGCAAGTTCAAGCAGAAACGCGACGTCGATCAATGGTTCGTTGGCCACGGGCGAGGGACTCACCTTCCTGCCAAAGCCGATACGAGCCGTCGTTGGAAGCTCAGGTTAAACTGAATGCAAAAAATCTATATCCCTTTGCTATCTTACAAAAGAACATAAGCAAACATCATAGCGCATCTCGGGCAAACGATGTTTTTTGGTTTTATTTGCCAACAAATGTATCGTAATAATGCCAAACGTTAATGAAGTGTCTTATTCGTAAAGGTCTTTGTACCGCGCTAACAGCAGATATACGTAGTATGCAAGTTTGCAATAACAGGCCCGGTTACGCATACAATAATAGATTTATGACTCACCTTATTAGGTTAGCTGACAAAAGAGAAATAATTTAAGATTTGTTTTAGTTTAGCTTAGGTGCAAATAAAGTTTATACACACAGAGCTGTTTAGTAACTGTTACTATATTTTTAGTTGATGTACGAAAAACGCGGGGGCACACAGGACATCATAACCGAACTTTTAAGTAGGTGAGGTCAAGCTGACGAAATATTGGCTTGTGCTATTGTGGCATTGCCTCAGTCATCATCACACTGATCACTGATTCCATTGTCAGGTATCTTCTCTATTATAAATGTTTGTCTCATTCGGACCCCAGTCGCAACAACACGCGTTGTCCTTCACCATAAACAATATTTGCGTGCTCTATGTAAACGTAAATACATTTGACTACGTACACATGGAGCTAGCGAACTAATTAGCGATCCATTCGCTGTACTACGACTATACCGTTGGTACCGATGGTCATCCACATCGATCAATAATGCGGCTGCTATAATTAGTAGCCTGCCTGGTGTATGCGAATTGTAAGAATCGAATTGTGAATCGGGCAATACCACCTGTCTATGGTTCGGTGGCAAGGTATGGTTTGCGGTCTCAACTCTGCGGGCGCCTACCATGCTTGTCGCTACAATGTTCTCGACAGCATGCCACGCTGCGTTTATGTCTAGCTCCGGCTCCGCAATCGCAATGCGAGTAGTGGCGGCGGCGGCACTACCATCTCACCGCGACATCACCGTCATTCGTCTTTCTTCCCGTCTACCTTTTCCAACATTATCATCATCATTATCAACAACAACAACATCAAAAACAACAACAACAACAACATCAAAAACAACAACAACAACAACAAAAACAACGTCAACAGAAACAACAACAACATCATCATCCTCCTCCTCCAAATATTAGTTCGCTCGCCCGCGGTTAGTCGGCACCTGTCAGTCTGTCTGCTCAACTAGTCCGCCGCCCAGCCACCTATTACCAACTTTAACCAATGCAGTCGCGGTCGGCGTCCGTCGCCATTACAAATTGATTTTGGTTTCGGCAACAACAAAAAAACGTCCCACAGCAGATGGTTGTACTGGCCATGCCGCGCATCCATCCGGCACATATAGGGGCGGCAGCGGTGGCGACAGCCAAACCAACCGCTGCAAACCCCCCCTCCGGAGAAGCAGCTGTGGTTGCAGCAGTCAGGAAGGACTGACTTCGCTTTCTCCTGGCTGGCTGGCTGCAGTGGCCGCCGCCGCCGTCGTCGGTGTGGTGCGTCTTGCGTCGTGTTTGCACTCGGTTAGTTGTCGTGGTGGCTTATTCGTGGCTATGTGTCACGTTCTATTTCGTTCAGACAAACGGCAAACTGCTGCTGCTGCTTGCCTGCCAAGTCAGCATCTGCTGTGGCGGCTTCAACGGGAGCCACTCCTTGCTTTAGTTGAAACTGCAGCTCAGCCAGCAGGCTGTCACCAGGTATTGTTGCTCCTGCTGCTGTTGTTGCTTTTGTTGTTGCTTTTGTTGTTGTTGTTGTTGTTGTTGCTGCAGTTGTAGGTGTTGTTGCTGCAGTTGTTGTGGCTGTTGCTGCGGTTGTTGTTGTTGTTGTTGCTACGTTGGTTGTCTTGCAACCTTGGTCCGCCATTCACCCAGAAGCGGTAGCCCGTCGCTTACTCGAACGTTGGCTTGCCACGACCGTTGTTATTTCGATTCGCTGTTGCGGCCAATAGCTTCGACTTCGGCATTTGGTTGACGGCGGCGAAGGCCGCTCTCGGTCGTCCACACCGGCAGAGGAAACACATTCAGCTGTCGTAGCGGCAGTTGTCGACGACCAGGTGAAAAACGAACGGGTTTGCTTGCGTGACAGTTTTATTTCATTTTTGGGCATTTTTATCGCTTCATCATCAACAGCGTAAGGTAGGAGGTCCATCACGGAATAGACTAACAGCTTGCACAATTCGATTTTCTTGCGGTTGACGCCTTATGACTGCAGCCATCTGTTGCGCAGGAATGTAGGTGTCAGAGAAAGAAAGAGAGAGAGAGAGAGATTTAAGAGGGTCGTCCCGAACCTGCACCCACTGACTCCTGTACTGTACCCACTGATCATTACGACTGATGATACTGGAACAGCGGTTTCAAAAGCACCGACTAATCGGGTCCCGTTGTACTGCATGAGTCGGAAAAAGCCGCATATATTTCCCCTCATATACTCTAAATAGCTTGTCTCTAAGTCCGCTAAAGGCTTGAGTTGTGCATGTTTAATATACCTGCACATATCCCAACATCTGGTTGGAATCAACAGTAAGGGCTCTTAGCAGGAGATAATTGTCACAGCATTTGCAATACTTTCAGCGGTAGCACATTAGACGTGCAATACTGTAGAAATGCTTTATTCTGTGCGAACAACAAATATGCGAACTGTAGCACAAAACAGTGCATTCACAACTCTCCGCCTAAGCGACATCGCTTCAATACGAGCTGCCTGTATAACGTTGGGTGAAGCTGATACTAGTAATTTTAAGCCGACGAAGTAGTAGAATATACATGCATACAAGGCCGCTTTCTGTCAAGCAGATGTCCTCCGAAAGGAACCAGGATAAAGGACAGAAAGTTTGCAAACGTAATACCTCGGTTGAACGCCCCTCCACCTGTTTCGCTCGACAGAACGATGCGGGAAGTCGGCAAGTCTTTGCTCATCGCGTTATTGGAAGGTATTTGAAAAATAGCTTTCGCCCAATTCCTCTAGTGAACAAAATCTACGCAACAACTCAAAACGCTGGCAGAAACATTTCTATGACAAGCCCAAAATTTGATAGTAACAAGAGCCCCGCGGTAACAACAATAACAGAAAACAGTAGTGACAAGAAGTTACCCGTATAAGGCATATGGAGTATTTTGTTGGCCTTAAGGAAGCTTATCTTTCGAATACAGTTTTTACAGTTTTGACTCCTGTCAGCGCGAGTCCCCCTTTTTTCGATGCAGCTGTGCAGGACATTTCTTCAAGGTTTGTCGGGGAATGGTTTGATGCACAATCGAACCCACCTTCTGGGTTTTATTACTTCTTTTTTATGATTATGATTACCAACCACCTGTGCGGAGTATTAGTCTGTCGGAGGCCACTACGAATGTGCAATATTTCGTTCGTTATTTGTTTAGCCACGTTAAGGCTGCGCACTCGGATATATTTTGTTTTTCCCCAGCAGAGTACTGGAACAGCAGATTAGTGCTAAATCCAATTTAAAAGTAGAGGAAACAATTCTACGCGAACAGGATTCGGTAACGCCTCTGTTTTTAGGAACCGAGCGTTGGCCGCCTTAGCGGCCACTTTTGCCTATCTCCTGCCTATAGGTGGTGATCGATTGTACCTCATCAAACAGACGTATCACCGCTAACCGAATATCAAACACGGGAACAAGTGCAACAATATGGCTAGTGACCGTTTTGATAGCAGCGTCACGTGGCGTTAAAACCGTACATTTTCAACGTACCATGTGAACTACATGAATCTTTTTCTCTGAACTACATGAAGCTATTCTTGACTTAATCCAGATCTCTGTTGTTTTTGCTAGTTTGACGGGTTTATTGCTGCACAAAACGTGTGTGCCAACTTAATATTTCGCAGTCCTTTTCAATGTTATTACTATTATCCGTATGGCAAAAGGGCTTATTTTTAGTATAGCTCTAATTGCTTCGGTTTTAGCACAACCGTTACTACTGTTACTGGTACAACGTTAGCATAAGCCAAGGATGAAACGTAAAATCCAGATCGTCGCAAAGTGGCGCTTAGCCAAACTCAGCAGGCCACCGCATCATCACCGCAGTCCAATTGTTAACTCGACAGTTTCGCCTTCCAATAGGTCATACGACAATACTCAATTGCCTGCTTCAACGCTGTCTTTCGTATAAAGGAATAAGGGATCTCTGATGTATTTCGAATCTAAGGGACTAGAGTATTCTTATCTAAAAGCGGTTGTTCCATCATTAGAAGATAAAAACGCTATTTTTAAACTTAAGATGAACGTTGAGAATGTCTAAGTTTTCGAGCCGTTTCTTAACGCCGCTTCTCCAAAGTGCGAAATTTACCATTATATATATATATATATATATATTCCATGGTAGGCTTTGACGTATTCAGAAGCGACCTCAAGGAACAATCCGAAAACTTTGAGCTTCCTAAGTTTAATTTTAGTTTCTAAAATAACGTTTTTATCATTATTTATTTGCTTCGCCATACGCTGCAGTGTTGGTAAATCACGTAACCGGCGAACCGGCTTTGATGCAACATTTTTCCGCAACCTACTGTTTCTCATCAATACTCTTCCGTGTCTTTTCAAAACCAACCTGGATATTTCATAATCTCCAGGTTATGGTTTTGGGTGAGGGGGGGGGGGGGGGTTGAGGTCAAACTTTTCAACACTCCGGCGTAAAAAACAAAGCTTAGAAATAATTTACTAGAAAAGCTAAAAAACTGATTTTGGGATTTACTTTATCCGACTGACTCGATTACTTATTCCGCAAGGACCTTATGTGTCTGTTTCAGCACGTGCACATACATTACCTAGATTCCGGTAGCACATCTAATATTACGAGCAGGCATTTTGGATAATGATCGGCGATCCTAATTAGTAATCGGAATAATTAAAATTACAAATGATCACCAACACCGATATGAGCACTCTCTCTCTCTCTCTTTCTCTCTGAATGCTCAAAACGCCAAGTTTCTAGCGCATTAGGCGCATTGTTGATTAGGACGAGCGCGCACTGGGCGCATGGCTAATGTAATGTCGAAATGCTACTCATGTTAAGCGAGCGGCGGAAAGAAGAAAACTACGCACTATGACACTAAACTAAGACTACACACAGTTTAACAAGTAATTAAGCATGAGCGGCGTATTTGTCTAATGAAGCATGACAGCAGGCTTATTTGTATATCTCGCCGTCCCGCTTGCGTCGTACTCAGGGCTCCTCCGTCTGATCTGTCTGACAATCGTGCCCTACAACATTGCGCCAGCGAGGGCGCCGAACAGGGCGCGACTGTACTAACAGGGCCACACGGCCGACACATCATACGGAGCTAACGATAGAGTTTTGCGAGATTAGCTTGGTTAGCTGTCGTTCGCAGCAGCGCTCGGCATAATAACCGCAGGCCACTGTTATCACCGCATACTAGTAATAATAATAATCATCATCATCATCATAATAAAAATAATAATAATAATAATACAGTCCTAACCCGTGCCGCATATCGCGGCCAGCGACAATTGCATTCAGCCTGTATTGTGCGTTCCACAATAGAATGTGGCACTAGTCGTCTTGGCCGTACTGGCAACTGTTTATTATAAAGCAAACTGCGCGTAGCGTACATACATACATACATACATACGTACATAGCATACGTGGGGCGACACCACACACCCACAGACACACACCCACTGCCTGTGCTGAATATGCTGCTGGACGTGCTCTTCGTCTTCGTCGTGTCGCAGTAGCAGTTAGAGTCTTCTATCTAATACCACCACCGCCGCCACCACCACCGTACGAGAGAGGAGAATATGTACGACGCTCACGCGCAAACGCACAGCAGTAGCGAGCTAGCAGGCAGTTAACTAACTCAAGCTAACTCAAGCTGAGTCTTCTAGCATTGGCCCCAGTGCGGCAACTAGCCTCTTGTCAGCCACAGCGTTAGGTTTACAGAGACGGCTGACAGAAATGGCTCTAGATCTGAAGGCAGAATGCGTTCTTTCCAGGAATATGCCCCTCCTCCTCGCCCATCTTCAACTGTCAACTGCAACGTCCGGGAGGACGTTGCAGGACTAACTATAGTGTCAGCCGATTAAGTCTGCCTACGTCCAGTTCAATGAGTAGTTCAGCAGTGGTGTTGAAGACTGGCCGGATAAATCCTGACAACAAATGTCGTTTGGCAACTGTCATATGTTTGTATGTAGACGACGATCTAGCCAGGGACATTTATCTCTGCCTAAGAAGGCGGGTAGTCATGTTGTTGTACATCACGCATAAGAATTAAATGTATTGTGCATATTCTATTATTGCGATACGTCGAGCAGGTAGAACATTTTCTAACTCAGACTGAATTTTAGCTACTACTACTTCGGCTTACGGCAGTACGCGTTACGATTAGGTTCACTGTTGATCAATCACCAGAAGAAAATGAATACTCATGTGTCATAAAACACGTACGTTATCACAGATTTAAGACATATCCTTTGTAGAAATATGCATACCACGAGCGACCCAAAGTTATTATAATAATGTTAAATAATGTTATTATTATTGGGTCTACAAAAAAGTTTTTTTGGTTTTTTAATGATTCTCTGCGGAAAAAACCGAAAAACTTTTTGTAGCCCTATATTATTATTATTATTATTATTATTATTATTATTATTATTATTATTATTATTATTATTATCTCTAACGGTGTACAAGGGCGATTTATTTATATGATGTAAGTAATTTATGTATATGTATTTATGTATAAGTAATTTAATAACAGAATAAATAAGTTATATAAAAAAACGCGTACATTATTTTTCTATCGTCTTCATTCGTACACATAGTATGGTGATGAATACTGTGAGGTAATTGAGTGCTGTCGCCACACTGACGTAATTACTTCAGTAAGTTAAAAATAACCACTGGATATCTATGCACGATAGATATACGAAGCTTCGACATCCAGTGACCAAGTGAAGAGCCTGGCAAGAGCCTCGACTCGACTGTCGTGTTAGTCTCGTTATGTGCGCATCTACCCGCGTAATTTGCACGCACATTGCCGCCGCTTGATTATTATCTGCTTCGGGGATGATCAATTGTGCTCGGGATCTATTGTATTGTATACTTCTATTTATGTTCGCACTTTCCTTTGTACGGGTGAGTGTGCAGGTAATGCACGTCTACAAATCTGTCTATGATCATGGCAGCGCATTGTAAGAAAAGGACAACAGCACCAGCACCGTCAGCAGAACTTCGAAGGTGTAGCGTTATAACGACTACTATAATTGTTGTGCGTGTGCATCTCGCCCAAGTCGGTGCTGAACGCAGACCGATCCAATGATTGCAATAAGCCTAGTATAACTACTACTGCTACTCCTACAAGGACGATGATCACAACAGCAACAACAACAACAACAGCACCAATAACAGCAACAACAACAACAACAACAGCAACAACAGCAACATCAGCAACAACAGCAACAACAACAAAGTGTCATCATTAATAAATTCGAGCATCGGTTGATGACGATTACGCTGTAACCAGTGAGTTCGCTGTCTCTTTGCAAAGAATGTTGGTTGCGCGTAGCCGAGCCTACAGCGTCGGCGATGCGTCTCAATCAGAGAACGAAATGAGATCTAACGTCAAGTAAAACGTGCCTGACGAGGCAACGAAATCGAATAGCGGCTGTTCTCGCGTTGCCGGTGGCGTTATTTGTGATGGTGGTGGTGCTGGTAAAAAGGGTTAATAATTTAGTTCGCGCCCGGGAATATGTCGAGCTACCGCGGTAGCTGCCGCACCGTGGCTACCGGCTAAGGTCGGTTGGCCGGGAGGGAGGGAGGGGTGGAGAGGGAACTCCGAGATTGCGGCACAGTAGTCAGCATGACGCTTGCGGTGTCCATGGTGATTTCTCCCAGTATATTATACCCATATATTTCCATTTAGTATTCCCACTGTTGCTGGTGGGTACTGTTATTGTTGTTGATCGCATTGTAGCCTGGTAATCCTATTTGACCGGAGTCGTCACCAACACTATTTTTTTGGACGTTGCTTTTGCTGCTGATGCTGTCGTCGGTACTCCTGTTTTAAAAACGACCTGTAAACGACAAAGGCGTGACCAGTCAAACAGTTCGCTTTTATCGAGAAAGACTATGGCGGTCAACCATTTCACCGGTTTGACAAGCCACTCAGAGGATTTCGCTCTGGACACAAACCTCTGTATCTGGGGACCGTTTGTGTGGAGATTTCCTCGTTTCTGTTTTCGTCAGGAAAGGCAGGAATAGCCGCCCCAAAGGGGTATGCAGTTGGGTTTGTTCGCACTTATGCTCGTCCACGTACACATCACGCGCCAGACAAGATGAAAGCGCCGTCTAACTTTCTATCCATAAATTCATTCCTCAAATTGCCACTATCAGCTCTGCTTATCTGATGCAGCAATATACTCATAAGCTTTAAATACGAACGTTACACGCAATGTGGTGTTTTTATTATTACATTATATAAAAAAATACGAAGCGGATATGTTGAACTGTCATGCCAAATTATTTTAACTATTATTTTCAAAGCATTCAGCAAATACGCGCCCGAAATGAATTTCCATTTACAAATCGCCGATGTAGCTAAAACAATTAGCTGCTGATGGCTGTTTTTGGCACAAAGCCTTCTACAGATCATTTAAGCTTGAGCTTTTTGTGGCCTGTAGAGAACAGAATGAAGTAAACCGGCCCAGACAGCTTATTTCTCATTTGGTGGACTCGAGGCAGCCACGCGCGCGTTTCGTTTTTTTTAGATGGACTCTGTGAAAAAAATCAATACCACCGACTTTGAAAGCTCTGTGACAAGTCAATTGAATAGCACTGAAAAAGCCAATCGAAATAATACAAAAACATTTTTCTTTGATGATGTCACCGCGGTTGCCGACCTGTTGTTAGTTACCGCACTAACGAACTAGTCGGCTTGGCCACTGAGTATCGGCCACTCCGCATTGATGACATTGGACATCGCCGCACCCAGAACCAATATTGGTTGCATAGCGTAAAGGTTGGCCTAGTATGACGACCTACCCAAGCTATTCGTGCAAGGGGCGAGTAGGGGTTTCCTGTGTTCCTCGTGAAACTCGGCAATTGAAAATCGTACAACCACAGCCTTCACTTGAAAAAATTGCGAAAGATGTGTACGTTCCTATGCAGTTTACTGTCACTGCCCGAGCCGGTAGTGTACTCTCAACACAAAAATAGGATACACTTTCGTGGCGCACTTGGGCTCTGTGCTTGGCCGTTCCATTATGTAGTCGCAAGGACCACATCAAATGCACATTTCCCGCCATTGGCCATTGGATCCTGGATGAAAATAGCTTGCAAAGTCCTACTTCACTTCCCTGGCCATCTGAAGTACTTGCCTAAGATACAGTTCTGGGGGTGTCACGCACATACCGGGAAGATTTCAACTGTGGTTGCTTGAAAATTGTTTAGTAGTAGTAGTAGTGGTTGCAGAAACAATGATAAAAATAATCGGCAACTTATGACGTTAATGGTTTGTGGCATTAACGGCGGTTTCGAGATTGCGCAGGGCCGCCTAAGCTACGACGAAGCGTACACACGGGAAGCTTAAACACGATGGTGACTTATCTTCCTCAAGCATTACGCCTTCTTCCCTCTCTTACTCTCGCACTATTCCTGTATTCGCCTATCTCTCATTCGTTCCTTTTCTCTATCCCTTTACTTATCTGACTCTTCAGTAGTCTGCGTACGGATTTTACTTCCATTGCCGTTGTTCCGTCTGTTGCATCGTATACAGTGTGCACCACTCGTATTGATCTCATGGGAATGTTTCTTACAGACTACTACTACTGCTACTTGCAATTTGCCACTGGATAAATGAGAGAGATGCCTTAAGAGCGTGGGCGAAAACGAGAAAGCGCAGAAGAAACTGTCAGGGGACCATGCCGGTAATGATGATGCATATTCCGTGCTGCTGCTGATGGCGGCTTAGTAAGAAGCTCACACGAGGACAGAAAGGGCGAGCCGACATGGCATACGCGAACAGACAGAAGCCCAACAAACAACCAAGCCAATTTGGTCTGGCCGGAGGTTCTTCTACTTACCAGCTAGGCGACGAGCCGGGTCCCAAGGCAGAAGGGCTGTTATACCCTTAAACCTAGCAAGGGCTCAGCTGGTCGCCCGGGCTTGTTTTATCTTTACCGAGTAGATCCGTAGATGGATAGATAGAAAGATCTAGCTACCTCACGAGCTGCAGCCGTAAGAAGCTCTAATTAACCAACTTAACTGACTAACTCGACAGCGATCCGGGCGGACAGAATGAGGCATTGTAGGGAAGGAGACCACGAGATCGTCTAGTGACAAGCGGACGACAAGTTAACCAAATCGGCTTGTTGTATCGTTCAACACACTAAGTACTACATTTTGGGTCCGTCTTACAAAAGCCGCACTACGGATTAGGCTCAAGAAGAGCAATAAAGAGGAACCATGTGTTGTACGGTCTCTATGAAGTGGGGCATAAAAGAGAAGTCTACGCTGTAGATGTAGTTGGCATCAGTGTCCCACGGGTGCTTTAGCTATGGCCGAAGTAAACAAGACTCCAGGAATGCCTGGGCTACCGTTCGGGTAAGATTTCACAATTACACAAGATTACAAAAGGGCCTTAAGAAATGTTCGTTTCTTCTATATATATATCTATAGTAGTCTTGTTTTTGTGGTATGTATGCATGCACTAAGTTTGTATGGTATTAATGAACCCACTATTCTGCGTGATTAAATATATATATATATATATATATATATATATATATATATATACACATATATACGCACATATGACTAGGGCAGAGGTTTACTTACCAATATTCGCTAGTTGAGCAATTGAATCGAAGGGCAGGAATCAATAAGTGAGGCGGGGGGAGGGGCATGCGCAGACGGGGGGGGGGTAAACGCATGAATGCACCGCGCACGACCGAACTTCGTGGTACGCTAGAGTGCTTGGAATGGCGGACAAACGGACGGGACAACGCGTGGGACCAAGAAGCAGCCAGCGGGCTTTCACGCACGGACGACTGCGTGCCCAAGTAGCTGGCTGCTCGCAGCAGTGCTCTGCTGACGTGCCGTAATGTTACGGAAACCGAAGCCTGAAGGCGACGGCCGCCGAAGCAAGTTCGCCGCCTCTGCTACAGCCGACACCGTCTTTCCTATCCTTGAGCAAATCTCCACGCGTCCTGCGCGTAGAGCGAAAGCAAGGCAACAAGAGGTCAACGAAAACAACATAAACAAGATAAACATACTCAATAGCAGCCTTCCAATGGCAGCATCAGCAGTGGCCGGTCAGCCGACTCTCAGCACGGCCACAATGGAACGACTGGTGACAGGTGTAGCTAGGTAAACAGCTAGAACGGCGTCAGCTGGCTGAGCGGGCTGGTCGACTCCTGAAGGGTTACGACTGCACGTGCTGCACGTGCACGTTCGTTGGAGTCGCTGCTGCTGCTGCCGCTGGTGTCGTCGCAACCGGATAAGCGGCTGGGCGACGGAAAAGAAGGCCCTTTACGGCCTTGATTGATGATTCCCGTCGTCTGCTAACCCTCGAATGGGACGGTGCTAACCTGAGACGTCGCTCCCAAAAAGTGGTAAATTTCGTGCACTATTTAGTACAATTTCGTGGTGTGTGTGTGTGTATGTGCTAGCAAGATGGATACCGATACGAACGATATCACAATGCCGGACTACATCGACCGTGCAAAAATTTTTATGCAGAATCATGGTCTCCAGCTTGATGAAACGGCACGTATGACAGCAGTCATGAACATGTTTGTCATTGGCGAAGCCACCCAGCCACTCAAACAACGAGTTCAAGCGGTCGAAGAGACCACTGTGAAGCACGAAAAGCGCCTCCAGGAACTCGAAGACAAAATACAAGTTCTCAAAGACCGACTTAACACATCGGAAACTAGGAACAAACAATTGTACTACCAATTCCTAAATGATAGAAAACGGTCCTACTCGTATAACGTTCTCATAATGGGAATTGCTGAAGACCTGCCTGAACTTCGACGCAAGGAAAACAGTCGTGATCCAAATTTCAGGAAGTTTGTTCTGACTTGCCTCCAAAGATACGTTGTAAGTATCAAAGACGACGACTTTGAACTTGCCCATCGACTGGGTCCGGTAGAGCGAACATCTCGCCCCCGGCCCATTGTAGTTAAGTTGTACAACAGAGATAAGGCGTGGGCCCTTACATCAGCATCATTTGCAGCGAGGGGTAAAGCAAACTCCCCAAATTTCATCATTAAATCTCATAAACCGCCAGCTGATAGACCTAGTGCCTCCCCCCCCACAAATGGCAACACCAATGGCCGCGGCGGCGGTTCTACCCGGCTGCAGCAGCCCTATCAACAACGGCAGCCGCAGCCAAATCATCAGCGTCAACAACCTAACAGCAAACATCTTCCACCTCCAACATTAACTCGCAATAGCAGCATAGACAACTCAGGCAGACAGACCGTCGTTGATACCTCTATTACCAACGACCAGTGGTCTTCTGCTCCTGTTGCTGCTGCAACAACACCAGTAGCAGTGACAACGGCAACGGTAGGAGTGACAAATACTGCAATCAATTCTGCTGACGGTGACAACATCGGAATGACGGGCTGTTCGAAACAGCAGCCCAGCAGACCAACAAAAGATCTCCAAAAACAACAACCGCGTCAACAACAAGAAGTGGGAGGCGAAGATGATGAGGAGGAGGATGAAGAGCAAGGGTCGCAAGAGGATGAGCAGTCGGGGACACACAACCAGCAGCAGCAGCAGCAAGCGAGACTTACTAGGAGCCGTACCAACACCAGCGCCAACTCTGCTGGCAATGTAAACAACGTCAATGAATGGCAGACGACGCTGCCAATACCGGGAGCAGCAGCAGCACCAGATACTACTTATAAAAAGAGAAAGAACAGGAAGCGGCAGCAGCCGCAACCTCAAGATGATCAACAAACAGCTACTGCTGCTGATGTCTTAGAAACAGCAATCATTGACATTCAAGAAAATAGCGCTATTCGGCTTAAACCAAATACACCACCTTAAAAACAGTAACGTAATGAACCAATAATAATCTTAACTGATTTGTAATGCAAAGTATAAGTGAAGTGATACCAGTTATAAGATATAATATAATCACATGATTCGGCTTATTACATGTATCATTACACCCGAAAATTACAGCTACAACACATAATGTCAAGGAAACATACTTATCAACACTACATCGCTGAATAGATTAGAAACAGGTATCTCAATTAAAACTATAATAGGTTACAAAGTCAACCATGTACATCTACCGCACCATAGAAACTATGTATGTATATTCATGTGTGTGTATGTTCATACATGTGCATGTGTGTGTATATATGTTTACCTTCTTCTTTTTCCATAGCCACTTTAAGGGAGCAATAGGCACAGTGAAGCACCGTTTATCCCTCGAGGGAGGACGCCTAAGTCATTACCAGTATTAAAAGACAAAATATATTGTACATTTATTTATAAATATTATCACTTTTCTTACTATATTATTTACTTTTCTTATTAAACTATTTACTTTTATTATATATACATATATTTATATATAATATACTTAGTCCTATTATATTACTTAGTCTCATTATATGTATATTACCTAGTCTTATTATATTACTTACTTTTAGTGTATATACTTATATTTATATATAATATACCTAGTCCTATTATATTACTTAGTCTCATTATATGTATATTACATAGACTTATTATATTAGTTAGTCTCATTAAACATACCTGCATATGAATCCGTTTGATGAAGAAATCTTATACCAAGACGAAAACAACTGCCAACTTTTCCAATTTCCTAACCGTTGCACAACAAATATAAATGCCTTACCTAAATATTTCAAACATATTTCAGTTTGTCACTTTAATCTAAGGGATATTAGTGCCAATACTAGATTCTGTGATCTGAAACATGATATTGAGTCGTTTACGTTTCATCTTGACTTTGTTGCGATTTCGGAGAGCTGGTGCACTGTAGATACAGAACACATGTACAATATACCTGGATATAAACATTTAGCTCAATCCCGAACACAAAATACTCGAGGCGGAGGTGTTATCTTATATATAGATGAAAAACTGCCACACACTAAAATTACTAAATATACGAATGCATTGGAAACCATACAAGCGATAGCTTGCCAAACTGAAGTGCGAGGGCGTAGTGTTGTCGTAATCACACTCTATAATAGTGACGGCAACTTGAATAACTTCAAATTAGCTTTAGATACAATACTTTTGGAATACCCATCAGACATACTAACAATTATTCTAGGAGATTACAATATCGACATACTCAAATCAAACTGCATAACATCGGAATTCCTTCTTTATATTGGGTCACATGGTCTCCGGCCCCTCCTTAAAACCATAACTCGACCTTCTGACAACGGTAGTTGTCTCGACAACATTCTCCTCCGCAATGATGAACTTATATTGAACAAATTATATGGCGCAGTTGATGTCCTCACACCAGATCATCGACCGGTTTTTGCGGCATTAACTGGTCTAGAACGTCCAACACGTACGAAAGTACAGACTATGAATGAACCACGTAGAAACTTCACGAAAAAATTTCATTTAGAATTTCAACAGGCACTAGCAACAACGCCGTGGTTTGACATAATAACCAGTGACTCCGCACAAATAAACTTTTCTGTCTTCAGTTCTGAACTAAACAATCTCTACAAGAAACATTTTCCATTTCAACTCGAACGAACTAGACCACAAAACACTAAAATTACTGACCAGTGGTTTGACTTAGAGCTCATTCAGATGAGAGCAGCAAAGGACAGGCTAGCCAATAAGGTAAAAAAATATAGTAATCATTATGACAAAATGCGACTAAAAGAGCTTTCAAGAATATATAGGAGAACTTGCACACAAAAACAAAAAGAATTCTATAAGAATAAATTTGACACCGCTTCTCTCCTAGAAAGATGGAAACTAACGAACACGCTCTGTGGCAGGAATACACAGAAAGACACTAGAATTGCGTCTATTACACACAACAACACTACAACAACTAACCCTGCTGAAATAGCTGAAATACTAAACAGAAACTTTGCAACAATGGGTTCTAGAGCAGTACACAACAAATATGGTACAAATATAGCCGAATACAACTATAAAATTCAAATGAACTCACAAGTCCAAAATGCTCCCATTGAAGAATTTGCATTTAGCAAAATAACACCCGAGGCTATTATCCTGAAGTCAAATAAACTTAAAACAAACATGGGCGGTAGTCAAACACATATTCCCGGCAAATTCATCAAACAATACATAATCTATTTATCAAATATTTTGGCAGCCATATTCAATCAATGTCTCACACAAGGGGTATGTCCGTCAGAATTAAAATATGCGATAATCACACCAATATTCAAACAAGGAAATAAAAATGAGGCAGTTAACTATCGACCTATAAGCTGCGTTCCCTTTCTGGCTAAACTATTTGAATCAATTATCAATGATCAGATTCGCCTATACCTCCATGATACACACTTTATTAGTCCAATGCAATTTGGTTTTCGTAGTAAATGTAACACTAACTTAGCTCTCACACATCTTCAAGCATATATAACTAAAACCTGGGAAAACAATCAAATAGTTGCCGGTATCTTTGTTGACGTTGAAAAGGCATTTGATTCAGTAGATAAAAATATACTCATCAAAATACTCACACAACTAAAATTCAGTGAAGGACCCATAGCATTCTTTAATTCGTACTTGAGTGAAAGGGTGCAGATAACTAGAAACGGCGACAATCTGTCATCGCCATGCTCCCCGCACCTCGGTACACCGCAAGGGACCAGCCTCTCACCAACATTATTCCAAATATTTATGAACTCGCTTCTAAAGGCAAGCGAACTAAAAGCTATCGCATTTGCAGATGACGTAACTTTTCTTTGTCCACTTTCATTACAAAGCCTGGCTCGCGATATCGAATACACTAATGGCCAACTTAAACTTATTTCTGACTGGTATTTAAAGCACAGACTGTGTTTAAATACTAAAAAGACAAAAATGCTACTTTTTAGTCCATGGCAAAGATCGATGAACCAGACAATAACAATTACGTTAGATAATACTAATATACAACAAGCATTTGAATACAAATGCTTAGGTGTAACCCTAGACCCTTCACTCTCATTCCGAAATCACATAAATATCTTAATTAAGAAACTTGAACAGATTGTGCCTCAGTTGGGCAAACTAAGCAACATTGGCGTATCCACTGATGTATTGTTGATTGTATATAAATCGTTATTTCTTTGTTATATAACATATTGTTTGCCACTATTCGGGTCAACTCTTGCAACACTCATAAATAAGATACAGATTGCACAGAATAATGCTTTAAGGGCAATTTTTGGCTATAGGAGGGATGAAAGTGTAACTCATCTGTTCGCTATCCACAAACTACTTAAAATACCATCACTTTACAAATTTGAATTAGGTATTCTTGCATATAAAAACTTCCGTGGCATTTTACCGCCAGATTTATCATTTTATTTTGAGTCCAACACCAACAGAAATCGTAACAGCCCACCACTCAGAATCCCCAATACGTATCGCAACTATAGACTTAAATCACCTGATATAGCCATAGCCAAATTATGGAACGCTCTCGATACTGAATTAAGAGAATGTAGATCACTTAATTTATTTAAGAAGAGATGGCATCAAAAATTACTCAGTGAACAACGTACCGATCGATAACACATTTTAAGACATGCAGGTTATTACTATTATTATTATTATTATTATTATTATTATTATTATTATTATTATTATTATTATTATTATTATTATTATTACTATTATTATTATTATTATTATTATTATTATCATTATTATTATTTTATTATTATTATTATTATTATTATCATTATTATTATTATTATTATTATTATTATTATTATTTTTAGAAAACTGGGATGACAAATACTACAATGTATGAAACACGGATGTTCTGTAAGGAACGTGTGTTGGAATGAATAAACTGTTTGAATTGAATTGAATTGACTGCACGTGCTGCTGATAATCGAAGCCGACAACCAAGGCAACCCCCCAAGGTCGACTAATAAAGAGAGAGAGAGAGAGAGAGAGAGAGAGAGACAATGAGAAGAATGGCCTTCCTTCGACTTTAGGGCGCGGCGGAACCAGGCAGCGATTGGTTGTTGACCTCGACGGCCGTGTGCAGGCCACGTTGGCTCGGATTGCCCGCGACTTGAACATACTCCCCGCATCGTTATCAGTGTTTTTCTTCTAGACTATCACCTTCATTGTCACGGCTGTTACGGTTGGATAGCTCAGTCGCTTGCTCTCATTAGCTGCTCTCGGTTGCTGTTGCGGTCGGTACCGGTTTCCATTGGCTCTTTGTTACGTATGCAAACACAACGGAGTAATTGCGTTGCTTCGTTCGGCAGTAACCCTTTACCAATACATTAAAGTAGCATACAAGGATGTAATGTCGTGCCGTCGATCTACGAGTAGCATCTACTGTTTGTTGTCATGCTAAAGACAGAGTTAAAAATTTAGTGCTACTACAAATAAATTATTATTATTATTAAACCCACAACGCTTCAATAGCTGGTCTGGAACGTTGGCCGTCCGTTTTCCTACTACGTGGCTACGTATTTTCTGAGCCAAGTTGTGCATAGTATACCCCTACAAGTTTGCAACACACTGATCGAGTTTTCTTGTCTTTGCACTTCAAGACAGCAATGCAGTAGCAGCGAGCATCAATAGCAGCCTTTGTGGCTTGCATAAAAATGGTGGCTCACGTCGAAGTCGTTGCCGTTTTCTGTTCTTTTTTTTTTGCAGCGTAGGGAGGGCGTCAACAAGTGTTGACGCTGCAAATAGGCACACAGTCGAGCATGCGCGTGCGTGGGCGCTAATATGTGTGTGGGCAACAATGCTCCTTCTGCGTGTCGGTAATGGGAGAGAGGTTGGTTTTCTCTCATCATTAGCTTCTGCCTACCTTGGATCCGTTCGGAGCGTCATCATTCCACCCACTCGCCCGCCAAACCAGACGCCCAAGCGTCAGCCAGTCAGTCAGCCAGCCATTGTCGGTCGTTAACATTCCACGAGCGTTTCCAGCACTCTACTTTTCATTTTCGTTGTTGGTTGTCTTATTTCCCTGTGTCGCATCTTCCACTCTCTCTTACCGCCATCTCCCGCAGCCCCGCCGTTTTTTCGCTTCTTTCTCAATGTACTTTCTGTTTTTATCTCTACTTGGCACCTTCTCATCTTTTGATCGTCCTTTGCTCCATATGTTTCATCTTTTTTCTCCTTTTCTTCTTCCCTTATTCTGATGACCCCTCTGTCCAGCTTATCTCTACTTGACACCTTCTCATCTTTTGCGCCCGTCCTTAGCTCCATATGCCTCCTCTCTTCTCTCTTCCTCGCCCCCCCCCCCTCCCTCGCCCACTCTGATGTCCCCCTTTGTCCAGCTCCCCTGACTCATTGCCCCTGTCAGATTTCTACTGCTGATGGCTGGTTGCCCGCTCGTCGGCTCGGCCTATGCTCATACAAGCACTGGGCAAATTGCAGCAAAGAAGACGCTACCGGGCGGTGGCTGTCGTCGTTGTCGTTAACGCCGTCATTGTCGGTCATGTTGAAACGCGTACCCCACATGGGCCGGTCGGCGGACCGACGGACGGTCGAAAAGGCATATAGACGGCGGCGGCGGTGGTGCGTACAGCCAGCTGCCAATGCTGCCCTCAAAATATATGCCAATAATCTAATAATAATTGGACCAGATGCGTCCGCCTGCAGCTTTTGTATATCGGCTGAGGCGATGGCTTACAAATGGTGGCGCGGCAGCGTGGCTACGCCTATGTTTCTATAGACACGGGATCAACATGCGCATCACGATAGAGCCTCAGAACGTCTCCGCCTGCGGAATCAAGCAAACGGCCCAGATACTCAACGACATTGAATTCCATCCCTTTACTGTGCTTCAAAAACTTCGAAATCTGCAACGCAAAAGCACCTATACGCCCGACAAGTTACCACCCATTGTATTCAAAGAACTGTCCGAGTTTCTAGCGGAGCCACTGTCATTAATTTTCTCTCGTTCCTTCGAAGATGGCGAAGTTCCCACCATCTTCCGTGAATCCATTGTCACACCTGTACACAAAAAGGGCTCTAGAGCAACCGCTGAAAACTACCGGCCTATTGCTCAGTGTGTTATTCCCTGCTTAATCATGGAGAAAATAGTTGTTGATTGTATCTATAATTTCTTATCCTCCAACCAACTTTTAGATAATCAGCAACACGGATTCACTAAGGGACGATCGACGGCAACCCAATTATTGGAGGTCTCCCATGACTGGGCCCTGGCGCGAAATCACCGATCCCCGCTCCATATTGTTTATTTTGACTTTTCGCGTGCTTTCGACCGGGTTGATCACCAAATTTTATTAGCAAAGATGGAATTGCTAGGCATCGGACCTAGGATTCTAAAATGGTGTCAAGCCTATCTTACTGACAGGAGTTTTAAGGTCAGGGTAGGAAGTGCTACGTCTGGTGCTGCTCCATGCCCTTCTGGAGTCCCGCAAGGCTCCTGCCTAGGGCCGCTCTTGTATTCAATTTTTGCCCAAGACCTCAAACTTGTCCTTGGCAAACTCGACGTAATTTACAAGCTCTATGCTGACGACTTAAAGATATACGTCGAAGTCAAAGGCGAAAAAGACAAAGCCGAGTTGCAGAAAGCAATTGATTCTGTGTTACTTTGGACCCATTTGAATAGAATGGAAATATCAACTTCAAAATGTGCCGTACTGAAAACAATAAATGATAATACTGCATATTTTATGAACGGCCATAGTATACCCGAAGTGTCAACATACAAAGACCTAGGTGTTACATTTGATTGTCATATGAAGTATACAACTCATATTGCCGAAGTTGTAAAATCTGCCTCTCGTCTGTGCAATCTCATTCTCAGAGCGTTTATTGTGCAAGACCCTGCAATGTACATAAAACTCTATAATACGCTTGTCGTCCCAAAGTGGACATACTGCTCACACGTATGGACACCCTTCTATAAAAAAGATGTAGAACTGCTTCAGCGAGTGCAGGATAAATTTGTTCAACGAGTCGCGTGGCGCTGCAGTGTAAGACGTGAGAGTCTCGTACTCCCAAATGTGAGCGAGTACCAGATGCAAGTTGACCTCAGACTTTTTAAACAACTAATCCGTAGTAATAATTTTAGTACCTTTTTTACAGTACGTCCAAATAATCTTCGTAGTGTGGTGTCAATTGCTCCACCGGAAGTTGCTAATGTCGATGTGGTGAATAATGCGTTCGCATGGAGAGTTTCGCGACGCGCCCATGTGTGTAAAGACTACACTGTGATACCAACACCCCTTTTTCAATAAAGGAGACTTTGTATTGTATTATTATTGTATCACGGTGTGGGCTTACAGCAGCTATTATGCGGCGCGCCTCTCTACCGCGGCAGCCAACTGGCGAACCAACCAACTCTCCACTCAGTCGGCCAGTTCGTAGCTTAGTCAATCATTTAAGCCAGACGCGTGAAGAGAGACCGTATTCAATTTCGCACCACAGTACCGTAACGGCAACGTGCAACAGACCGAGGCGGAAGCGGGGCTCTCGTAGAGCAGACGCTAACTGTTTATATGGCCTTTGTTTACGCGGGCAATAGAACCTATTTCGTCCTTTTGAGTCTGTGAGTACTGCCGGAAGCACCGAGGAGCAGGAACAACCACAGTGAACAGCCACAGAAGCGCATGCTTTCCTGATTCATTCATTCACTTGTCTTTCTGCGTGTCCGCTGATTTGTCTTAGCCAGTCATCCGTGTGTACGTGCACGACGCTAGTCCGGCGTAAAAAACCCTCCGACTGTGTCGCACTGTCGAGTAACACGATACGCAATTCTCTCCAGTGGCGCTGAATTCGTCGTCCTCATCAGACCTGCCACCCCATGATGTTGACAGTAATCATTCGCCCGTATACTTAGTCTGCTTTCGTCCAGTGTCCATCGTTTGCACCCGCCATCGAAACTCCAGGATCCATCTTTGCCTTCAATGGCGTCTGGTCCTCCAACTTTCCTTCAAGTCTCCTGAGAGCTAGTGATTGCGCCGGCTTTCCAGCGCGCGCGAGTAAGAATGTTATTCATTTGTCGTGAGCGCGTGGCAGGCGTGGCAATATTAATTGGACCGCGACGTCACACTGAAGCGGAACTCTTTACGTGCGATAGGATTTACTGAATAGAAGGCTCCCTGAGTTCACTGCAAAGTGGTGAATTGCAAATTGAACACAAACACACGTATTCGCCCGTTCTTTCAGTAGGAATATTTGCAAAGTAAAGTAAATAAAATACTTATATTCATACAATACAGTGTCCCCCACAAAGAGTACATCTGAGTCATGTCACTACACTGGGTAGTGATAGCTTCGTACGTCATAAAAGTGGAATGGCATCTGATAGACTGCAGGTGAAACGTACGTACTAGATAAAACAAGACTACCACACCGAATTATTACTCACTTACGAAACGCAACGTGACTTACAACCTGTCGAACAGACGGCTATCCAGTCGAGTATTCTTTTGAACACCAACCTTCATTGCGTTAATTTTCAGCCCTATTTGAATCGATCTATCGGCCCTTACAGACATGTCGAAACGGAAAGTCTCGTTTTGCGACCCACTTTGACGGTAAGCTCTGAGGCGTGTTGGAGGCTGTCCTTGCAAAGACTGATTCCGCGTAGCTCCCGTTGCGGCAATTGGCTACACGCAATCTAGTTTGCGACATAACCTCCGTGTTGTTCAGCTTAAATAGGTAATCGACTTAGATCAGCCTTCCATTACTAGATTGCCTCGATATCCAGCGCAATCTTGGCATCTATATGCCTGTATACCTGCTTAAGTATATATATATATATATATATATATATTTAAATGTGGAATTAGCTTAATGCATCCCACGCATGTTTTCTTTGCATGCAATGCGTCCCACGCAATTTTTCTCTCCCCTCCGTGGTTTTGTGTTTGCGACTACAACAAGTACATATATGCGTTTGTAACTGAATTTCATTTAATTCATTCCACAAGTGATATTTCCTTCTCTATCTCTCTCTCTCTCTCTCTATATATATATATATATATATATATATATATACTTTTCGCTTCACATGAGCACCTGAATACATAATTCACCATTTTAAAATATGGGTACTAAAAGCAGCAGCATAAGCGGACATGTTACGGTACACAGTTCTTGTTGCAGCATGGTCCTGCGGACACTCGATATGGATTGTAATATATTCTTAATGAGCATTGCTAAAAAAATAATCGATCAACAACCGTGATCGAACCGGCGACAGCCATGATGAAGCATCACGCCGCCGCATATGTACATATATAGAAAGGGAGGAAGATTTAAAGCCAGTAAAAGTGCGAGGGAGAGGCATGCAACTGGTTATAACTACCCATCCAGGTATGAACGGCGAGGTAATAAGCTCCTCGGGAAGACTATGATTTCCATTAGTGGCACTCTGCATTTTTAAAATTAAATTTGCAAGATCATTATTTGAAAGTCCTTAAGTAGTACGATATTGAGCCTCGTCTAGTGCGTCTAGTGGCCATTCGATCGCCAATCGCCTAAATGCAACGTCGTGTTGCAACCACCATTAGATGCACATACACGGGACGAGCTTCTCATTTCGGCTAGACATGGTACAGTTAATAATAGCACTTAG
The DNA here is from genome assembly GCA_003439945.1 of Dermanyssus gallinae. Classification (NCBI taxonomy): domain Eukaryota; kingdom Metazoa; phylum Arthropoda; class Arachnida; order Mesostigmata; family Dermanyssidae; genus Dermanyssus; species Dermanyssus gallinae. Next base: position 907,245 of record QVRM01001369.1, read on the forward strand.
TAGCCATGTCACCGTACTGTTCTGGCGGGGGGTAATTGGTGCTGCACTTTCGTTCGTGCACTGCTAGTAAAGGATCGTGATATTTATTCACAGGCAGCGACCGAGCAAGCAAGAGGTGCTCGTTCTGTGACAAAGAGACGGACGTCTTGGGGTTCTAAGATCGGAGAACCGCCCGCCGTTTGGGTCGCGGTATTTCAGCGTTGCCAACGAGCAATGCACAGCCTCGCCCACTACTGTGCGTTCTGCCTCGTTTCGCGTTTAATAATTCTTGTACAATTACTTTCTTCTATAGTGACAAGGCTTCAATGTAAGGTATGACACATATTTCCGGTCAACCTTTTCCCCCGGCTGCTGTCAACGTTCTTGGGTTTGCAGCAACGTCAACAACGGCCGACGCAGCCGGCTGCATGCACCGGCCTGCGCACAAAATCACCCCAGCCAGCCTCCCGCGGCGAGGGACACGCGTCCCCCTGCATGCATGTGGAAAAAATTGCGAGAATAAGAGGCTGTATATTTCCTAGTAATAAAATCAACCAAATTAAGTCATTTTTGGTGATTACTTTTGAAGAAAGATATCAATTATATACACAGAGTCGTTTCGTACTGTTTCGTTTGAACTGACCATATACTATTTGAAATTGACAATACAGTGCTTTTTTAGTCAAAGGAATTCGAGCCACGGAGTCATGCGTTATTAGAAGCACTGAATGACTTAGATACATTTCTATTTCCAACTGTTTTGAGCATTTGTTTATTAAGCTTAAGCCCAAGTCAAGTAGACAGCGATGACTACATACTTGCTTAGAGCATTGTAGAAACGATTTATCACAGAAGCAGGGCGGCTAGGTTTGCCCCAAATGAAGCGACTAAGCGAATTATTGGTATATTATTACAATAATGGTGGGTGTACAGAGGTTTTTCTCCTATGTAAAAAAGGTATGTAGGTCGGCCACGCATGGCATTGAAATATTATCGCATGTGATCTAACAACACAAATCTCAAAAATCTACTGCAAACTTCTTTTTGTAGGATCATGTCGCAGACTCAGCTCGGCGGCCATGTTGGTGAACAATAAGACAAGTTTGGGACTGTTAGAGCGCTGTATAGCTTGACATAGAACTAAGAGCCTCTAACAATGACAGACTTAAGTGCAAAGTTATATATCACAGACAAAGCTCGCGCTACTTCAACAATATGATCTCGACACTTGAAATCATTGGTAACAATTATTTAAAGGTAATTAAGTTCTTCCTGACGCTCCGGTCACGAAAGAGCGCAAACTTCGGATAAATCACTTGTTTGTCAAGAGTATAATTAAACTCGGTACGACATATCCTTAACGCACTACACCTGACGACATTAAATTCTATGCAATCGACTATGGCTCAAGGAACCTCGTCATCACTAGCCGCCTGTAGCAGTCGCTGCAAAGTGTCTTGCTTGATAATGGTGTTACAGTTTGGTGAGTTGCGGCACAAGTCAGCTCTGCAGTATCATCATTATTATCATCGCTGCGTGCAGTCAACAACAATAATAACAAATGCGAACAGTGTGTGTACCCGCCTAATTTAAACTGTCGTCATTCTACAGTATGTCGGCAACAAGTGGTTTATTATTTCAAATCATCCGCAAAAAGCTTGCACAACAATAGCGTCAAAAATAAACCGTATCAATTACGGCAGTATCGCCGTCTGTTTATCCTCGACGGCAACTTTTTGAATTGCTGACGTCTATGGATAGACATTATGGCGTCCTGGCACAAATATGAGATTAGCGTCAAATCGCATCGTGTAAATAACAACAGCTGCAACAACAATCTCTGTCCGCAGTGGAATAGACATGGTCAAGGCTCTAACAAGTTCCGTTTATTATTTCCTGAATTTTCTTCCTCTTCCTCTCTCTCTCTCTAAATATATATATATATATATATATATATATATATCTTGACCTGATCTGCCATTGCTCTCTCTCTCTCTCTGAAGTTCCCTAACTCGAAACTCGTCATCTCTAAGCGAAAAAGAGAATTATACCTGTACCGCAGCAACACCAGCACAGATCTGGACAAACATGCGGACTAAGACTTTTGTCAGGGTTTTCGACAGCGCACAGAAAGTTCAGCGCACGAGCAACTTGCCCTGCCGCCATCCATACACAGCTGCGAGTTCAACAAGCGAGGATATTCGGGGCTACCGATGCCAAGACCGCGAGAGGAAAACAGGAACAACAACCGAGGCCTCAATTAAAGCTACCAGACGTCGACTCGGCTAAATGATATAGCAGTGTAGTCTAGCCTAATTGAAATGGCTAATTCGGTATTCAGAAAAGCTAATTAAGTTGGGCTCGAAACGAGGAGGAGGTTTGAAACACACGGGCTCGTGGATTGCAACAATGGTCGTCGGGCATGCAATGCTGCGGCCTGCAGAAATAGCTCGGAAACAAAGTGTTGTGACCGCATCTGCCACCATCTGCCATATCAGATAAACATAAGCGCATTTGTCAAATATGCATACTAAGAATAATCGTAGTGCCAACCACTACGCAATCGTTTTCTAAGAAAATGCCTAAATCGAAATTTTATAGCGACACAAAGTATAGGATATTTTTGAACTTGCACTGGGCATCTCACAGCCAAGGAGAAGAAAAGGGAGAAAACACCAATTGTACCTGTTATATTAACGCTTCTTTGTTCGTTGCATCATTTAAGCCCAGTACTATACTTGCGTTCTGGTCCAGTGTTTTCTGTCCGGCTGAATGTACTTGTGCAGCGCGAATGAAACCAATGCCTACATTTTGGTTGTTAAGGATAATAGAGAATACTTTACATAAAGCGGGGTGCCTGTTTTTTTTTTTTTGCGTGTGGGTCACTTCCTGGTGGCATTTTTCCGTTCTGCAATGAGGTAGCCTATTCAGGTTTCGTCGGCGTTACGAATTGGCTCAAAAACCGTGAGGATTTCTCCGAAAGTTTCAAATTGCTCTCCCAATTGACACGCGTGTCATTTTTCGTGCTCAGTTATTAGCTCGTGGGGCTGCCACTTCACTTTAATTTTTGTTTATGTATTTCATAGCTAATGCTTATCTTTTCCGCTATATATTTTTTATCTAGTATCCTTGGTATCCATACTACTTGTTTTAAATGAGGCAATCGGTTTAATGCTCTAAACCAGCGTAATAATTCTGTAGACGGCATCAAATTTGTTTTTAATTTTCAATGCAGTTTTAGTAAGCCTTCAAAAAAGTTTAATCACATCACGGTTTTCTTCTCTTAACTTCTGTCCAGTGACACTTCTCTGCTTAGCCATCGTCACAAGTCCGTGCTGGTCTGCGCGATCCGCGGTAAGCTGCAGTTAATTGCATTGACGATCGATAACGCCGGTGCTAATAATTAATTATTAAAAAAAAAGAGCTTTACACCGGATCTCTCAGCACGAGCCCCGTATATTTGACTCTCCCAATAGAGCTGGCAAGATATTTCTTCAAGGTTTTTTTGGCGGGGGATGTTATAAAAATAATGTCTGTTCCGCTATTATTATTTTAGAACAGCAATTTTATTTACTAAGTCAAGTTACTTAGTGGGATACCCTCTCATAGTTGTCAGCATGATACCATTTGTACTATTTGCAGTTCATTGAGGTCATAGAAATGCCCGTCTCGTCATATTGACATATAAAAGTTGTAGGTCAAAGTCTTCGGAAAGCTAAATTGACGTTGGTAGTGCTCGACGAATAGCGGTGTTTCTGTAAGCGGTTAGACAATACGATTTTGGGCAATCGTATTCTAAGGCTCTTCGCTGGTTTAGCCTTGTCGCGCTTCTTCAATTGAACTGAGTCCCAACCGGTCCCAGATGAGTTGAATGGCATATGAGAAGTTCTAATCTTAGATGAGTTGAGTGGCGTATGAGGCAATTAGTGCTATTTTCAAGACAAATATACCGAGAGCTGTACCCAGGGAGAGGAGTGCCAGCTTCCCAACTCCAATGCTGTCTGCCAGTGTTTTAGACGCCCTTTCACTCATATGAACCGTAAATAGTGGGCCAGATGAGAACAGAGAGAGAGCTCGATGTATGAAAAGTTGTTCACGTACACCATAAGTGAGAAGTAAAAGCTCAAGTCATTTATGCATGCTAGCCGGTCCGTTTTCCAAAACTTCTATTCGGTGCTTACTGATATTTTAGCAGCTCGCAATTTTCCGTTACGCGAGAGAGAGAGAGAGAGAGATCACTCAGGAGCAAACAAAACAGCAATGGACTGAGGCTACCATCCTGCGATGTCAGTGGTTTGCATAAAGGGGGCGCGCTCAGCCACTCCGCATTGAATGGTGACTGGCCCTTTCAGCAGAACCGCACAGGGAAGCCCCGTGATGTTGGCAGACATTCTTGATTCGGCTAGTTCTAATAACATTTTATCCCATGGCGTTCCGCTGAAGGTAGATCGAATCCCCACAAAGAATAAGTACAAAAACTATTTATTTTTATTCTGTCTCTGCCACACACCAAATATGTTCCAGTAGTATTTGGTACGCAGTAAAAATTGATCTGCCAGGACTGTTGCACGAATTGAATTACGTCTTTGAGTGGCTGCGATCACTTCTGCCAGAGTAAATTTGGCGACAAGTTCCCCACGCCATGTTGTTATTAGCTCGTCCCATGCTCCTTCAACGACCACGATGGCGTTCGCCGGCGCAAACATATTGTGGCGGCATGGTCTCGGAGCTAGCGTCACCGGTTCGACCATGCTGTTGACCGAATTTTCTTTGAGCGATAGTCATTGAGAATGCAAATTAAAATATTAAAACCAGACTGCTGAGAGTCAGCAACTACGCTGGCACCAGAGCTGTTTGGGAAACCTTAGATATCCCAAGATGTGTGCCCTCGGTGATGGAAGATATACTTCACGACGATTTCAAACATATTGTATGATTATTTAGCATCTAATATTGGTAAGCGTATTCAGTCAGGTTCTCGTAGACAGTGTTGGGCAGCTCCAATCGACTGTTCCAGCGCAGTAAAGGGGAATGCCGTTATATATACTGCCGCATAGACAGCTGGTCAGTTGTTCTACCAGGCAAGAGGTGTTCTCATTCGTTGAAGGACGAACGTATAGTTCTATTATGCTGAGACGTAGCGTCTGTTTAAAGCTCTCTTTTAATTGTTGAACCGGATCCAGTCTGCTTTCTCCCGAAGCGCCGACGCAAAGAAGCTGTAGCGAGGGCTTCTGCGGTGACTAGTGCTCTAGGCATTATTGAACTTACGGAATGTCGGCTGGTAGTAGAAGAGTACTATATTCCATATTTCGTCTTTACTTTTTAGCCACATGTAGGTTGCTCATACTGGGTTTCTCTGGTAGAAGCAAAGTCTTAGCTCCTTTTAACGATGCAGGAGAATTAAGTAATTCTATTCAAGCAGCATTTGATGTACGCATGACAATGCTTCAATTTTTTGAACCAAGCGTAAGCCACCCATGCCGCTAGTGCTACAGGCGCCCAAACCACAACCACCACAAACGGTGCTGGTTGTGATGGCCTTGTTTGTTGTTATTGTCGTTATAACTGTGGTTAGAACTGCTTGAATAGGACCCCTCAGAAGTCCATCACCGTCTAATGATGTTTACAATGATGCCGCTGATGATAATAACGGTAGCATGTGGTTAGGCGCGCTGGCGAGCCATTGCTCAAGACCCCGAGACATCAGCCCGCTGCTGCAGCTGTCGTGGCGTGTCGGTTGGTCACCAATGAGATCGGCGGAGAATACACTACTTGAGTGTATTCCGCTAAAGTCGGACTCGGCTTACGTATGTAGTTGGTACGTTCTCTTCTCTTACGCTCACAAACGACACCAAAATAACCGCATACATACGAACCTAAGTACATATTAATGTATATATATATACATACGAACCTAAGTACACATGAATATATGTATATATATATATATATATATATATATATATATACGCACGCCATCCTGTATCCCCCGTCATATACATATGTAAGTGACATTTCGGCATAGGAAGCGGCGAGATGACGCGATCGTGTTTTCCGCGACAGTCATCAACCAGCCCCCACCGCTCAAGGGACCCTCGAGAACGAGTCACTCCGATTTCCTTCATAGCTTGTGTAGCACATATAGCGGACAGGTTCCTTCGTGGATATATATATATATATATATATATGTGTTTACCGCTCTAGGCGCGCGTCATGACGATTCGCATAGTTTCGCGTACGCGCATGCACGTCGTTGCAGCTCGTATAGACCAAAATCTGCAGGCCGAAATCGAGAATCAACAAACAAAAGTGTACTCGATTACCATAGTAGGACCGCCCACCGGGAACTTCTCGCTTGCCAGCTCTCTCGTAGAGTGGCTTTGCCTCGTCATCGCCTCGAGTTGAGGATGTTGGGTGGCGTTATGTTGTAGCCAGTTCTCAAAACAAGCATGTTTCAAAGCGTTGTCGAACTTTTGAACTAGTTAGTGCTAGAAAACAGAAACAGAAACACAGCTTTGCTCTCATGCGTTTGCACAAGTGGATCTTTAAGACCCCAGCAGCAGATAAGAGTGTCAACAGTAGCAAAAATAAACGGCCGATCAAATCAAATACGGGTAAAACAATAGTAACAACTATTTTCAATATAATATGCTTGAATGACCTGCATATTACACGATGTAATTGTTTCAGGACTTTGAAGAGCGTGCAAGCTGATGAAAAACGGTGTGTTTATCAGAACTTCATTGAAGAATATATGCTTTCTATGCCCTTGGTAATATCCGTCATAATGCTTGTAACTGCGTCGTCTTACTGAGTAAGATGAATGCATTCAGGAGATGGACAACAACATATGCTCGTCGTTTTGCCTATTAATGCATGACGGGGACGAGAGAACAGTTCTCGATTCCAACTTCTGGGCGTCAACGGCTGCCCGAGACTAAGTCCTTCGTCGGTCCTCTGCCGCAGAAGAACATGATCAAGAATTTCGATGGTGTCGCTGTCACTAACAGCGACAATCCCGCCCGCCTGGCTCCATTGGAGGCAGGCGGGCGGGAAACCGGGGAACCGTAGAACAAATGATAGACGGTTAAACTGTTCACTCATTCAGCTACAAAATAAAGGGCTCTTGATTTTGTTCTCTTTCACGGTGTATCCGAATATGCTGATCTCATTTTTCTGTGCGAAACCTGGTTCAATTAATTCATAACAGACGCCAAGCTCACAACAATACTTTCCGATCTAGATTGACGGCTAGATTGCGGCTTAAGGGGCGGAGGAGCGTGCATTCTAGTTTCAGGTCTTTTTAGTATTATGCCTGTATTATGCAATATGCAATATACCTGGTGAACACATCGCAGTCGATCTATTCGCTTTGCATAACAAGTTTCGCCTTTGCTTTTCTATGCATCGAGTTCCGGTGATTCTATCTGTCGCGCGCAACGAATCGATAAATGCTGCGACGCTATCAACTTCTACTGTTACCTTTACGGACCAGTTGATGACTTCAATCTGCCTCCTTCGCTGCTGAGTAAACGGAAGCTGTTTTTGTCGACTGCAGCATTGAGAACAATCTAGTCCTGGTGTATCGATGGCCCCACGCACTACTCCGGCTACATCTTCGATTTTCTGCTGTCCACTCATCCTTACATGATGGACAATATTGACATCCGCGACCCTAGTGTCGGCTCTGATCACAAGCTCATCTCGTGTGGTCTCAAAATTGACGTCACCCAAGAGACTCCCATGAGACTACGTGGGTTCAACTTCCAACAAATGAGCATCGAAATAGTGTCCAACCACCTTAACCTGATCGATTAAAAGGGGTTCTTTTATGCAGCTACGATGTTAGCGAGATGTAGGACAAGTTCACACGGAGTTGTCGCTTTCTGATCAAAAACCTTCACTCCTCCAATTTACGCCTCGCAAGCAGTATGTCCCCACCAACCCTGGAATCGATCTTAAACTCGGCACAAGAGAGAGAAGGTGGAACTACTAACCTCTTACATCTCATTTTTGTTCAATCCGGTTCTAGTAACCTTCGCCTCACTCACGGCATCTTGTGATTGTATGAACCGCGACTCGCCTATCGATTTTAATGAATATAACATCTACACAACTCTTGTCGCTGACATCCCACCTATATATATATATATATACTAACCAGCCTTGCGGCGAGCCTGCGCAGCGCAGACAAATGCAATGGGATGTACCGATTCACGTTTTCTTCTGAAGGGCAATTGATCGTACACTAAACACCAGCGGTTGAAAGAAAGGAGGGGGCTGCCCCAAAGAGGAATGTCTACAACCTTTGCCAAGGCAGAAAGCAGGCTGACAGCGACGCTGTCAAGGGACGAGGAAAGAAGGTCGATTACCACCCGGGCTCTCATAAAGTCTAGCCCTCATAAAGGCCTAGTGACAGAGCTCTTGGAGAAGCTCTTGATAGCCGGCTACATGTCTTCCGTCGACGTGACAGAGGGCAGAGTGGTTCTGGTCAGTGTCGGCCATTCTAGGTCCTTGGGAGCTAATGGGTGCTGCTTTCGCAAGGCCTATACAGTCAATGCCGGATGTTAAGGCATAAGTTGATACAATAAGTCTCAATAAGAAGCATCTCCTTTAGAGGATTTGATAATGCACTGGCGCACGGTGTTGTTTTTCATGGTTTGCGAGTTGAAACGCGATTATGAGAATCACGTCTGACCGGCGCATACCTCATAACGTATTGCTGCGGGTGATAACTGATAGGAACGAAGCATTGTTGCGGGCGCGGGGGAGCCGAAGGACCACTGGAGCAAAAGAGAAGAGGCCATACCATGCTTCAACGTCGTTAACAGATAAGACTGCTAAGAAAACCCGAGTAAATGCCTCGGTCCCTCACTTGCCTCCTGACTGACTTTGACAACCTAGACATATACACTCTCTCAGAGCATAGTGCGCTAGCGTCGGCTGTCGACGACATCAGCAGAGATGCAGGTGAAGTGAAAATGGGATGGAGCTCTCTGTCCCGAAATGCCTCTTGCATGGCTCTTTCGATGTGGACTATCAGCTCAACGGCACAACATTACCTTAGTGTCAACAAATCTAGCGTGTTCTTTACACTTTAGAGATCTAGTCAAATCAACGTCGATATTTGTAAACATACTATTTCGTTGTTGCTTAGATGTGTATATTTGGCTGTATAAAATGAAGGTGTTATCTAGAACTGTATATTTCTTAAACATCTGGAGCCCATATTTGTGCAAGCACATAGGTATGATCAAAGGCACCCAGAGAAGATTCCTAAAAAGGCTTTGTAGAAGATGTGACATCTAGCCGAATGCTGTAAACCTCCCGTCGCTGTCAGCTTTTTTAAAAACAACAAAGTGACAATGAAACATCCTAATTAGAAAAAAACCTCATATTGCGTTTACCTAGACTTCAAATAATTAATATTATGTTCACCTGGCGCGTAGCACATCAAGGCGGCTCCGCGGGCTTCACTGTCAGTTAAAGGCGTTATTTCGAAAAGCGTATTAGGTCTACTTTTAGGCGGCTCTCACAATAAGTTGTTAGTGCGCATACTATGAAACAGGTGACATAACAAAAATCGATATATATATATATATATATATATAGGAAGAGAGAGAAGCCCCATGAAATGTCCCCGTTGTGCTTGTGCAAACTCTGCGGGCGACAGTGTGACCTATATCATGTCCAACAATGCGATAGAGCAGTTCCGTTGGCTCAACCTTTGGAACCGTGATAAATATACGTATTTGTGAATTTGTGTTTTCTCTGTACGCGCAATATTGTAAACTAATCATCGGTTAATAAAGCTATGAAATATATATATATATATATATATATATATATATATGCAAGCGTTCAAGAGACGTAAAGGGCGTTGAAACAATCGCGACCGTGTAGCGTGTAGATATTGGCCCGCGGGGAGCAGTTGTGGCGGTGGCGGCGGCGGGAGCATCCGCAACAGCAGCAGCCGGACAGCATCGAACACATTGAACAGGCCATGAAGGCCAAGCCATTGTAGTGGCTTGGCCCCCCTGGCCTGTTCCGCAGCGATGCGAGCGGTAGCAGCAGCAGCAGCAGGAACATCGCTCGCTGTCCTCGTCGTTGTCGTCTCCAGACGTGTCCTTTACCCGGTTGCGCCTCGAAACACGTCGTTTGCCAACAGGGCAACACTTCATGAGGTTCTTCCTCCCCAACTACCTTCCTTCGCTCGCTCTGTCACTTCCTCATTCATTTTATTCGTTGTTTCGTATGCTAACAGCACCATAAACAGCACAGATATCTGTGCCATCTCCGTCGTCATCCTAACAGCAATGAGCAAGCACATCGTTCGACAAGTGCCTTCCTGTTTAAACAAGAACAACATTGAATACGCCACTATCATTGCCGTGGTGGTGATGATGGTTGATATAATAATTTTAATATCAGGGGTATACTAATTATCATTGTCATGGACTATGGTGGCTTGCCCGAGGTAGGTATCTGTCACGTTTGCGCGCGACGAATATGTACGCTTAATATGTATGTACGTATGTTTCGGTATTCCTTAATCTAAGATGGGCGTTGCTTTTTAGATTCAATTCAGGAAACTTCAATTGGCTTATAGTTTCCATTAAAATCGCTTTTTTTACTACCTTCTCTCTCCCCCCAGATATATATATATATATATATATATAAATATATATATATGTTTACTTACACTAGCTATAGTGTTCCTATGACAAGCCTTAAATGAATTTCAAATGCAGATGAGCACTTTTACCAGCGCAAGGCGTATCAAGAAACTATGATGTTGCCACTAGCGAAGCTACTTCATTAACAATTTTAGCCGGATGACAGAACCGCAGTAAATCTAGAATGCAGTCTCCGCACTAGAACTAATATCAAGTGAAACTAGTGCAGCCATGACGATGAGGATCCCCCGCGCATGCACTAAAACGGCAAGTCCCATCTCTCCCTGAGAGTGCTTCGGTATGCGAGGGGGAAGAACTACGACCCACCGGTATAAACTGTCGTTGCCGCACCTGTCCGCTCAGCCTCGAATGCAGTCATTGCCGCAACATGCGCTATGCGCGTGTGTGTGTGTGTGTGTGTATGTGCGTAAGTTGGTGTACCTGTATGAGCTTGGCAAAATGTATCTCGGTTTTTGTCCCTAGCTACTGCTATCTGCTGGCTAGGTCATGTGACCTTCTCGCTCGGCCAGCCAATCTGGCCGTCATCGCTACCAGTTTGATTGTATCGCCTCACACCCTCCGCCACCATCATGATGGTGGCAATGATATTACTGATGATGAGAAGTGGCGACCACTACTGAAGGCTTTGCTTGCCCTGCCCGCTTCTTTGCTTTCTGCTAGTCCTTTCTTAGGACAAACCTACAGCCCCGAAGGCTCACGTACAAAGACATCGCTGCGTCGTCGTCGTCGTCGTTGTTTATCTGCGCCTATCTGCGGCCCAGCCTCACATATTACGCACACACTCACGCGAGAAGTACGTTCTCCTAGATCTTGCTGGTCGACTCGTTGGTCGCGCGCGCGGCCAGGTAGATCCGCGGCCAGGTAGAGCCACAGCCACCTAGCTACTCACCTGCCTGCTACCCATGCAGGCAGCAGCAGCAACAACAACAGCAGAAGTAAAAGCAAGGGGAAAACTGGCGTCGTCGTCGTCGTTGTCGTCGGCGATGGTGGTGGCCGCACTAGCTGAGAGACAAGCAGGTCCCGAAAAGGCGGGAGAGAAGCAAACGGAGAAAATGACAACGACGACAAAGAAAAATGGCCACGCGAGTAGAGGACAATGAACGATAGAAAACCACCACTTTACTAACGGGAAAGATCCAAGCAAGAAAAGACGTTTGGAACACACGAGAGGAATATTGAGGGAACGATAGAGAGAGAAAATCACAAAGGAAACTGGAAGGTGTAAACAAGTGCGATAAAAGCACAGATTCAAGAGACAGATGGAGAGAGTGTCTGAGATATAGACAGGAAACCGACAGCTCAGACGCCTGCAAATAAAAAGCAAACCCATCTTCCTTATTCCGGCTCTCCAGACGCAGTACTGCTATACGAATTTGACGGCGGTAGCATCGTAGTCATCATATACAGCACCCCGGCTGCATGGACAGACTATAGTTATTATTAGTGCTATTATCATGTAGTACTCGTAGTAAGCACAGTTAATAATAATAACACTAGTAATCTTTAACTAGTAGTGGGAGAGCTTCTCCCTGTCATCAGCTCAGCACCCCGCCGGGGTTTGATCTACACTGGAGCGCACTGGAGTTCAGCAGTAGCAGTGTACGATGTCGCAGGTGGGAAATGACTGGCGAGAAAGTCGCAGAAAGAATGTCGCTGTGATGCCGCTGTGAGGAACATCTATCTATCTGCTAGCTAGCCACGGCGAGAGAATACCTACCTACTAAGAAATAGACACACCGCTTTTCTGGAAGATTGCCAGGACAACGGCCTACATTATCATCACCTGATGGGCTGTTGTAGCCAGCCACAAACTCAGCTGCTATTCACCGCCTTCAGCAGCAGCAGCAGCAGCAACAGCAGCAGAAAAAGCAGTCGTTGTTGATGCCGTCGTCATCACCAGCTCGGCGCCTTTACGCTACTATCTGCCAGTGCCAGTCGACTTCCACTGGCAAGGCTGTCCGATCCAACGATCCCAAGCCGACACATGAACTGAGAACAGCGGCGACGACCGACGAGAACCGTATGCCGTTTGTGGCTAGCAAGTCAGCAGACCCGGCTGTTCTCTCGGGTTGCCTCGAGCGGCCCCGCGCTGCTTGTGCTGGACCGCTGGCCCACGCTGCGTTCTTTCGACACTCGGTCAGTCGCCATCTGTACCACAAAACAGCTCCCCAGTGGCTTGCAACGGCGCTGGAACCGCACTCTAAGTGAGGCGCCCTCACATGCGCACGCGAGCACGCGAACCAACCAGTTGTTATTGTCGGGGTGTGCAAACCATCCCGAACAAGAATATATATATATATATGTATATGTATATATATATATATATATATATATATATATATATATATATCATAGCATACGTCTATATATAATATGTAAAAGTCAAGTAGTAGGTAAAAGCAACCGCTGCTGCTGCTGCTACTACTAGAACGACGCATCAAAAATCGTATTTACTTTTCATTTTTGCGTACGTATTAACTTACTAATATTTGCATAGACATTCCGCTGCAATATTACGATTAATGTAATAATGCCAGTATATGTTTCAGTTTGTATAAACAGATATATATATATATATATATATATATATATATATATATATATATATATATATATATATATATACCCACACTAGCCGGCACCTAGCCATCCTGAAGGCCAACGGAAAACAGCGGTTACAGGGGCGAATATAAATACTAATCCAACGAGCGCTAATACCATGTTTTTTGTACAGTTTTGCCAGTGGTATACCAGTACAGCACAGCAGCATAAAATCTCTTTCACTTGTTGCGCGCCAGTACGTTGCGGGCTTGCGTGGCATCATTTGACAGCCCACCCAAGATACTGACGTACAGAGCGATGCTCTCATAGATAATCCTTGCAAGGTGAGAATAGATGTTCCGATCAGCATTTGTAAGACAACGTGCATGACGCGCTAGATGCTTCAGTTTAGCAATATTTTAAACGTAATCGGCTAGTGAAGTCGGTGTCTCGCTAGTTAGGGCTACGTCTAACTGTAGAATTGTTGTCCCTGTGAGCCACCCTTCCTGCTTGGCAGATTTGACGTGATGTTGCTGCTTCCCACCGTAGCAACAGCAGCTGCTCCAGCAATGCGGCGACGCCCAGCGCCGTTCTCCATCAAGTGAATAAATCTGCCTACTTAGTACGACTCGGCCAGCTTCATTAACAGACAAGCGACCGACCGACCAACCAACCAACCATCCATCCGTTAAGGGGCACCACTTTTTCAAGAACCAACCAACGCACACTAGCTGAACGATTGTGATTTTTTGCTCGCTCTCCACAAAAAAAGAGCACGATTCCCAGCGAAATGAACAAAAAACAATAAACGCATGAGCTAAATGAATAGCTTTACAAATGCGTGTCCGCTTGCGAGCTCGCTTGGGATGCCAGGGTTGAGTGCCAAGTGCGCCCAAGAGAGAGAGAGAGGGAGAGAGGGGAAGCTGGAGAGTGTAAAGAGAGAGAGAGTGTAGGAGAGCTCAAATAGATAGATCGGCCAGGCTGCCGGGAAACGCCGGCTGGGCAGCTGCCAGGCAGCCGTCCACCCACACACCCACACACGCACGCACGCAGACACACGTTCACCTAGAAAGGTGCGCCGCATAACGAAGGGTGGTCGCGGGAATTCGAAAAACGTCTGTTTCGATTAGCGCAAGAACGAAAGGTATGCGGCAAGCAATTAGCATTCAACGAACGAAACGACGGATGTACAGCTAGGGAGGGCGGGCAGGACCAGAAAACAGGGCCAGACACCTGGAGCAGTAGCAGCAGCAGCAGGAGCGGTAGCAGATCGGCATGTTTGGGCACAGCCACTGGCCCGAGACAGTCTCAGGGTCTCGGGCTGAAATATATCCAAGCAGTGTATCCCGGTGTAGCGTTGATGGCGCCGCAAATCGAGTCCGACCGCGAATGCGCGTTCGTGTTTCTGCCAATCAGGGCAAGCGGTCTGCTGCGCTATGCCGGCGTTATGCCGGCGTGATGATGTGGACGGACACGCGGCCTTCGTCAATTGAATTGAATACACGCGCTGTTGTTTTGCGGAAGAAACAACGACGTTGTGCAACGCTCACCTGCGACGAATACGGTGTGCTGCCGCTGAACGAATGAAATGCGCTGATCCGCCTCGGACTCAAAGATGCGCTCTCTGCGTGTATTACTACACTACGGGTACCGCCACCAGAGGATCAACTGCTGTTGACGCTGCTGCTGCTGCTGCTTGAAGTCCACTGCAGGTGCGAGCATTGGACTTCGTGAAGTGTGACTGGCCTTCAGCACACACGACGCTCTGATCGATGATGGTTGGTTATTTTTGGTTATTATCTAAACACACGCAGACACACATACACGCGACTGGGGTCGCAGTCGTAGAATCGAAAGCAAAAGCATAGTCCGTTTATTTGTTTTTGGCGCAGTGACTTAGGACAACGAGGTATAGTAAACTGGTATTGTATAAAAATAAACGTGTTATTTTTTTATATAATGCCGGCAAAAGCAAAATAATGTTGTTTTTGTCAGATCAAAAATGCGCTTTTCTTCAGCTAAATATTTACCTAAATTGTAAATACAATTTGACCATTTTGATACAATACTATGGTACAACTTAATTCTACGCATGACCGTCACATACTGTTGGGGGGGGGGGGGGGGGTTGTTGTTTGATTTACGGAATTTGGTGTCTGATATAAGGAGCTCAACTTGTTCTGATGAACGCTGTTAAGAAGCAGATGCTTTACTGGCGCAGTTACAAACTGTTTTCACAAGAGAACCTAGAACGCACGTCACTGTACCATTTCATAAATCTTTCTTTATCCTACTAGAGCACTCCTACTAGGTGTCTGTTGGTGTAAGACGCCAAATTATAAGATGTCGTCGGCCATCTATACGGGAGCTGGCAAGTCAGTAGGCTTTTCTGGCAAGTAAAACTAATTGCACTTAAATATAGCATGTGGCCTTGTCTCCCAAGATGTAGCACCCTGTGCGTACGTTGTCGAACCTCTTTTTCGTCACATCACGTACGTACAACTGCTTCATCGTAATAATGAGATGTTTAAGTGAACAAGTTGAATAAGGTCGATGTTACTGTTTTTACGTTTCGGGGGATATTATTCTAAACTGGATGCCAATCAATCGATTGATTAATTAAAGCAATAATCATCCCAACAAATGATTAAGAAATTACATCAACACAGACGATTCGGAAAGTCAGACAGTTACAGATGTTAACTAGCAGAGTATCCACTGAATTCATTGTAGTCGTGATAAGTGAAGCACGAAAACTACTCGAATGTTACTGTATCGTTTTGTCGCCTAGAAGTATGCCCACTCTACTGACGGATAAATGCAAGCTTTATATGCACGCATGTGTATATGCGTATGTATGTATATATATATATATATATATATATATATATATATCGATTAATAAAAATGTAGTACTACTCGGCACACAACGCATCGTCAAAAATTATTTCAAAAATTGGGAATATTTCACTGTCATTGTCATTAAATGTACGATCATCCAATCCTTGAAGTAGGAGATTAAACGCCGCATCACTGAGATCCGGTGATCCACAATTATGCAAATTAGCGTTTTCTGATTTTCGCTTTAATAATTTTATTAAAGAAACGTGACAGCAGCGGAGCCGATGGCGGCATTTTTCAAATATGTTCTTTCATACACAATTCCCACATGTGTACTTTCTAGAACGATAAGCATTTCGATACTCATAAACACATCTCACTTTTAAAAATTCCTGGAGTACAATGTTTTATGAGATTTGAGAGTTCGTAGATATATTATTAGAAGCCGTGTAGAAGCTCTCGTTTATCGAGTAAAGCCCCTCACAGAATTTTATGAATGTGGATCAAAATGGGGTTTGTACAACCAACAATATCGACACTGTTATGAGCGCGCCCATCGATTCACGCTGGCCTTTAACGCCGGGCAGCATTAGAGTTAAATTGCCCCCAGGTGACCAGCAAAAACCAGGGTTTCCAACTTTAAGTCTCAACATACTGCTCGTCTTCGAGCAGGGGCATGCTATTGCTTTGCACTGAATTTTAAGGTAAATGTTCGTTTGCTACAGGAATACTATCTAAAATTAGATAGCGCATCCAAAAGAACAATTGCATATTAATAAAAACATAGCGTGCTACGATTTTGTGTTATAACCTAAATATTATATGTAACTATAATAATTCATAATGATTGTGTCATACGCCCCTGTATGTAACAATAAAAGGGATTTTATGTTATGTTAATTATATTTAACGCTTAGCTCCAATGTATTTTCCAATATTCCATGGGTAGCAGAGACCGGTCCCAACCGCAATACAATCAGGAAGGGGTACTGATCGCGCCATACGGACTTACCTGAAAGCAAAAAACGCAAGGTTATGTACTTTCTATCACATAACGACAATGATAGGCATTACGCTTGCAATTGCCTGAGAATAGGCTTTTTTTTTTTTTTAACGTAAATGTTTGGTCGTAATGGCAAAATGTTATACTTCTGCACGTCAATGCTTCAACGTAAGATAGAACGACATATCGACTTTTTATGACTTTTTTTAATTTGACTCATCTTTTGCGGTTCTACAAACGTGGATTTTGCACAACTTTGTAAGAGAATAAAGGCAGAGTAACTACTTCTATAAACTGCATCCTCACTCCTAACCAAGGCGTTTCCGCCCTCACCTTCCATTGAGAAAATTTATTTTTTGCAGAGTTTATATATATATATATATATATATATATATATATATATATATATATATATATATATATATAGTACCGTAATATCACGAAGCGTTATTTCAAATGCCCACTAGTGGTAAAGCATTTGATATTCCGAAAATGTGATTACAGCCGCTGATTGGAGAATCAAGCGAACAAGCTCAAATAGTAACTATTGATGCAGCTAAACGACGTTCGATACCGAGATTGTCTAACAAACACTCAATTTACAAAACTATCGATGCAAAGACCCCTTGACATCAGTGTCTCGTGCGGGTTTGCGTGTGTATGTATGCGCGCTTATGTTTCCCTTCTATCTGATTTAATTAGAAGACGAAACACAACTAAAAAGTTCTTTTCCAGGTAGCCGTTGTCCCAACTTCTAACGCCAAGTTGATCTGCGTCTGTTAGTTGTTAAGCCTGCCACAGAAACGCGGTTAGTTGCGGCCCCTTTTGTCCTTCCTTAAGTGAGCGCAGGGAACTGTACAGGTGACAGCCGCCGCAAGTTACTCAATCTCTGCAAGGGATTTCGCAAAGAAAGGCGTACGAATCACATATGTATGAGCTAAACCGCTGGGCCGTTGGCGCCTTTGTCACCGACAGAGCGGCTAACTAAGCCAGCCCCTTTTTTTTCAATGTAGAAGCGGACGGTGTCACCATCAGCACCGTTCGTCGACAGTCAACCTATCTCTTACGTAGCGAACCTATGCGTTTCAATTATACCAAGTGGACTGCATTGATGTCCAGTTGGTTCGAATTCGATGTCTAACAGTAGCAGGACCCACAACAAGGGTCGACCCATAAACCGACCTGTAGGAATAGTGCATTCTATTAACCAACCGCCATCATACCCCCCGAACTTCAATGGGCCGTGATTGCGGCTAACTGAAAAAGCGAAACTCATCGAGTCTGCTCAGCTGTCTCACTCTGATAACAATAACAAAGCCATTTCATATAGAGTTTAATGTCATACTAATCTCACATAAACACAAGAGAAACCCCTTTATTCTCCTAATGACAGAAAGAACTGTGTGCAGAAATAGACGTCTTGAACTGTATTGTTTGCGCTTGCCAAAGGGCTTTTCATTGGTACATGTACCGGCGTAGCACATGCATATATATATATATACAAGGTCGCTCAAAACCGTATGTACTTATTTTACGGTTTGGTAAAACTCGTCAAGAAAATAATTCCCAATAGATGAAGGGGACGGAAACGTCTTGTTTATAAAAGTAGTTATTTTGTCGTTCTCCTACAGCAGGCTAAAATGCTAGCAAGTATACATGCCTTCACTTTCAATATGGCGGCCACTACGTAACGCAGCACCATCACTTTGGCACAAATAGGATGGGCATTAAATTTGCTATTGCCTGGGAATATTCTTTTAGGCGTACATTTTTGGTCGAAATGGCACAATTTCGCGATTCTGAACATGAAAGATTCAACGTAAGACATGACAACATATTGACTTTTTATGACTTTCTTTAATCCAGCTATTCGCTTTTCTCTAGCTTGCGTCAGGAATCACTTAGATTATGCAAAATTTCCCACCGAACACGTCGATATGATCGGTTTGTTCAGGCGTTGGTTCCTCTGCAAACGTGAGTTTCGCACAGCAAATGTAGGAGAAAAGAACAAAATAGCTACTTTTATAAATATCACCTTCACTTCTAAACAAGACGGGGGAAAGAATTATTTTTAGCAAGTTCTTTTCATATATATATATATATGCCAAGGTGTAATTATATATATATATATATATAATTATATATATATATATATATATAAGAGCATTTCAAACGCAGTAATTCAATTGTGCGCTCACAGCTAAGGAATAACAATACTAATAATAAATACAATACTTCTATCATTTAAGTCGTTGCGCTGCCTTATTGACGCATAACATATTGATATAAGACTCAACACAGGGACTCTAAAACCGGTGCCTCTATAGCGGTATTGGGCACCTCTCCGCAAGGAGCCCTCAAATAGAAAAACTTGCAGAGAAAGTAACTATGGAAACAAATGCGTTTATGGCGTGTCTTGCTCGTTTGCACGAATCCAAAATGTGTGTGTCCTGCACGCGCATCTAGCATTCGTGAGACCGACTTTGATTAATGATATAGAGGTTTAGCGCATAAAAAGGGCGTTTGTCAGTCATCCCGTTCACGCAAACTAGAGGACTGAGTAGGGAGAAGGAAGGGCATCACATAGTATCGGTGATGCTATGTGCAGGTACTGTTAGTAGCAAGGCAACGTCATCCCGCTTAAACTGATTGTGAAAAGGGTCTATTTTCGGCTTGTGGCATTTAAGCAAGCACAGTGAGGCTTAAAACGAAAATCCGGACGAGCGCTGATTTCTTGGGAGATCATTACCCTGTGTCCTAGCAGAGCAACTCATCTTAATTTGACATACACCATGGCGAACAATCTGTATATATATGTATATATATGCATATACCCAAGACATGATAATTTTGCCTTTATAGAATTTACAATTTAACAGCTCGTTAATACAACGTTTCGGAAACAGTGGTCTTTATAAAATTGCAGCACTGTCAGTCAAGCGTTGTCCTATGCCACACATTTCGATCGTCCCATTAGTGTGTCAATTGAAACCGATGATTGTAGGTCAAAACGAGATCTCGAAACGCACTTATTGCCGTCCTATATAAAGTCAAATTGAGCGACTAGAATTATTATTTGTTTTAGAGGGCTAACTAGAAAACGCGGCAGGTAGGATCCCTGCAAGCGCGGAGCAGTAGTCACAGGTGATCAATGGTCATCGGCCTATGACGATTAAACTGCAAATCCTGTGTTTAGATCGTCAAACAATAGTTGTCCAAGCGTCGTTCCGAATTAGTTTTGTGCGATAACAAAACGCCACAAAATGTCCCTTCTAAACAGAGATAAGCAAGTTTTGTAGTAGGGTACAACAATATTACGTTGCCTCTTCTTCGTTTTTCAGCTGAGCGAGCGGCTTTTATATGTCAGGGTGTACAGTAGATCGGTCAGTACTAATAATAATTTAATATCCGTAAACACGACTGCCGTGTCGATGTTGTTTTTCAGTACTTTTGACAAGATACTGTTCAGAGGAATAGGCAATATACAATGATCCGATCATTTAGAGGGCTGATCCTTGGGGCGTCCCGATAACTACCTGTCTTAATGCGGACTTGACTCCCCAAACTATCAAACTTGTTTCTTTTTCAAACGGAGGGATACGCAAAAAATATGTCGACTGTATCTGCTGGACGACCCAGATATGCAAGCATTTGGGAGGAGAGTGAGTTTTGAAAACCAAATCACCGGGCTAAAAGAGTCCACCAGGTTACTGTGTTACTGCATGTCGTCGAGGGCTTATCGTAGGGGGCCACCTATGGGATATAACAACAAAGAAGCTACAAAACTCCATCGTGAGCCCAGTCTTGTGGAACCTTGCTTAGAACAGGGTTCTAGAAATCGACAGCCTGCAGGGCGGAGTCGAGACTCTAGCTTACGCGGATGATTTTGCACTGCTGGTCTCTGCGACAAAGAAGCGAACACTAGAGCGGGCGCCCCATGCGCCCATGAGGTACTAGTTGATTTGGATATCCACTTGAATGACGAGGCACCATCTGGAGCTGCCCCCACAGAATAGAAAGACTATATACTTCACGGGGCGAAAAAGGACGCAGGGCAATGATATAATTCTCGACGGTCACACGATCTTTAGGATCAAACGAGAGATCAAGTTGTTTGGGAGTAATCCTCGACACGGGCCTTGCAGGATCAGCCCGCCTAAGATATGTTGCACAGAAAGTCCACCAAGTCTCCCAAAGCCTGGCAAAAACTTGCTTAGATCGGGCCTATAGGGTATACTGCTTTACAACAGCCCTACTGGTCATTGCCTAGTCGTTACCGTGGGTCCTGCCGGTGGGTATACATAAAGAGGATAAACAAAGCTACAACCGGCAAATGTGTTCTGTGCCACTCTGAAGATTCGGATGACGTTGAGTGCACGGCCTACTGTGCGCTGCACTCACAAGGGCGCGCTCTGTGGCGTCTGGGGAGGCGCAGGGTTACTTCCTTATGGACCTGGTTGCCCATATGATCACAACGCCCCTATACTATCGGAAGGGATGGGATTACTTGGACAGCATTATAGAGTTGAAGAGAGATCTTGAGATGAAACGAAAGGAACAATTTGAGTGGTGCTGGCTGTCTAAGTACTGATATGCAATTCCGAGCCTAAAAGAGTGAAGAGGATATCGGTTTTAGTCCCGCACTAGTCATTGCTAGATTCACGCACTGAAATCTTCAATAAAATTGTGCTACTGTGACCTGGTATAGCCACACAATTCTCCAGTTTTTCTTGAGCCTCGCAATGCTAAAGATACCGGCGCTTGGGGGTAGAGGAAGTAGAGAGAAACAGAACTTGCCGGCGTGCTGGAAGATGGTCTGAAATTAAAAATAACACTCTTAAAACATATTTTAATAACCAGTAGAATGTAAATAGTCGTATAGTGGAAAACTCGCAAAATAAAGATTCTGTAATATTTCATTTTTTAAGTCCCCCGTTTAATAACTTAAACATTTAATAATACGACAACCAAATACAATTTTTATAACTTAATCTTTAAATTCTAACTAATTGAATGAATTAATAATTAACAATTTTTAGAGTCAATTTGTGATACCTAGATTAGTGGCTGCTAAGTACATATGTTTTAACAATAAAGACGTCGGAACTGACTGGATGCATACAGGTCTGTACTTGATTATCAAGCGTATCACCCGTGATCGTTTTGCAATAACATGAACCTTCTCACTTCTCTTATAAGAACTGCTCTAAGGAGTGACAAGTCAATGTACACATTGTATCGATTGCAAAGGTCGTTTCATTGCATGCATTCAATTATGTCAGGCATGTCCAGACCGCTCCTGGCATCGGTAGATGTACTACCAAGCAAACCATCAATCGAAGCAGCTGAAGACTAAGGAGAAGCTCAGGCGCTTATATGTTCACAGATGAAACCTTGTTTACACAAAGAAGCGTTTTTTTACGCGTTTACTGCACCCAATTATCATTGATTGCCCAACGAGAAACCGCTTCAAACTGGCGCACATGCACATCAGGGCTGTCATAGTGAACAACTATCTAACTAAAAACACCTCTCTGAGCAATATGTTACCAGAATATTCAGTTCCAGAATATATTTGCTTGAGAGTGTCGTCTTAACACCACGAAATGCCAGCTTAAGAAAAGTGGAATACGGGCGAATTAAGAGGTTATTTTCAGGGATTGATATATTGGACGAAACGGCTTTACTGCTTAGCCGATGTGATTGCGCGACTTTTCTAGCCTGTAGCTTTCTTATTAAACGATTTAAAACGTCTCATCTACGAAAGCCCCTCTTTTACTTTTTGGGCTGAGCCTCAGCCAACATTTGACGTCCACGGGACTGCTTCGCATTGCTTCGTGAGACGGACCCCATAAATACAAATGTGCAACCGTGGGGCTCGAACCCGTGCACTTATGTGTCTTCTCCGGTCGCGAGGCACACGCGAATACCTGGCTCGACTACAAGTCCCTCGTAGATTCAATTGATTGTCTGATCGCCATACATAGCCACACTGCTCGAACAGTTACGAACATGTCCTGGCATTCCCTATTTAAAGTAGTTATTTTTATTAAATAAATAGTTTCTACCTATAATGTTAAAGCACGACAAATGCTTACCAATATATATATATATATATATATATATATATATATATATATATATATATATATATATATATATATATATAATTACTCTTTAGAACCAAAACTTCGACCACAAAAAAATAATTCCAAAAATGTGTGTCTGCTTCTGAAAATGTGTGTTTTATTGTCGTAAGGGTAAATTTATTAGACATAAAGGCTAAAAAATTAAGACAACGCGGTATTCTTCGTAAAGCTGTTCCTTCTACCAGCTTTTATTGGATATCCATTCTATAACATTTCCGCTGCTGCATCTCAATGGCAAAAATATTTAAAGAAGATTTTCAAACGAGACCCCCAAAAATATGGATGTCAACCTTGCTTTAAGGGACTGTCTTCATAAATCTTAATCTTCTTTACGCTTCCGGTGAGAGAAGCAGTGCAACGATTTATCCTCCAGTGCTGCGTATTCGACTACATAGTACTTGGCACATATTTGCAGGCAGAACTGGTAGGTGCACAAGTCGCACTCCTCGTAAAAGGTGGCGTTTAAACTTATACCAGATAGTGATAACCATGCACTATGTACGTGGTGTATACTGACGATTGTCGCATGCAGGACCAGACCAAAGGTGCAAGGCATTAAATACGTTTAAACCCCCGACCTCCCGCCTGGCCTGTTTGACTTCAGCTTCTTACTTAAACGTATGACATCTGTACTGTACTGTACGCGGCATCTTCGGCCTTGGTTGGATTGTTTCAGTAGCTGGTGGACAGCCTAATATGATATCCGTAAAGCGGCTTTTTGCTCGGATAGACAAACAAACCACTAGCTGCATACTCTCATGTAACCTCAAGCTGGCCTCTTAGCAAGCCTCACCTCTTATGCTGGTTGAAATTGGCCAGCGTGAGGTAGTTTCATATCCTATCAAGACTATACATCAGCCCCGGCACCAAAAGCCTTACTGCTGCCTACTTACCCGTAGAGAGAGACAAGAGCCGTTGGTTTTTTTTTCGTTTATTTGCGCTGTGAACGTAGTTCCCGTGTAATAAACCAAAGGCCAAGGTACGGAAAATACTTAACAAGCTCCAACGGTTGACCAACACATACCGTCTCTGGAAGCCAATCGATTATCAGGCCTGAACCATGGCTTTGGTTCTCCTCAACGTGTTTCTCTCAAGTTCTTTTGAGACACGAAACGCCTTCACCATAGAGTTAAAGCGCTTGATGGCACCTTTAATCATCGTCATCGTAGAACGCCTCTACCATAAAACTAATGCGCTTGATGGCACGATAACATTTGCATACATTACTATTAGGGCTTTTTGGTACTACTGTCAAACGTGACCAACAACGTGGCCAGCAAGGGAAAGGGTGGACAAGACGCAGTTTAGTGACTCCTCTTGCGAAGTTTTGCCTTATCTTCAATGCATTCGATACATATGCTCACCGTCTAGTAATAAGGTGTCCACATCAAAGAAACTTGCTATTACACTCAATACGACCACCCGCTCCTGCTCGTTGGAATGATCCAACCAGCAGATGATGAGGGGTCTTGTCAAAGGCTTTGACGCAGTCAATATAGGTCGCATATAGATGACCTCCGAGTTGTGCCGCAGCTAGCTCGATTTCTCACTGGAGAACATGGACTGCGTCACGAGATCCACGACCTCTAATAAAACCAAACTGCTCCGGCGGAAGGGCTTGTTCAGTTACGTGCTCGATTCGTTGAGTGACCAATTTGCAGAAAATCTTATTCAGGGCGCGTAGTAACGCAAGTATATATATATATATATATATATATGCACACACGGGCGATAGCCTTTTCTGCCAAATGCCCTGAATAGTTACAATTATTTGAATTTGTGTAATTATGGAAATTTCAGGTTTAATGAAGAATTGCTGAGCTTAAATATTTTTGCCGTCCGGAGATGTATATACATATATGTATAAATATATGCACATATACATATATATATATATATATATACATATATATATATATATATATATATATATATATTATATATATATATATATATATATATATATATATATATATATATATATATTAAGACGTCCCCCTTACCACTAAAGTAGGACGCATTTACAATTACGCAATCGACGTTCGTACTACGCAGACGAACCCGTGGACTGACAGACGTCCTTGGACATACCTAGGCAGACCCGTGCACACGCTCCCAGGAGACAATTATCGCTCCACTTTCTACAAAATAAATAAAAGATACGTAGGTAGATCATAATTGTGACAAGACCGATGCACGGATCAGGTATGTTTAAGTCGTACTTGGTCCCAAGTAATGAGGCAATCATCCGCATCATCATTATCTTCGTCGTCATCGTTGCCGGAGTTATGAGAGAAATGAGCATAGCCGGAAAAACGGTAGTCAAATGCTGCCCGTAGAATCGGTTACAGCCCTGAGAAGCGACGGTAATACATATGCCGGGATGTAACGATGGTAAGAAGATAAAGGACTGGCTGATTTGCCGAGCCAAGCTCCTCCCTTCTCGGCGACGATGTTTATATAGGCCAAAACGCCCATTGGCTTTACGGTTTGTGCGATTGTTGGGACGGACGGCGCTGGTTGATACTGGTCTGGCTCTCATCTCAAGTGTACTCATACGAACATAGTGACCTATAAAAAATATAAAAAGCAAGTCTTTTCCAAAATGATAGAGACTTAGACGCATCCGTTGTCATCGGCTACGATCAGCTTTGGAAACTCACCCTCAAACGCGGGCCATCAACCAACACTTTTGAAGATAGTTTCCCTCTTGTAGGTTGCTATTTTGGCCTCGCTTCCCATTGGACACCACTACCCGTTGTTCAAAGAGCGTTCTCGATTAACCTAAATGCTGTTCGCATTTAGCGGAACGGAAGCAAACGCGGTTGCTTTGCCTCCCACTGTCCCACATTGGGATTGTATGCACGATCACACGCGCACACCAAATGTGTGCTCATACAAGGCGATGGGAGAATCATTCAGGTCCACGATTACGACAAGGAACATAACAATGCTAAGACGAACTCAGGCTTTGAATCGCGATATTTGGAACGCAGCATACAAGTGGAATGCAATCTCTATGAACACGTAATGTCAGTGTGTTGTCTAAGTACGGTGCCTACACAAGGACATTTCCAGGTTTGGCAAACAACTAAAGAGCATTGCAAAAAATATATATATATATAAATGCTGGCTTTTTACAATGATATTTTATGGCAAACAAGTCAGGTTGATGCTCATTGAAGAATGTTGGAGCATATTATTTTAAACTAAGTTAAGTGTTTGCGCAAATGTTGGTCAATATCTGACAGTTCTCAACGGATGTCATGGAAACGCATTGCTTGTTCATGGACTCTTTTCCAGAAATCTATTGGTTCTGAAAGGTTGAGCAGATGGAGTTTTCGCACAAGAACGTAAAACAAACGGCGGGAGAGCACGGCAACGCTTGTGAACTCGCGTCGTATCCCATGAGGGTAATAATGTTTTAAACATGTAGTCGCTACCAAGAAATTTCTCATAATTACGGCATCTGAGCCTGTATTAGGGCCTTTATCGTTTACAGAAGCAATGCAAACCTAACGAGAAATGGAAGAAAAGCATGCGTTGCTCAGATGAGCCTCCCACGCAATCCTTAAAGCTGCAAAGATGCTACGAGCTGCTAGTGACTAGCTGCTGTTATTATTATTATTAGAATATGCGCCTTATTTACATAAAGGATAAGATTATTATTATTATTATTATTATTATTATTATTATTATTATTATTATTATTATACAAACGTCTCCACATAAACGCAACGGAAGTCATCACGGCACACCAGGTAAGCGGCCCAAATAGTAGCACACACCATTTGTTGTTTCAGCATCTAGACTAAATACATGGAAATTCAGTATGAGATAGGAGAGACGCAACACACTCAGCTATTTACCTTCGCTCGGAATATGTGAGCAGCAGCGAGTTGTACGTGACTCTGCTCTCGTCATACAGGTCGTTCTCGACGACTCTCCGGCTACCTGGATAGGAGAGGCCCCGTGTTGTTTTAACGTATTGAAATAGAGCTTATGACTGGATGCTCGCGTCCCACTAGTGCAGGTCGACAAGGACCGCCATTAGAGACCAAAGAGGGAGTTGATGGTCTGCCAGACTGGACTGCCGTTGATGCTGCCATTTGCCTGGCGACGCGCCGGCTCATCACGAGCGACACGACGCACGACAGGGAACAAGGAAGTGTTGAATAAGAAACAGCTCCACTTGTAGCCTTGCTGGTTGCGTCTGAACCGACAACGACAGTCTCATTGCAGCATTCATTTTCTTTTCCTGTGGTGACGCCGCTTGCTGTTCCAGCAAGACAGCATGAATGATGTTGCGGTCGTCGTTTGAGCTTTGCGTCTGCCAGTTTGGTGTGGTTGCGTGTTAACATGGATATTGTTGTTGTTGTTGTTGTTGTTTTTGCAAGCTTGTTAGGCAAAATACATGGAGAATATCGTGCAAGACCGATTTGTTGACCCTACTAGTTGGCTTCTCTTGTTCGCCAAGCAATACCGCCACTCTAAATCTGCATTAGCTAAACCAGAAAAAAGGCATTTTTCAATTTGAATCCTGTCAAATTTAATTCAGACGAATCATCGCACCTGATTAGCCTAATCAGTATACACATTCAGAAACGTGACATTCACATTTTGCACGGTTGAAGCAGTACAATACAGCGGAGTGACAAACAAGCACGTCATCAGCTCCTAATGCGTCCCACTCCCCTACTTTTATCTGGGCCGCGTTGTCGTCGTCGTCGTTTTTGTGTTTGTTGTTGTTGTTGTTGTCGTTGTTGTTGTTTTTCATCGTCTTTTCTTGTCTCGTCCTCTGTGTCTCTCCGCCCCCCAGCCACCCCAGGTCGGAGCGTAACCGCAATTGGTGAGCTTTTTCAATCAACTTTGTGCCCTTTCGCCAGGCAAGCAAGCTCCCATCCACGACGCTCACTCTAGTTGACTTGGCTTTAGTCAACGACGTGGCCGTCGTCGTCGTTGTCGTGTTTGGTTCCACCATCCGCTCGCTGGCCCGCCCTGTCGCGAGCCGTGCTCTGTAGTCTGAAGAGCAGAGCACGTTCAGAAAACGAGGGGAGTGCGCGTGCGGCTTGTCCGAACGCCCCCTTGAAGATAGATCATCGGGGGGCTCCGATGGTGGTGATGATGAGGATGAAGATGATGATGATGATGATGGCGGTAATGATAAAGATGTCGACCGACAACTCGCAGCACATCGCTCAATTTCGCTCTGCGTGCGACGACAGTGGCCGCGGCTCTTGTTGCTGCTGCTGCTGCTGCTGCTGCCGTAGCATGCATTGTCTTTACGTCAGCTTAGGGGGCTTCAGCTGCCGCAGCAGCAGCAGGAAGTCACTATCTGTCTAACTATCTATTTATTTATCTGTCTGTGTTTAAGCTGTTGGCTTCGAGGTCGGTCGACTTGACAAGCGAGTAAACGAACGACCGAACAGGCCTAACTGCGGGAACTGTGGGACGTGGGCGGATCCTAGCCGGAATAGGCTGGTGGTATTCATCACTAACGCCGCCACCACCACCACCACCACCACTACTACTACTACTACCACTACCACTACTACTACTACTGCTGCCCCACCGAATAAAGGAAACGCTTCGATCATAATTTTCGCCCTAAACGATCCTCAACCATCCCGACTAGCTCTCTCTTTTTCTCCCGCTCTCGTTATCCCCATCCCCGATCTCTTTCTGTCTGTCTGCATTTTAATGTATTATTGCTCCTCACTCGTTCGTCTACTCTTGCTCGCGTCTTAGTATCTTATCCAGCAGCGACAAGGCAACAACAAGACAAAGTTGACAAAAGCAATTCTTCCGAGTACACACTGACAACTCTGTATGGCTGAATTTTCCCAAACTGCGTAACAGTAGGCGCTCGTCTAAGTGCGAGAAGACGTGTCTCGATACATAATTGCACGCGTGTAGCGAAACTTCTACTGGCCGGCAACGGCAACAGTGACAAGCAATCTTCAAACAGTTTTCTAAACATGACGATAAAGAAACGACTATTTATCTCTCTCTCGATCTGCATATGAGATAGAAATCGACAAAATTCGTTTTCAGATTGTTCCAGTGAAACGAATGTTGGTGTCTACCAACAGAAAAACCAGAAAACGCCGACAATGCCACGTAATAACGCCGACAATAGCACCCTAGCGCACTCCGGTATCTCAAAGCGGCCTATTTGCACATTAAGAGCATGCGCGCGCAATAGAGAGAGACAGAAAGAAAAAAGGACCCGTTTTGTGAAAGCCATAGCTTCGCCATGTGCAAAATAAATTACGGTGGGTATTCGCCAACCCAGCAAAAAGACGCTGAACTGTATCAATATAGAGGTCGCGAGGGCTACACCGCATCGCGTGCTAGCATAGTCACGCATTGGCAAAACATCTTGCTAGCTTTGCCGCACAAAGCTGTACCTCATTCAAATGCAGCTATTGCATAGAGATCGGCAGCCAAACATTGGACCAACCACCTATGCGTATGGCCGATAGCGCGGCCATATTTGATAAATAGGTGCCCTTAGAATGTATCTTTATTTATCTAACGCTCCACGTGCGGTCTTTGGCTGGTCGATCGATTCGACCCTTGTTCGACCTCGAAATCTCGTAGGGCTAAGTGAACGTTAATTACCCCGTAGAGGCCGCTCTAACGTTGACTCTAATGACAGCGATGTTGTTTCATATTTGATGACCGTTTTTTTGCTGCGAACAGCTGTCTCCTTTTCTAGAATGTGCATCTACAGATGTCGTCCTTAAGGTTTACCTTTCTTACATTTT
The DNA here is from genome assembly GCA_003439945.1 of Dermanyssus gallinae. Lineage (NCBI taxonomy): Eukaryota > Metazoa > Arthropoda > Arachnida > Mesostigmata > Dermanyssidae > Dermanyssus > Dermanyssus gallinae. The sequence continues at coordinate 937,225 of QVRM01001369.1, forward strand.
GCTTAGATACCCTAGTCGTCTGCGATTTACGTATTGCGATGCAGGGGACGTTGGTAAATATAAAACAACTGGTAAGCCTTTTAAATTTGGCCTGCCCTGGGACACCATTAACAGACATTATCGACGCCGCTCGCAAAAAGTGGTACATTTGTACACTATTTAATATACTTTCGTGGTGTATGGTGATGTATGTTAGTAAAACGGACGTCACCTCCAATGATGGTACAGTACCGGGCTACATCTGTCATCGCGGCAGAATCATAGACTTGAACGTAAGGAAACGGCGCGTGATGTGACGAAACTAAATGAGCATTACTGAAGACGTGCCTGAACCTCGAGGTAAATTAAATAGTCGTAATTTAAATTTCCAGAAGTTTGTCCTTAGTTGCCTCCAAATTTACATCATTAGTAGTAGTGAGGCGATTTAGAGCTTGCCCAACGGCTGGGCCCCGTAGAGCGAGTACCTCGCCGACGTTCCATTGTAGTGAAGTTGTATAACAGAGATAATATATATATATATATATGTGTGTGTATATATATATACATATATATTTATGCATATATATATATTCATATATATATATATATATATATATATATATATATATATATATATGAGCGCGTGGGATTTAACGTCGGCGTCTTTTGCATTAAGGGGGAAAGCAAACTCCCTCAAATGTCTTAATAAATCCCATAAACTGCCGGCTAATTGGCTCACTGCCCACCATCTCGAGTGACTTCACCAGTGGCCCTATGTCTGTCCAATCTGGCAGCAGCCTCATCAGCCCGAGAACAACTTGCCTGCTAACAACGCTAGTTGTTTAGAAAACATTCTCCTGTACATTGACGTGTGATAAGCGGACAATAAATAAACCACGCAGAAATTTTACATGTCCAAGGGTTTCTCACCAAAAAAATTGTATTCAGCGAAATTACCCCCGAGGCAATCATACTTAGGTTAAGAAAACTTATCATGGTTGGCAAGAACCTATTCCGGGCAAGATCATCAAGCACTACATAGCAAACATTTTGGCAGGCATATGCAACCGATGTATTGGGCAACTCAATCCTAAATCCAAGGGAAAACAAGGCTATTGCATTTGCTGATGGCATAGCTTTACTCGTGCCTACTATTCTTTTCAAATCTTACTTGCGGTCATGAAACAAACTGCGAAATTTTCTCTGATTGGTACTTAAATGCTATGTTTAAATAACATAAAGACAAAAATAATATTTTTCACTATACGACAAAGATTAATAAATCGATTAATACCACTCAATAACAAGTGACTTTGAATTATAATGTTAAGGTGTGACCAATTGATAACATTTGGTTATAAACGGGACATCTTTGCCTGTATATACATTTAAAATATCTGTGCATACCAAAACCTCCGTGGCGTGTGACCTTCATAATTATCATTTTACTATGCATTTAACTCCAGCAGCATGCAACGCTTTTGACAATAGGTTAGGGAAGTGCACGTCACTTAATGTATTTAAGTAAAGATGGCATTATAAATTACTGCGTAAACATTATCCCGATAGACGGAACATTTCATCGATATTATATTATTATTATTATTATTATTATTATTATTATTATTATTATTATTATTATTATTATTATTATGCCTCCCAATTGAGTTAGAGCGGGTGCCACTGAATACTAATAAATGTATAGATAACTGGGATCAAAAGTTCTGCGACGTTTTAGACAAGACAACTCTGTCAGAGGCGTGTATTCGTAAAAAACTGTTTCAAATTGAGTTCAAATCGTGTCAAAATGGCTGCACAGGTCAGTGTTGTGGTCAGTTCGTGCGCGTACAGTCGTATGCGAAGACAGGTTCGCATAGGGACGGATTAGCGACGCTGTACGAGCAGTGGCCGTCGAATATGGCGACCGGCAATCCGGCAGCGGCTGTGAGCCATATGCATTTAGGTAGCTAGCGTACGCCGGTGACCGCCGAGGCTGGCTGCTGGTTGCGTGGTCACGTTCCTGCGTGTCGTCGCGTTTGTGGACGAAGACGTGGACGGACTAGTGGCAGCGTAGCGCAGAAATTACAACAAAATGGTCTTGGCGTCAACGCGACGGACCACAGTCTCACAACGCGAAGAGCACACAGACTTTCTCCGGGGTTGCAAGCCGACATCGGCCCAGAACAACGCAAATACTGGTGCGCACCGTATCTGGAGCATCGGGATACAAAGAAAAACTGCTGCTGCTGCTGCTTAAATCCGGACCTGAGAGAGTGAACGGCGTTGATCTGATCAAGAGAAAAAATTGAGGCTACAAGGTCCATATCAGACGCCGTAAGAAAGCCTGCTTGATGGGAGTCCTCGTCAAATAATCTAGAGGAGTTTTCGGTTATAGTAGTGGATTGATGCTGCTTAGCCGGGGCAGCCAGATAATGGTCAAGAACTAGCGGGTCTGCTATGCAGTCGCCAAAGATGAATAGACTTCTGAAGGTATGGCGTACCGTGCGTCGGCTATGGGAAAACAACGAGCACAACAATACCGACTTTAGTGATATAAAGGACAATGCAAGCACAAGCAGAAAATACACCACTCGAGAAAAAAAAGTAGCAACCGGAATGATAACAAAAACCAAACACTAAAACGGTTCAGGCTAATTAGTCTAATACCTGTAATCATACTGGCATTCTTTTAAATGCCTTTGAAATGTATGCTTGTACACAAATGTTGCTCAACGGAGAGAATCACATATCATGTATTCGAAAATGTCGTAGACAGTAGGACAAAAAGCAAACGCAATATCAGGCGTTCTCAACGAATACTATTCCACAAATCATACGATGTCGAGACTCAGGGGAGAAGAAAAAAGTTGCCTGCGTTGGAATGCTGCATTCAGAGCTCAAATAAACGTGCATTGTAATTGTGTTGTTGTTGTTGTTGTCATCGGTGTTGTTGCTGCTGCTGCTGCTGCTGTTGTTGTTGTTGTTGTTGTTGTTGTTGTTGCTGATGCTGCTCTTGTTCTCGTCGAGCTGAGTGGTAGCGAAAGCATGCGCATTCGTTGTCACAGTGAAGTTGATGCCTGCGCAGTGAGTGGTGGCGTGAGTCTCCAACACCGAGGAAGACAGCTGGCTGAAATCGGTAAGCAGCCCCCCGATCTCGGCGTGCTTCTCGCCACTACGAGTCTAGTTATCTATCGACCTCTCTCACGAGGCTAACGTGCGTACGCATGTACGTACGGAAGACGTGGGCGGTCTGGACGGTGACGGAGGGGAACGACACAGCAGCAGCAGCAGCAGCGGCTGCAGCAGCAGCGTCGGTCGAACGCTGTCTCCCTAATGGTGGGTCGACGGGGCTGGCCAAAATGACCATGACATTTCGAAGCGCACGTAGATTCAAGTTAAGCGTCCTGCAATAGTTGCTATTTGACCTCATTCCTTTCGTGTTTCTCTTCCTCTCTCTCTCGTTCTCTCTCCCTCTCTCGCAGAAGCAGTGCGCCACTCGATGTTCGGCTGTGCGGTCTGTGGTATCGATCGTGTCAGTACACACAAGCATATATATGTATGTATATATATATATATATATATATGCATATATATATGTATATATATATATATATATATATATATATATACATATATATATGTATATATATATATATATATATATATATATATATATATATATATGCATATATATATGCCGTCTGCCACTACATGCCCTGCATTTGCTACGATAATTTTAGCCGGATATCGTCTTTGGCCAATGTTGCGCTAACTAGCGTCCCGTTTGTTTGGTTGTTTAGTGGTGCTTATTTGCACTCATCTTTCGATGCATCGAACTGCATTTCATCGATATTCCACCACACGATGCGGTAGAGCTTTGACAGGTTCTTCAGAGCCCGGATTTTGTGAGACCGTCGTACGAATTTGCGCCGATAATATTGACACGATAAAAAAATTCCTTTTTATTGAAGAGTAGTATTCGTAGGAGTTCTTTGGGCGTTGCAGCGTAGCAGTTTTCTTGATGTATCGCGCACTTTGCCGCATAGGGTTGCAGCTAGTTACGCTTTTGAGGCACTACTACTGTGTAGAATTTCTTCTACCTTATAAAACCTTCTCTCTCTCGCTCTCTCTCTTTATATATATATATATATATATATATATATATATATATATATATATATATATATATATAGGATTAATCCATGAGTCCGTTCTGTAAGTTGCATGTGCTGTGCTGCTCAGCCCCGGGGGAGGATGAAAACGGTTGGAAAAGCGTTGTATTACACCGTGGAATTTGATCGAAAATCTAACTTACGCAACCTTTTACGCTCGAGTAAAGATGGCAGACTTAAATGTGCATCTTCGTTATTTAGTGCTGTTTTTATTTCTGGAAAGAAAAGAATGCAACCCAATTCGTAACTAAGATATGTAAAATGAGTGTTGGAGAGTGAGTAATATAGAGTAGGATGTTCAAAAGTGGTTCGTCCGTTTTAGGAGCGGCGACTTCGACGTTAACGACTGAGACCGACCCGGGCGGCCTTTGACAGCGGACACGGCCGCATTAACAACAGTGGTCGAACGAAACCCACACCTTTCGCTGCGCGAGATCGTGGCTATTGTTGACGTGCCATATACATCCGCTCAAAGGAATCTCCATGCCGAGGGATTCGTCAACAAGTTGGATGTATGGAGCCGCCCGCGCTCAGCAATCGCCAACCGCAGAAGCGGGTGCTAGTTTGCAATCAGCTCTTAAAAAAGAACGACGATCGCCGACTTCTCTGCATTATGGTGACAGGAGATAAGGAAAATATACTCTTTAAAAATGTTATCTGCAGAAAGGCGCGGCTTAAAAATGTAATGAGCCCCAAGCAACTGCCATGCCCATACAAGAAAAGTGATGTTAAGTATTTGGTGGGCTGCGAAGGGGGCGATCTTTTATGAGCTGTTACAAGCACACGAAATGATTAATACATATAAAATACTGTCAACAACTAGACAATTTAAAGAGAATAATAGACCAGAAGCGCCCGGAATTGGAGAGCAGACAAGAAGTGACTTGCCACCACGACAACGCAAGACCGCACAAATCTTTGCTCACCTTCAAAATGTTAGTGAAACCTTGATGAGATATTCTGGCATATCTTGCAAATAGTTCTGACCTTGCTCCATCGTATTATCATCTGTTTCGGTCCCTTCAAAATTCCTTTAATAGCAAAGAATTCGATTCTTTGGGAGGTGTTAAAACGTATATAAACTATTACTTCGGAAGCCAGAATGCCACCTTCTGGAGGAATGGAATCCTGTCTGACCGTTGGGCTAAGGTAGTTGAACAATACAGCATTCAATAAAAGCTTTCCGTTGTAACGACAGGTGTCTTCGAAAAGTGGTAAAAAGTCCGAACGGACTTATGGATCAACCTAATATATATATATATATATATATATATATATATATATATATATAGTAAATTATGGTTTCAAGTGCTTTAGAAACTCCTGCATCAGAAATGTATGTAGTAGCCCGTTGCATTGCCTGGGCACAATGTTCATTCCAGGACATTTTTTATGGTCATTCTGCTTTTCCGATCGTTTATTGAATGATCATTAGCTATAATTTCAATACTTAATTTAATACTACGCAGTACCACTATTTTATGGTTGACTTTGTTGCAGTTCATGGCTCAAATGGTTATTGCTAGTTTTGAGCGAGTCGACTCGGCTATCTACTGAGCACATAACGATTTTCAATATGCCCGAATTTGAATCAATTCAGGCATATTGACAACTTTTTTCTTTGAATTTTGAATCAACTGCTAAATGCTATTGATCAAGGCAAATAAAGCGAAACCACATATCTGTATTTTATGCTGTCGTCTCAATACAGTTTTGTTATTATTGCATAAAGGCATAAATATGCATGAACCGGTATATGTGTACACATGCATCTCAAGAAAGATCGAGAGAGAAAGAAAGTATCATAAAAACAAGATTAATAGATATTTTAAAAATTATTTGATTTTATTACAAGTATGATGCGATTTCTAATGAATTAAAATATCGGTGAGGTAGTAATCAAATACATTCATGCACAATTCAGTAATGCTTTTCAGTTCACTAATGGTCGTGGGAACATTAGCGTGCACTTTACTCTTCAAAAAACCCACAGTCGTGCGGTGTGTTAAATTCTTCTTCGTGAATCACATGAGTGTTCTTGGTTGCCCAGATGCGACAGTTTTGTTTATTCACATTCTTGCAAAGCTGGGCGCGGGGACTTTTAAAAGAACCAGCCGATTGTTCAAACACACTAAAGTATGTACTAAAACTGCTTTATATATACCGAGCAAGACGGCTTAGTGGCAAAACCCTTTGTCTTGCATTCGGGAGATCTGGGTTCGAAACCCAGACCGGCCACTCCTATTTTGGTTTTCATGGTTCCCAATTTAAAACAAGGTGAATGCCGGGGTAGATTAAAAATCGACCATGATCGAAACAAAACGGGGAGCATAGATGTCTCAATAAAAAGAGATGGTGCATTACCATCTACCGCTCCCCCCCCCCATATATATATATAATGCATCGCCACGCCGCCTCAACTGCGTGGTAATAGTTGTCCAGCTCTTAATCTCTCTGCACTGTACATGGAAGGTGCTTTTGCAGATCTCGCATACACAGTAACTTGCTCCCTTGCTTATGATGGTTTTGCAAACCTCACAGTTTAGAGCGCCAGACATAATAGACGCTAGTTGCAAGAGAAAAATGTATATATATGTATATGTGAAGAGCGACATAAGGAATTGTAGAGCTCGTTATAGCGAATATTTTCTCCGAATGAAACATGGTGTCGGAGAAGTGTTGCGTCGGAGTAAAAGTGAAAGTACTAACATTTTGGACACTGGTGTTATTGCTCGACATAGGAGCACAAAATGTGCGATTGCGAGACAACCTGCCTTCCGACAGAGAAACTGTCCGTCGTTACGATGCTGGAAGATCAAGACCAGTAGGAGCACCAGCAATGGAAGAGTGCATCCTTCAAGCAGCAGCAGCGGCCAATCGTCCTTCTATAAGCACAAGGGAAATGGCCCGAAACGTTGGTTCGAGTCGCGATACTGTCCACAGGGCACTAAGAGCCGCAGAACTGCATCCGAACCGATGGCAGCTCGTTCGAGCTCTGCTGTATACCGATTTCGAGCGACGCGTTGCAGCACGATTGTAGCTAGTTTCTACGGCAAATAAAAGCCAATGCGGAGTTATCAGTCCTTGTGCTTTTCACAGATGCAGCTTGACTTTACACAAGACGGTGTGCTTGATAGACACGACAACCATTATTGGGCACGCGAGTCCCGCAAATGAACCGCCAGCACTTACGACAAAGGCGTTTCTCAGTGAATGTGTGGGCTGGCACGGTAAACAACTACCTCATAGGCCCACACATAGGGAAGCATACATTTTTAAGTGAAGCGTTACCACAACTGGTAAAAGGCATTCCAGAAGATGTTCGCGAGTGCACGCTCCAGCATCATGAAGCGCCACCGCACTCCACCGCTGCGATACGCGATTACATCCTCGCGAAACGAGGCCTTCGAGAATTAGCGGATTGTCCAACGAGGAGCAGTCGCTTGGCCACCGCAATCGTCCGATTTAACAAGTATCGATTTTCTGTTTGGGGTCACCTTAAGGCTCTCATCTACAAGATTCCGGACAAGTCACGTAAAAAGCTAGTCGTGAGCAGTTACTAGTTATCATAATTGAGTGCGCTTCTAGAGTGACATGCCCATCGGACCGCCATAGATTTAGCACCAAAATGATTGCCATAAACTGCGCATTTGCCTAATGTGTTAGTGAGCGTTTGAACAAAAAAACTAATAATGTAACTTACATTTAGGTAAACTGATTGGCTCGCAATCGCAAATTTTGTACTTCTATGTTGGGCAACACCAATGCGTGAACAAATTTTTTTGTGATTTTACTCGCACTATGAAACAAAACTTCTCCGAGCCCAAACTCCATTGTAAAAAAAATATTTATATCAGACACTACAATTGCGCATATATATATATATATATATACATATATATATATATATATATATATATATATATATATATATATATATATATATATATATATATATATATATATAGAGAGAGAGAGAGAGAGAGAGAGAGAGAGAGAGATATTAAACCGGTAACGGAACAATATAGACTTGTTAACGAGATGTGCAACTAAAGCTGTTTCGATGTACAACAATCCTCCTGCATCTCTTCGTTCTTATCTCAATAACGTGGTGACGGATAATGGCAGCGGCAAAGGCAGAGGGATGTCTTCTCAGTTGAATTAAACGACGAACAACTACAAGGGGAGTGCGCCAATTTGGAAGGCACTGCTTACAGGGCTACCGATTACTGTTGTGCCATTCAACAGACCGATCACAAATAGGGCTGTACCGTACTCGTACATTTTATAACTTTTTGAGCTGACCCTCAGCCAACATTTAACGCCTACAGATTTGACTTTGTGAGACGGAGCCCCATAAATACAAATGTGCAACGGTGAAACTCGAACCCGTGCACGTATGTAACTCCGCCGGTCGCAAGGCGCACACGACTGCACCACGCCACCGGGCTTGACTGTACCGTATCTAGAGCTATGCAAACACGCATAATAAACAAGTAACGCTGGCAATGTTACAAATTTCACTTCTTGTCCTCGGAACTCGGAAAAACTAAATTGATGTTTTCAAAGAACCTAAAGTGATGAGTACGAGTTTAATTAAGCAATGACCAGTATTGATACCTATGAGCTAGGCAAATACCGTAACGATACTGTCAAATAATCAAGTTGAAAAACATTTGCCTTTTAGAGGCTTGCACATTGGGAGAAAAGCACCTTTAAGTATATCGCGCTAGCCTTCGCAAAAGAAGAAGCTATTATCCAAGCGGGTACACGTGATACTGTAGCAGTCAGAATAAAGCCAGCAGAAAACAGATAGACAGCATAGCATCCCTTAAGATAAAGTTCTAGGGGCTACCTGGAACGTAGCGATAGACACCAACAAAAATAATAAAGGAGAAAATAAATACTCTCAAGGAGTGAGCATTTACGCCCTTCTTTGCGCATTTGCGTCTCTTAAATGAGACCATTTCTACTCTATTCTAGTATAAAATAGAACAAGCACACAATACGATATGCACTAGGTGTATGTCATCGGTGAAGGCCGCACAAGGCTTTTCTCTTTAAAGGAAACTCCGTCCGTTAAGTCTGGCCACAGCCTAAACGGCAGAAAATGGGTGGACAAATATTTTCACCCAAAACAAATCGAATCTCGAAACATGAGAGGAAGGTTGAAATGAATGGAAGGACGTACGTACAGGTGCTCCACCGTACGATATCGCGTTCAAACACTCGCGAACCAAAACCGTTGAAACTTCCGTCCTGGCGAGAGAAGTTTGCGTACTTTGCAGACGGGCAAATCGTGAGTGCTTCTTGTATAGAAACACACGAAAAAAAGGCAAAATATGTGTGTGTGCCTATATATATATATATATATATATATATATATATATATATATATATAGCGAGAGAGAGATATTAAAGTCCACACCTTCTGCAGCGGCCAAGGAAGCTGCACAAAGCTGGCGGCGTAGCCCTGTAAATATTTGCTGTGTTCGCAACATATGGATGTTGGAGAATCTGACACTCATGGGGGTGGTGGTGGTGGTGGTGGTGGTCGTGAAGATGATGATGACGACAGTGTCGTGGTTTACGATGACACGAGCAACACGCAGCGTGCCGCAGAGCGATTCGTCCGGTAGCCGATTTCTCCCGTACAGCGTGCAGCTTCACTAACAGGATTGAGCAAGGCAGCTTCACTAACGGGATCTAGGTAGTTCGAACAAGTAGGATGGCTGACAGAGAACCGCCTGTGTCGAGCCGGTCTGTGTCTACCATGGGGCCCGCCGGGACGGTTCCGATGTGCGACTTCTTCCGGCGGACAGGTCGGAGGCGCCAGGAACCGGGTCGGCGTGACCCGTCGCGTGTTGCGATTGCGAGATAGTACGCGACCATATGCGTACGCTTCAAACATACTCGTTTCAAGTTTCAGTATAAAAATACACACGCTTCTCTAGCTTCCCTGCTCACCTGTTGTTGTTGTTGCTATTGTTGTTGTTGTACTTCTTCTTCTTCTTGCTATTATTATTGTTGTTGCTGTTGTTGTTGTTGTTGCTGCTGCTGCTGTTTTTGTTGCTGTTGTTGTTGTTCTTGTTGTTTTCGCCGCCGTTATAGAGCCGATGAAACTCGCGTAAGAACGACAAGCTGACACCACACACCTCAACATACTGCGTGTTTGTTGTACAATCCTAGATATGGCTTTAAAGCAGAGCAAAGGGCGGCAGCTAAATAACGCCGAGCATACAGAGGGGATAGGGAATACGAGATCTGTGCTCCTTTCGCTGGTGCTATAACATTTAACGTTAACTCCGGCCGTCTTTTACTATTATTATTATTATGAACGCAGGCCGGTTTGCTTCCTCTCAATTAATATCAGTTGTTATTACTATTGTGATGAATGAACGTTTTCACTGCCATCTGTTCATTTCAAATCGCGCCTATAATAGAAGGCGCGTTCCCGCTACAAACAGTTAATGGCACCACAGGTCTCAGAAACCTCGCATCGCGTCCGTCGTCTGTAATATCATCCTTATATATTGCGATACCTCTTAAAAATTTTGCGGTGCCCACACTTATAGAACCCAGTGTATCCAAAGCACTAGGCACGAAGTAGTAGTCTCTTGACGGTTTGAGATACTTTTTTGTATCTGCGTGTATTGCGACTCATCGACACTCAGCAGAGCTGTGACGAAGGCACGATGACGCCGCCGTGCATAATACAGTTATATCCCATACAAGGCTGTATGATCATTCATTAGGCTCCCGTTTGTCTTGTAAGACTGCCGGGCCTTTTTAAGCAGCTTAGCCGTTATAGACCGTTCACCACACGACATGCATCTTAATAGCCGACACCACCCGGAACGAGTTAAGATCCGGCATAGCGCCAGGCTGACGAGAGGAAAGGGGTTGAAACCGTCCTCTACTAACGGAATGCTGAGCCACTAAAAAACGGCATTTTCTCCTATTGATGTCGGGTCATCAATGCTATTCTTTGCTGCCTGTTATCGCTTAGAACTCGCTGGCCTACTGCAGCGACATGCATATCGTGTTTTAGTCATTGATCCCTCAATGTAATCGAGCTAAGCCATGTAGTGATAGAACAGGATAATCATAATATTTATCGCGCCTATCATAATGTGTCTAATATATAATTTAATATTGATTAGTTAATTTAAACGCTACGCAAGTGCTTTCACCGATTTAGGCGATTAGGCAAAGGAATTTTTCGATATTTTTTTTTATTCGATTTATGTATATATATATATATATATATATATATATATATATAGGAGTGAACTTTATTAAATTACTTTTTATGTTAGCACTTTGGAGTGAACAACTGCCTGCGCGTTAACGTGTGGTTACGGGTTCTTTAACATTACCAGAAACAGCTTGCAGGCAGTCCCTTCTGCTCGTGGCTAAAAGAGGATTCCAGACGCTGTCTCCGTAGCAGGTCCCACGATGGTCGCATCAATGTCTAATGCCTGGCAAAAGGCGTCAGGGAAACTAGGTTCCTCGGCGGTCGAACGCTTACGTACGCGACTGGAGAATTCCAAGGTATATCTTTTAGAAAAAGCTTCTTCCTGAGGACCCGATTTCGCAGACAAGCTGGGCCGCGCCGTTGTAGGACATATTTCTAGCCAGTCTTATTGAGTTAACAGAAGACGAGATGGACAAGCAGTTTTATCTAGTAATGCTGGTACATGGCTTAATGCTCTACCAAGTGCCCCGTTGGAGCGCTCTTAGAGGGCTTTGTCGTCAAGATCTGTAATGGACTTCGCCTTAGGATCCCACTACTCAAAAAAAACATAAGTGCAGCTGCGGCTGGAAGGTCTGACCACTAAGCCACCATGGCTCATCCTGCACCCGCAGCTTAAGCAGTAAAACGAGACACACTGCTCCAATTGATACTTTGGCTCGTGCCCTCACGCCGTCTGGCTACCTTTGTGTTCTCGGACCTGTAGACAGACGACTGTCGTCGACCTGACGGGATGATCCTAACAGTCTCTAAGGGTAAAAAGACATTCACTGGATATATAATGCGGTAACGCAACGGCGGCCCCTGAGCACCTTGTTCAGGCAGTCGGCACAGCGGCGGTGCTTTTACTTTCCTTAATGGTTCCCTTTTAGGAATGGTTGGGATCTAAGAGCGGAAGAGCGCCGCCGTTTGTTGCAAGACCCTGCACTCAAGAGGGAAAACGAGCGGTAACGGAGCGTTGCTTTATGGCAGGCGGAGTAGGACGGTCTGGAGAAGAGTGCTCCAAGCGCCAGTCTCCCGAAGCTTAAACCAAACATCAACGAATAGTTAAAGCGGCCCGGGAGAGAACTAACCTTCTACACCTCCTAGGTCCTGACGGGTCACGGGGACTTACAATCCTACCTGTTCTGGATCGAAAAAGCTGCAGCCCCACGTGCGCCCACTGCGGCGATGGACTTGAGAATACCCCAGAACAAACGGTGACCCGCATGGGCAGGGCAGCGTGCCTCCGCTACGTTTTTAACAGTACTAACACCGAACATGCTGGGTCTTTGCCCCAGTGGCTTGAAGTCACAAAGATTTTTAGAAAAACATTCAAGTCAAGATCTATGGCAAATAATCGCCGCACTATACGCACTCTTCAGGTCTCCGGGAAAGAAGCCAGCCACCAATTGTTTGAAATATTTGCACATACAATTCCCGGTCGGTTGGGAGGATGGGGTGATGGTTTTTAGTGGGTTGGAGTCCCACCCTATCGGCGCACACTCACAGACGAGGTCCCTGCAGTAGTGTCCGTGAGTGCAAACCGCATTTTCCAGCTACTCCTCTACATTACGAAAAACCTGCACAATGCCGACCGGTTTTTTTAAACGTCTTTCCTTAATTGGTCTGTCTGAAACTCTAGGCCTCCGCTGTATGTGCCTGTTACTGAGTGGACCAGTCTGTGTTCACGTCTGTTTACATATTCGTGTGTAATATCCTGTTTAAAATCGTATCTATTTAAAATCAATTATTTGATCAGCGTCTGTTTTCCAACCAGCTTGCAGTGCAAATATTTCTGAGGCGTTTATTGGGAATTCAGCCGTATCTATAGAAACATAGAAACACTGTCTTTACGCGGTTGAGTTAATTTAGATTTTCTTGAGGCAGGTAGGATGCAAAGTTCTACATGCTATAAAATATTATCGGTCTAATTTTATTACGGAATATATTAGTAGCAGTTCACGGGCCTATTTCTTGAATATTTTTATAAGCGCTATGGCCACGTTGTTTTAGCCCTTTTCTCGTGAAGCTGCCTTATAAAACTGAGCATTGGTATATGAGTTACTCCGACCATAGTTCCACTCATGTCTCGCTTATCTTGCGCTATCTGTCCTTCTAAGCGTATGTCACCGCAAATTACTCTTGTCTTCTGGACGTTAATGCTAATTAGGTTTTCATGGCGCCATCTTAATGTTTTGCGTAAGCAATATTGCAGGTGTTATGGTGACTTCGCTGTCATAAGGTTGTCAGCATAGAATGCATGTTCTGCGTTTGTTTCTTGAATTAGTGAAGAGGTTCGTGGCGTATGCGACATAAATAAACGGTGAGTCTCGTTCTTCTTATACTAAACCAAGAGCCTCTTCTATGTTTTCATTGGTGTAATATACCTTGATGATATTACTGTTAAGCTTTAACATGTTGCCCTCGAAGTTGAATTAAGTTCGCAATTTTTTCTAAAATGTGGCCTTGCGGGTCAAACGCCCGGCGCTTATCGATAAACGTCGCCTAGAATATTTTATTTGCGCGTAAGCAGCCTTTAATCCCAATGAGTACTTGCTAAACAGCCTACTCAGTCGATCTTTGGGGCAATCATTCCGGACTGCTCGTAGGGTTCTATATACCTGTATGAACACGGTAAACGTTATACAATACCATTAGTTTATAATCCACGGTCGTAAATGCGATCCTTCTATGGTTTTGAAGTTCAGTTGGGGACATTTCCCTTTGTAGCGTGTCATCAACTAACGTTCTTTCCCTGCGTTGCGTATTTTTCCATCGCAGAGACGTGAAAGAGGTGGGTGAACGGAGAGACGATAATTGAACTACTGGACTTCAGTTGTTTATAAACGATGTGGTCGGGTCCTCATGATTTTCCATTTTTATTTTTCTTAAGGTTAAATGCACTTTATACTCCATCAGAGGTATTACTACGTCCTCCGAGAATTTGCTGTTTAATTTAAACCTTCTTGGAAGGGCAAATAAATTGTGATTATTTGTAATTCTTTTTAACTGATTCAATTCTTGACGACCTCGGAAGAATACATTTGCATTGTTACATCTACAGCGGATTTGATTGGTTGTTCTTGTCGCCGCTTGTGCCGTTGCGGTTATTATATAGCTAAGAGTGAACCAACAAGGGCACTGTGCATTTACTTGCGCGATGTTTAAGTCTCAGCACATTGGTCTTCGTCGACGAAGTACCAAAGCCTGCCCGGAAACTTCATGAATTCGTTGGCTGCAGTCTATCACCGGTTTCCTTTGTGCGCGCGTCAGTATGTGTAACGAAGCCAATTGGGTGAGGTCTCCCTTTCATCTGTTCATTTTAGCCAAAGCCGTTCCGCTATTGTCCTATGCTTTTCTGTTTCGCCAACACTGAACCGAATCTACGCGAACGCCACGAAATGGAGCTTTCGTTAGAGAGCTTTCCTCGTGCCGGTTTTGTCGGTCGGCATTTTTCAGCCCTCTCTAGACCTTTTTTTTCTCAACGCTGTGCTGCTAGACGAGCGACTTTTCCCATCAGTAAAGCTGCCCGCTGCCACGCTGGATACAGCGGCGAGAGAAGGGTCTGCTGGTAGTTATTTATTGGCGGTCGCAGAGCTGTCGCGCCGACCCGGCAGGCACTTCTACTAAATAAAAAGGAAGGGGACAATGAGGAGGTAGATGGAGAAAATGAGGCGACCAGTGAGATCCGACAGAGGGAGAGACGCATGGAGCGCGGGTCAACGTGTGAAAGTCGAGACTGTGGCTTGTTAAAAGCTTGACTCCTTGCAAAATGAACGCCAGTCGGATAAATTGCACAGAAACCAAAACCTGCGACCACTTTTTGTGCTAAAATGGCTAAATTGTTTAGGTTGGATGTGTGCTATAGGCAACGATAACAACACTATTTGATATGGTAGTACGTGATATCACGCCGTTTTTCTCGAGACTGCTAGCTCTTTACTCTTAAAAACCCAACCTGACCTATCAATCTAACGAACTAACTGCTGATAAAAGCCGACTCCGGTTCTTAATACGTTCTCTATTTTATCATTACACTCGACTTAACAGGGCATGCAATTTTCTTCGAAGATTTGGCGTTCGTTATTCAGATTTTAAAGACTTCTATGGCTTTTCCCGAAATAGATCATTTACAGTCTCTAATGAGGCCCAATTATAGAACAAATTTGTGCAATAAAGTGATTATGTTGTAACACTGTTACATGCCAGAACCACGTTCTCTACCTTTTCCGCTTCTATGCCATACTTTGTCTAGTTGGAATAGATGGCCAGGATTTATATGTTTGCTCCACTATTCGGTGCACACCTTTTTTACTATCATACTCAATAATGAAGTCTTGCAATTGTTACCAAAGTTCACAGTTTGCTCAAAACAATAATATATATAGCTATCAAGCAGTACTTTCGTGGATAGGAATCCACCCCTCTACTTGATGCCACCACATTCGAATATGCCACGACAACAATACATATAATTTTTTCTACTCTCACTTCGCTTCTGCGCCAGCGAAGTGACGAAAGCCCGCATTCCTCTGCAACTGCGCGTTTTCCTCTCGTCTTTCAGTATGAAAACAACGCTTAACAAGAAAGCTGAAAAACAGTCACTACAAAGCAGAAGCGCCTAGAGCTTGTCGATATTCTCTAATCAGGAGATGCCGGAGACGCTTATGGAAGAGCTTAATGCAATTTATGAGAACTGCATATAAATAACCTCCGAGTGTCCTGTGCATACTCGTCCAATCCCCGGCAAGAGTTTACCCACAGCCCTCTCAGTGAGCTTCAGTCGGTCCCAGAACCAAATTGCTGCCCTAGAATTGCCTCTTTCACAGACGAATGCTTTCTCGCAATAACTCATTTAGAAAGAGTTCTGCTCGGCGCGCAGCAGCCTGATTTGATATTAGACTGCCGAGTACGAGCGATAGAGTTTTGTCGTATTGTCTACGGATTGCTGCGTTTGATCTTGCATTTCGTATTGACAGATATGTGTCCAAAAGGGCAATAACTCGATCCGCAAGCATTATGCAAATCATAGTATGTGTAAGTTGAGAAATAGTATGCATGGGTTGAAAAACCGTATAGTTCATTGTGAGACGTCACGTCACGTCTCTGTGTCCACATAAGCTACAGCCATGACAGAATGTCACGACACGCCAATACACCTATCAGGGGGGGGGAGGGGATTAGGGGTGGCCAGTCCTTCGAATGACACTCTTGATTACGATTGCCTCACACTTT
Source organism: Dermanyssus gallinae (assembly GCA_003439945.1). Taxonomy (NCBI): domain Eukaryota; kingdom Metazoa; phylum Arthropoda; class Arachnida; order Mesostigmata; family Dermanyssidae; genus Dermanyssus; species Dermanyssus gallinae. Next base: position 953,848 of record QVRM01001369.1, read on the forward strand.
GTGAATAAATCCTTAAAGTTTGTCAGGCTTTCGCCAGGTCATCTCACGCTCTCATGGACGATGCCGCCGACTTCGACGTCGCTTTCATCATTAATTGTCACTACTGCAGCCACACTGTGCACTCTGTAGGAAAGTGCCTTGGGACGAAGAAGCAAGGCGACCGCAGCCGCGCCGAATTGGTCAACATGGGCACGATAAGAAGTTCGCAGTCGCCAACGCATTCGTTCACTCATGCACGCGCCGACCCAGACACTGCAGTCAGTTTGAAGTTTTTACCATGCTTGCACTTACTTAGAGACCCGCAAGGCTTATAGAGAAACTTTGGAGCCCTCTTATCCCCGCCTCCAATCCCACTTCGAGCGGCCTTCTTTCGACTTCGTCTTGCGGGCGATACGATTAAGCCGCCGAATATAAATCGATGGATGGGATACTCGAATAAGTAGATGCAGCCAGTTGACTGCAGTAGCGAAGATTTGCAACGGCTACGCGTTGGACAATCGGCCGCCAATTAGAGAATCAATGGCCATCAGGCCATGCACAAGCAAGAAGAGGTTAAAGCAGACATACGGCTAGAAATTAATTACAAAAGTTGACAGTGCAGAAGAAAGGGAGAACGATTGTAATAGCAGTCGAAAACAGGTGTACCATAATTGCTTAGTCACGCAACATGGACCGAAAGCGAATGTAACTCCACACTAACGGGCTGTTAACTCGTAATGAGACAAAATTTTGCCGGGTTGATCGAAATGCGTATACATCACGTGAACACTCTACACAGCCTGATATTGTGCATTGAATCTTATCTATAGCCTTTACTTTTATGGTGCAGGCTACAATTGCTATCCCTGGATTCTGCATAATCATCGACTCGAAAAATAGTAGCCCTTCATAGTGAATATGGTTACATTAGATTTGTAAGATACGTATGAATATAAAATATTTTAATTTTGTGAGTGCTTGGATATAAGCTAAAGAATAAAATACACGTATCTGTGTAAATATGTACGCATATACTAAGATCTGTATTTAGAAATTAAAAATGTATCTGTATTGTAGCTGGAGAAATGGACAACACGGCGATAAATAAATATAGTATACACTTACCAATTTGAACAGATTTTTCTACTTATAATAATAATAATAATAATAATAATAATAATAATAATAATAATAATAATAATAATAATAATAATAATAATAAACGAATTATTTAAAACAAATTTGCAAGAATACGTTCAGACCTCTCAACTGTAACATCGTTTAACATGTAATAAATAATAATAATAATAATAATAATAATAATAATAATAATAATAATAATAATAATTATTATTATTATTATTATTATTATTATTATTATTATTAATTATTAATGTTATTATTGTATAATGCTGTGCGGTCTGATTGATATAAAAAAGTGTATATATATATATATATATATATATATATATATATATATATATATGTTTTTGTTTTTCTAATCACTTTCGGTTGCTTTGACCACACGCTCATACACACCTTGCCAGGAGTTCACAAATACAGCACATTAGCGCATTTAGTCCATAGCTCCAGCAGTCCATTTAACCGATTATTGAAGGAGTGTTCTTCCTGGGACCGATTATTAAAGGGGTGCTCTCGCTATTGCTGCACCCAATTAGTTGATGACTCTTTTGTACCCAGCCCATTGTTTCTATCAGTACCGAGTAAAAATAGCAGGGATCCAGCTACGCCTATTTGCATTTCGCAAATGTCCCCTGTGACATCTTCTGCCTGTCTAACGACTTACCCAAGAAATCTTGTAGTGCATTACTACAGGATTATTTAAACAAGTCTTTAAACAAAACCTGAGGTTTTCATAGCAATAAAAAATAGACAATTTCTTATCCGTGCAGCTTGCAGGAAAAAAGAATGTGCCGACGTATGTGTATACGTCGGCACCCGCAGAGCCTTTGGGTCTTAACACATTTATGAGACGTTTTTCCCCTAGTCGATTGAGATGCATCTTGAAGCTACTGTGACTCAGGTCTAATGGAATCTGTCTAAAATTTATTGGTATGGCTGCTGTGGACACCGTGCGACTTGTCCGGGTAATAAGCCTTTGTGTGAGCATTTACATCTGTACAGATTGAGACGTTGGTGAGGGTGTATGCTTGCGATGACACCACATAACCGTCATCTCAGCCCAGGGGAGCTGAAAAATGTACATTCAATTTTACGATCGTGAAGCAAGTACGCGAGATGCAGAGATGGAATTATTTGACTTTGATTGCCTCAACCAGTACCGATGCTACAAGAGGGAGCGTGGGGTCGCTAATATTTGGTGCAATGCATGCTGAACGTGTTAAAGTCTAGTACGAAGCTTAAATGCACAAATGACAAAATGGGCAGGCATGTTCCACTTAAAAGCCTCATGGATAACATACGGTCTGCACATAGTCAGAAACAGAAAATCAGAAAATGCAACTATGTCTACAAAAAGTTAGTCCTCAACACTCAGAAAATTGTTGATTTATTTTTGTCTAAAGTAACGCAGCTGCCTGCATACTATTGTAGAACCTATTGCTTTCAAAAACGCGGAAAATCCTCCTCTAAGCATTAATAATTATGTAGACGAAAGAACTTTGTTTGCATATTGCAGATTTTTTTCGTCGGAATATTACTGACATCCTGGATCTTCGGGTTCACAGCTGAATACCTGTTTGTAACGAATAAATCTCTATTTAGTAGAAACACTCATAGTAGTTTATTCAGACCTTAGAGACGAATATCAAAACCGATGAGCAGAGCTTGCATTACTTGATTTAAAAAAATATATATCGAAATATAGGCGTGCTATTTGCGATAACATTTACGATTACTGCTTATATCAATAATCGTTAAGCGATGGTTTTTATTAGCATGAACGCGTTTAGTCTACCTAAACGTTTCCCTGCCAGTGGGAAACCTTCAAAAGCTTCGGGAACAATCCTACCGAGACAATGTAACAACGAAGGCATGTACTAACGCCTCCGTAATGACGATATCAACCCTAAAGGTATGCTTTCAGGCTGGGTGTTTTTATCACCTCGCTAACGCTCATCGGCGAGAACAGTATGTTTCAGCTGCGAATACGCATCGTTCATTTAACGATTTATCGAAGCACGATTTTACGTTCGGGTGCGCCAACTACGCAGAGCCGATGTGGAGCGTCTCTAAATAATGACTTAAACATGATATCCGCTGGACTGTCGAATACTACAAATCAGTTGTTAAATCGCCTATGAGCCCCATTAGAATCCTCGCCGTTATATCCCAACGGCACATGCGCAATTCTATCTAAAGCAGTTGCCAACAGTTTCACTCCAGGCCGACGAACCGAGCACACAAACACACCCAAACACAAAAATGCAACGAGCAGAAACCGTTTATAAATCACTTCGTTGCGTTAACTGATGCGACTTCGTTTATTTTGTCAGTCTACCAAGTTTGGCAAGGCTAACTAACTAACAAACGAAGCAACCACTACCGCAACGACAACAAAAACGAGATAACGAGACAGCAATAGCAGCAATAGCGGCGAACGAGAAGCGTGTGTATTCTGTGGTTGCTGTGTTGGTATTGCTGTATAATGCAAACAGTATTTTTTCAAGGAGCTTCAAGAACGAAGGCAGGAAGGGCGGGTAATCTGTTCTGGCCTGCTAATTGATTTATAATCTACGATAACGAGAGCAGCACCACAGGGCATTTTGGCGCCGGGCCGCTACAGCTGTTGACGCTACCCCTCACAGCCAACCTGTACGGCACAGGCACCGGAGGACCGCAGGTATTTAACGTGCTTCGTGCCTGGTGAAAGTCGCCAACTGAGTTTTCAGTCTGTCGGCCAGCTTCTTGATTCGACAGGTCCGACTTCGACAGACATTCGCCGCCGTTCTTTACGCTATAACGCCGCCGTTCTTTAAGCTATAACGCCGCCGTTCAGTACTTCTATGTTCATCATTCGAAGCATAATCGGACCCATTTTTCCAAAGTGTTAGTTCATAGACTAATACTATATGCCGTCATTTCGTCTTGACCTCGTTAGTGGCTAACTTCAGTGTGATTGTCATTTGCTTATTTTGGCTTTTTCCGCCAGATAAATGTCACAGCAAACCTGAGTTTAAGAATCAAAGAAGAGGAAATAGTTCTACTCGAGCAGGATTCGACCCTACGCATGGCAACGTTTCAGTCCTTAGGTAGCGTTGTTTTCGCCAGGCGGCCATTTTTTATTCAGATGGCGTCAACTAGCTCACGTTGTATTCAGCCCACAACGCGTCGTCTACTTTAAATGGTACAAAATTACATGTTGAACAGGAAGATCTACGGAAATATTTGATTCCACTAAGTTGCGAATGGCAAAGCCGCCCTCGAATGGCTGTAACATTTCGAACACTCCGGAGCAAGTAAGCCGTCTGTATTTCAGATATTTATTAAAGATTTGCCTGTCAAAAAGTACTCCCCAGTCGAACCTCTTCAAGCTTCACTCCGTATTGCAATATATACAGTCATCGGCAATATTTACATATATGCGAGGGCTATTTCTAGCACGTTGAATTGTGAAAATTGAATCGGAACCGTCAAGGTGTTCTGGTTTGTTTTGCTTCGAATCGCCATTGGTTAGCTACACACATGCCAATTTCGTGCCAATTGGTGACGACGTTGTTTGCTGTTTGAGTTTTGTGTAAAGAAATAAAGAAAACGAGGTTGGGCGATTTTAAAAATGCCAAACTATAGAGGAGCAACGAATCTGCGTCAAGTTCTGCTTTAAAGTCTATTAGGTTTTATTGATGTGGCCAACAAGTTGGCAACATCTGCGCGACAAAGAAAACCAATTATACCTCTAGTCGCGTCATTCTGAATGACCCTGCGGTAGTCGTTGAGTGCGTCTACGCCCCATAGAGTAAGTTAGAATTGGCTCCAGATGCGCATTGTAGACACGTACCAGAGGGTCCCGCGAAGCCTTGGATATTCTCAAACGCACGAGTGAGGCCACCACGGCGTAGCGGACTCTGGCACCTGGTCCTACATGACTGTCTCATTTCAAGGCATTTCGCCTCTGAGCTGAGAGGAATTGCAGAGTCGCGTACTCGAAAGGATATATATATACCTGTTTTAAACTTCTATCTCAAAACCTGTTGTGGTAAAGAGCGAGTGTCGTCTTCGTCAAGTGAACCACCAGACCAAATCTTTGAAATAAATATATGAACCTCTCAATGTTGGTTTCAGCGTGCTGAAGATTATGCGTAATATTGTATAATTAGAAGGAAAATACACGGAAGAGTGGTGTCGTCTGCATAGACGATTGGGCGAAAATCTGCCCATATATCGATGTCCCATAGGACGAAATGTAGATAATGAAGATAAGAGTTCCAAGAACCGAACCCTGAGGCGTGCCAGCGTGTACAGTTCTCGTTGCAAACCTAAAAGCTCCCATTGCCACAAATTTCCTCTATCCGTTAAGATAAAATTTAAATCAAGATGTTACTCCTGACACTTTAAGAAATATAGAGTGGTCGAGGCACTAAATTTTTTTGGCTGCGTCAAGAAATGCGCCAATGCACATATTTCCATCCTCCGCAGTTTCACTGATCTCCCACCAGATACGTCCCAATGCCAGCTCAGTCGATCGTGCCCCCTTAAACTAAATTGGAAAATAATTTAAATTTAAATGTTTAAGTTCAAACGACGTTTCACCTGTTGTAAGCTTTTAAAAGGCTTCTGAGACGAAAGACACCAAGGATTTCGAGTGATCGTTACCAGGTTGAACCCCTCTGCCCTTACCCTCCTTACCCCCCAGCAGTCACCGCAGATTTCTTGAGGCGTTCTGGAAACAAGCCCGTTTTAACTGAAATGTCGATTACGGCAGCTAGAGAAGCCGCTAAGATGTCAATAAATTTAAAGTTTACGTCTTTAGCAGCAATCCTTGTTCCCCCGGTGTTCGAGTTCTCCCTTTGGCCCTGCGTTTGCTACGGTCAACATTTCACTTCGCACTGCTATATTCCTCCGATGTGTGCGCAAGTAGCGTGAGAACAGGTGGTGCGAGCTTGCATACCACGGAGTGTTTTTGTCACGCTCGAGATGGGACGCTGCTGCCTCAGCGCCGTTTCACTACAGTCTGTTTGTAACGGTTCCGGCTACTGACCGATAACCCCCTAGAAGCCTTCTTTGTTATATGGATGCTTTGTCGCCGTCGTCGTCGCGCCGGATCAGTCCAGTAGTGGTAGTATCGATGGTGACGGTGGTTGCGTACGGCGCTGTTTGTTATTGCTCGGCCAATCGCACGATATCAACGAGCAACTCGTTGCTCAATTTCGTTTATGATCGCGAAGAAGTCGAGTCGTTTACGCGAGCTCATAAACGGTTTAGTAGAGAGCTGTCGCTGAGCACCACGTAAGATCGCTGTTCCCTGCATTCTGTCTCAATAACCCAATAAGCCCGCAACGCGATCTCGCGCAACAACAAAAAAAAAACGTCTGAGTCATTTGATCTAATATGAAAATTAAGAAGTTAATAAGCATCACACCACTGACTGCCCTTCTGTGTTGATTTTGTTCCTACCTGCATGCACAAACAAAATGCGTATCGACGTATACAGTGTAAGACAACATTCTAACAAATGATTCAAGGTGGTACCTCATCTAAGAGTCGGCACCGGTCGGTTCTGTACGGTGTCCTCTGTACGTTCGGTACGCTGTGTTCTACTTGTGCAATTTCTTTATCACGTACATGTGATATGTGGCCGCTAAAAATAAGCGTGGCTCTAGAAGAAAATAATTTTCTTTTGCATTTTATAGGCCCTGTGAAAATCGCCCTGGAGCGTGTCAGGCAATTCTTTAATCGTCCCTGAAGGTAGAGTCTATGTGGCGACTTTCATGACACTCGATTTAAAAATCTCATGTAATACAAAAAGGAACTATATTCACACGGCATATTTTGCACTTGCCGTACTGAATCTTATACGCATACCTGATGAGGAATGCATCATACTTCACATGTTACGTTCAAACATATTTTACCCTCATTGAGTTGATATGCGCTTTCCTAGGCCTAGCCGATGAACTATACAAATATGCTTCATTGACGTTCAGCAAAAATACAGTCCTGTTCTTATATATGGTTCTTGGTAAGATACTTCGTAAAGCTGTCACGTATGCTTCACTATAGCTTCTCACTAATAACGTGCATTTAAACTGGAGATCGCTCACTCTGAACGGTGAAAGGAGTACGCGGACAATACAATGAAGGTCGACTGTTGAAGACCAATTAGCGCCTAGTTAAACGTTGTGTATCTCATCGTCTATTAAGCCTTTTTTCTTTGTATTTGCGTGTCCTTTCTACTAATAACGTACCTATGTTCAAGTTTAGTGACTCGCATGATTATCGCCTTACAGCGGCTTTTCTTGGTTTTGTGCTTCTACGGTATATTGCAAATTGAACAAATAACGATTGTTAACATACCACTTCATAGCGTTGCTAATTTACTTTAAATCGGTAAAGTAACTGGATTGGGCATTTAAGCAGTTGACCTGACTCTAGCTTTATTAAACACGATCTTTTGCAAGGATACTATCTCTCCCGGATTGTCGGCAAAACCACATACCACGGTGGCCAAGAGGCTCAAGAAGATGCAAGTCTTGTAAAATTTCTTATTTTTTCTACACACATTTCTTATTTTAAACAAACTTACCTTTTCCTGGCGCACTTATGTGGGTTGAACATAAATAATGTAGGTTTTTCCCTTAAACAGTCCCCCTAATGCCCGTATTATTAATTATTTGTCCCATATAAAAGTATCCCATACCGTTCGTACTTTTGTTTTATTTGTTTTGTACGCATTCTCTGCGTCTGTTACTACCTACATGAAACCAGGTAAAATCAAAACGCTTTCACTGTTAGTTGGCACTAGGTTAAATATATCTGCTGCAGATTTTGGGTATATAGGCAGATAATGTCTACCTTTACAAATGGGGCAATCTTCTATTTTACTCCTACACTTGCTAGCGAGATAGTTTCGTCGTAACAATCTATAGCATACGTTTTGTTGTTCAATGATTTGCTTTCGTTCATCTGCCTATACATACGTTCATCTAATAGTAACTTTTTGACTTTCTAACTGGCGTGATTGTGGTTACAAAATATATAAGCGGTCTACATTAGTTGATATCATTTGAAATCTATTTTCACGTCTAATTTCCTGTATTCTGTCATAATTGCACTTGCCACCAATTGTGTTATTGCACTGATTATTGAATTGCCAACCCTTGGGGTAATGAATTTCTAATTACTTGAATCTATATATATATATATATATATATATATATATTGCCTATTTAGCAGCTTTTTTAGCTTTTAATCTTGGTCTGTAGTGCGCGGTCTATGGTCATGGAATTTCAGCGTACACTCTACTCTTTAACTAATCACATAGGAAAGAGTCTAACGGCATTATATCGCATAATCTTGAAAGTCAGTGAAGGTCCTCATTACGCGAGATTACCCGTCCAGGACACGTCATGCTCAAAAGCTCAATTGTCTCATCGGCTGTGTGGCTTCTGGCACCATCTTGCTGGAACCAGAGTTCACCCGCATCAATTCCGTCTAAATTCGGCCCAAGACTATTAAGGATCATGCTGCGAGTGGAAAAATAGGGTTCAATGATTCATTTAGACCAAAGGCCGTAGACAAATATAGCACATGCAACCGTTTTTTTGTGAACCACGTAAGGGTCTAGATCCTGGATAGGACAATTTTGTGGCTATAAGACAATGTCACATGATCTGTTATTATCCGCGGCGCACTCCAAAGTAGACGGAAAAATAGTATAATGGATATCAGATTATCCGAAGAGGCCAAACCCTCGCCGTTAAAGTTGGTGATGCAATCTTAAGTTATGAAACCGTTTCAGGAAGCTCAAAGAGCAAAGCACGTTAAAATCAGTGTACTCAATTTAGAAACACTTAATGTCAGTAAAAAAAACATATTTGTATATATATACCCTCCCCGATATTCGTCCGTACCCCGATACTCCAGTACTGTCTCCCAGTAATTGCGCCGCACCTAACATTACGCGATCTCAAACATTTAGACCGTGTAGAGGCGTGCTTTGTGAAACGTGTGCTGGGATTACCCAAGAACGCGTCAGCTGCCCTGGCACTAGAACTACGCGGAGAACGCACTCTGGTAGAAAACTTAGTCCTAGACAAATTACCGACCAGTACAATTACACTCGACATGTACAGAATATTTTGGGAAGACCGAAACTACATTTTGCTATGTGTAACTATACAGATGGACCTGCTTTTCGCTCAGAAAAATGGAAACGTGCCTTCCAAAGTAACCGACCATTAGTGTGCAGGGTAGCATGGCTCGGTTATTACCATTATATGTGCCTCAAAGGTGAATGTTATGATATTAACGACTGTGTTTGTAAGTTTTGTGGCGAGTGCAACATCTGTCGATATCATGTTCTAATATGTTCGGCAATAGACTCATACTCGTTACAGGCGCGTGTGAACGAGATATTGTTATAATTTCGTAGCAAACTATGTGTGTAAATCCAATCCTACTACCAACAACTATGGTGAATAAATTTGATGTGTATATATATATATATATATATATATATATATATATATATATATATATCAAGTATGTGTGCAAATGCCATGCAATTACTGATATGACAGAGACACTGACATTAGTCTGTTTATGCAGGATGTGTCAATGGTCGCGGCCTCTAGTTACCACCTCTCTTTTACCTCCGTAATGCCCTATCTCTATCACTTGTAACTGCGAATGCTACTCATGGAAGGAGACACTGCGAATGAGACTTATAGGATGCGTGAGAGTCACTGTTGCCAGACTCATCGCGGCTTGGACCGACGAACCGACGTGGACGCATAATTTAAGCAGTCGGCAGCAACTAGTTCTGCACCTATCACTCATTAAAAGCTTCCTACATAAAATACGATTCTACGCTGATATAATAGTGCATACATTATGCAAATGTCGTACGTTACACTACTAAATTTACACATCAAATATATGTGCCTATTATATTTCGACTGTTCACTTTTATCCAAATCATTAGTCATCGTTTCGTATATTTGTGTGAATACTTGTCTAGCACAGAAGCTGTGAACTACTATTAAGATGACCTTTAACCTTTCTTACCATTCTAAACATAAATAATGTTAGCAATGCCTAAGTGCCGATAAAGTCTTACAATAATGAAGAGAAGCTGCCTTAGGAAACAACGGGGAACAGAAAACCTAATCTTTTGTTAGAGAAATATTCTAATCGGAGGTGACGGTATGGTCACGGACACCGATAAAATAAAGTATATGCCAGGAATACACAGGACACAAATACTTGGAATAGTTGCATATACGAGTAGAAATGCACACCTACAAATTTTCTTTGTTAGCAACGCGTGAACCAGGTATTTAACACATTAGTGCGTAATATGCATATAAACTTGCTTATATGGATTTACTTGCTAAACAAAAACAAATTCAATATTTAGGCGATGTAATAATTCGATTCACTTTGTCGATTTTTGTCAAACAAAGAAGATACCGAGGCAGTGTGGGAAGTCTAAAGTAAATGTGATGAAGCTCTGGCAGCTTCATGCAAAAAGGATCAGCGTAAACCGATCATCAAACGCACTATAATTAGTTAATAATACCTGACCCTATCTAAAAACTTCAACTTAGAAAGCAACTAACGCGTGGCCAGTCTGAGACACTTGCGCACCCTAGTTATAACGGCAAAAGGTCAAACTCCATAGAGTCTCGGATAGATGCATACTTCCGACACTTATTTCTCTCCGCCTACGAAACAGCATAACCAGCCTGGGCAGCGCCGTGAATGACCGTTGAAGGTGCTAAAGGGTCAGTCACGGTAGCGTCCCAGACGAGTGCTCTTCCACCCTCAAAGGCTGTTAGGGTTATCCCGCCAGGTCGACGGGAGTTTTCTGTATACATAATTGCGGGTTTAAAAACACAAGGGTAGCCAGAAGACCTTAGAGCACGAGGTAGGGAATAATTCAAAGCAGCGCGTCTCGTCCAACGGCCTAAACTGCGGACGCATGTTACTCGACAAGTGAGATCCCAAGGCGGAGTCCAACGCAAATCCTGACAACAAAGTCCTCTAGGAGGGTTCCAACGGGTGCACTTGGTAGAGCATTGAGCCATGCACCAGCACCACTACGTGAAACTACTCGAAGATTATATATGTATATATATATATATATCATCAAAAATGTAAAACTGTTTACGTTACACCACATAACAACGCGCTCAAAACCGCACGAAATGGTTAATAGGCAACATGCGGTTCTGGCTTTTTAGAAGAATTATTGCACCGAATATGCAATGTCACATATCATTGTTGAACATTGGTTCAGAAACAACGAAATTGATTAAAACATGTGACTGAAACAAACTGAGGCATAATCCTCGTATTTATTGTGTTGAATTGTGGCCAGACCTTCGGGCGATTCGCTCCGCCATATAAGCCAGATATATCTATGGCGTCGTAACAGTAAAAATAACGCTCCTTAAGCTCATGCAAAACGTACAATATACGGCTTACATAATAGCCTCAGTATTGCAAACTAGACAATTTGTATACGCAATAAATGCAACCTATGCTGCTACGACGGTAAATGCAATGACATGTGCTTACCAAGCACGAATTGTCAAGTGACATTCTGTGTGATGGTATTTGTGGTTATAGCATACATTCAAATAATTTGCGGTGATGTCTGAACACCATTATTCTGCTGTATGCACTCTGGTTTGTTGATACATACGCTGTCTTTGAGTCTGAGGGGGGGCTCTTAAGATTTTCGCGTGTTTGGAAGGGTACGGCGGTTACGGGATTGCTGTCGCCGTTCCATTGGGAAGAAAACTGAAAGTGCATGTTGAAAGCATCGTCTCGGTGACAAGTTTCATTGACTGAAATAGCTGATGACAATGCGATGATTCGACATCGGCGGTTGGACCACTTCGTCTCACTTTTGTCTTCTCTACTCATAATCTAAGACAGATACTCGTATCGCAGCGGCGGTGAACTGGACGGCGGGAACCGTTTAAACTTTTGGCGGTTAACGTATCGTTCGAAACGGAGTGTTATCATGGCAACGATGAACTCCAGACCGACTCTTGCAGGTTAGAGTTTTCCGACTTCGCTATTTATTTCTGTTGAATCCGGCTATGCAGTGTGTTAGAGAAAGGCTATACGATACTCATAAAGCAAGCAATGACGACGGGATGATTTAGCTGCTATTGTGCTACAGGCCTAAAACAGCCTATTTTGCGTGTCTGTAGTGTTGTTGTTTTTCTTTTTGTAGCTAAAGCGTAAAAAGACAAATAATATTTAAAAGTAAGGTTTAAAAGCCGCATTTATTTCGTACTAGCACACATTTACTTATCTAAAATGTATGCATATAGCGCATCCTTTTTCCTTATATGCATTTTAAATGTTCTTGAATTGTACTTAAGTGAATAACTTATTACGCATTTTTATGGTGCATTTATTAGTCCATTTTGTGGGTGGCGTATGATTGTTTTTGAATAAATTAGTTATTTAGTCAACATTCATATTTAGGTATACATTTAGCTAGACAATAGACAAATTGTAAATAAAAGGTGGCAGCCAAAAAAGAGTATATATTATAGCCAAAATAATAGTAGTAACTCTAGTTAGAACGGCCACCGGTTATACATATATAATAAAATAAAAATACCGTGACTATTGGGTTAAATGGAATCTGCTCGGTTTGTTCAACGTATGTGCTATACAAGAGTTTGTTCTCTATGTGGGTGTATGTGCCTATAGTGCGCGCAGGTTGATTGATCGCAAAGCTAGCCTGATTGCTGAATGGTCGCTTGCCAACCTGGCCACGTTATTCTAGGACCTATATTATATGATTTACTTCCAAACCAAAAATAAGTACGACATAGTCGTGGAGAGTGTATCTTCGTACGTTTGTGTCTGTTTTGTGTAGCAGCATATCGGAGAGCCGACAAAAATGACCTCGTGCCAAAGCAGGCCTGACAAGATGCCGCTCAGATGATATATTGACCAAGAGCAGTATAACCGGCCAGGGTTTGCACCAACGCAGACGGACCCCGTGCCTATGCGGGACCCCCTCCTATGCACACCGCTCGCTTCTCGAGAGGTGTATGTGTAAACACTCCTGTATAAGGATAGAAGTACATCTACGTTTCTAATGTGTAACCTTGTGCATTTGTAGCCTCTGCTGCCTACTTCTTGCACAGTGTATACGCGTCTACGTGGCGTTCGACACGATAGACTTGGTACACATGGCTCGACGGCCATGATTATAGAGCAACGTTCACTGTTACGCGCTCACGTGACGCTATTCACACAAGAAATACGATACATTCTAAGCGCACCTAGCGTTGGGGGGTGCAAACCGACGACTCGCGACGCTGTACGGCGATGAGCCAACGTCCCGGCCGCCCCATATGATGACGGTGACAGGTTCAACCAGTCGCCATCGTCGGAGCGATTCAAGCGCCCGTCTGCCCGTGCGGCCGGGCCGCTGATCTCGCCTATGGCGGCAGCAGGCAGTGTTGCTTTGACGGAGTGCGCCTCTATTTATGGACGGTCGGTGTGAGCATGAATATTAGAGGAAGCATTGTGGAGCAGAACCATAAGAAAGCGCGGGCAGACATAGACACCCTGCTTTGCGGTAGGCGTCATGACGGACACTACAAGGCCCGGGGCTGCTGGCTGCTCTGGAGGCTGCGGGGTTCTCAACGAAAAGAATAGTGCATTTCCGGCAGCCACACGAGACTGCGAGAAAAACAACTCTATCTGTGTATGTATATTTATATAGACTCTCCGAAGAGCAAACTGTGGGATCTAGTCTAGCAACTCGGCGAATACATCCGTTTTTTTTCCAATGGAACAAAGAGGCGGAATTGTCTTCTAAAAAATGGGTAATTGAGCGTGAAAACCAAAATATAAGGTTGAAAAAGAATTTCATTTCTTGAGAATTGTCTTTAATACCATATTTGTTCTGCGTTGAGCTAACGTATAATGCAATCTAACAGATGCAGAACACCACACAAGTAGGATTGGTTTGTCGATTGGATGACTGGGGCTCTCGCAGTTGCAGATCATGAATGGTAATTTCGTTCTCACTCTAAAATAAGACATTTCCACCCCCCTTGTTCCTTTCGAAAAGTTTTTTTTCGCCGAGTTGTACTGGACCCCACTGTTTGTCGGACGGATTCTGAGAGACCATATATACATATATATATACAAATAGTTGCAAACCCGTCGTCGTTTTTGTAGAGATAGGTAACTTAACCGCACAGAGAACCCACATGGAATATTGCGTACCGTGTGTCGGGCTTGCGCTTGTCACATCTCTATGAACAGATTGTAAGCAAAATTAATAAGTTAAAAACCTATATGAGATTAGCACTAGATAATAAAATATAAACACCGCCAAGCGTAGATCAGCGGAAGGGACCGATGATGTGCCCAATATTCTGGAATTCTTCAGGCCGGGCAAGCAATCCTTTGACTGCTAAACTCTACCGTATGCCTATACGACAGTAGTCGTTGTGATGGTAATGGTTGTGGCAGTGTCAAAGCAACACCAATATATAAAAGTTTGCACGCAACTTAATCAGAATTTCTATTGATCATATATAATTGTGCATACAATTATCGCAGGGTTCGTGATTCCGGTCCGGGAGACTAGGAGACTACCGTCCATCATTGATTGAACCCGGTTAATGTTTCACTATTATACATAATAACGCTTCGGCTTGTCTTGATGGCGACTTTGGAAGCAGACTCTAGCCGTTCGGGTGAGCTGCACACGATGGTCCTTGTGGAAACGCTAGCACATCTAGGCTGTGTTGATGATAAGTGAAGGTTTTACGTCAACGTTTGACAGTGGTCTCATATAAAGTCGTCAGTTATTGATGTCTTCGCCATGAGTCTGCCGCCTGTTGCACAGATGGCCTACCTTGCAGGCCGCCTACGGCTAAAAGTTTGCTTCAGGTTTTCCCCACTCTGCCTGAAGCATGCGGCCACTACCGAATGCTTTCAAGATCTCATATATCTGTCTGCTCACGGCAGAGCATGTAAAGTATTTATAAGCAAAATAAACTGAGCTACTTGCGAAGGTTAAGCGAAATCCAGGGCACAAGTGAATTCGGACAGTAGGTTGTCTTTTCTGCGTGTTCAATTTGCTGTCCTATTATCCACTGCTATTTTAGACGGATGTTCGCTGCTGGCATTGTGCCGTGGGAAGAATGTTGCTTTGCAGTGGCGTGTGACAAGTACATCAAGTCAATATCCACTACGCTTGGTGATATCTTCCGAATCGCTGAGCTCGTGAACGACTCACACAGGAACTTCCTTTAGGAAGACCTCTAGATTTGTCGAAATTCTCAATATGCATCTACAAGAGGTTTTGGTAAGACGTTAGTTAGTTATATGCAGGCATTCCTAAATTGCGAGACAAGGTCGGTCACACGCACGTTTCTAACGTGTGATGGGGAAACGCGTTTCTGCGGGGACAGGCTTTGGTACCTACAAGCGGGAGAAGCTTAGTTGCCACAATAATTTGAAATGGGTTCGTCAATGAGTGCCTGCGTGAGGATTAATTATTCTGCGACTGTCAAACGACCCACTTATTTGGCACCTGTAAGGGCCAATTGATGATAGAAAATCTAATTCCTAGCGTACGGTTGCGAACAAGGAAGCATCTCGTAGTGTAGACTAGTTGTCACATTTGGATGTAGTAAAGCTAGAGCTTTTTAGTCGCGTATGGATCTCCGCACGTCGACCTACAACCCATTAGTACATATTCGGGTCGTTCTCTTTATCCGAACCATGTAATAACCAGCAGTTTGGGCTCTCCCGAAATGCAGCCTTTAGTTATTGAGTTAGCCTAGCCGCTTGATTTTGATTTTAACGGATCGTGCCTAAATAGGTTTACTACTTGTTTCCAGGCTGACTGACAGGCAACATTTAACGTCCACAGAACGGTTCTCACATTGCTTTATAAGACGGACCCGATCAATCACAATTGTGCAACGGTGGGGATTGAACCCGTGCGCCTATGTGTCTCCTCCGGTCGCAAAGCGCACGCGAATGCACCATATCACCGAGCTCAACATGCATGTATACCTGTAGGTCTTAAAGTGTACTTAAAGTCGGTGATTATTAATCTATTATATACTAATAAATGAATAAATACTTAGATTTTAGCCACAGCACACGGATAAGATGGAAACAGCGCATTCTAGATTCAAAGCTGACGCCAGTGTCCTCATAGTGCATACAACGATTATTAGACGTGACTGCCCTTACTGTGGCTTCGACAAGTAAAACTACGGTGTTTCCTGCACGCGCGTCTCGCCAAAGTATTACCTAACGGACTTAACGCATGTGTGCAGCATGCTAGCAGCACGATAAACCTAATCAGTAGTCTGCCAGTATTTATCGATAGGAGTTGGATAACCCGAGAACTGCCGACACTCAATATAATAATGAACTCGCGTCTACGATATTATGCCGTAAATTATTCGTCGTCGTAGTCGTCGTCGTCGTCGTCATCGTGCTCACTCACAAGTGGGTGTTGCTGTGTTGTCTTGTTATTGTCGTTGCTGTCGTTGAACATCGGCACCTCCTCACGAAGGACGCGGCATCGATCCACGAGCGAGCGGACCACGAGTGGGTGATCTTACGCTGTTTATTGATCGCCGCGATCGTGCGATTCCCCGACGCCCGCGACGATATTCTACAACAGGCATAGCCATAAATAAGGCTTGACGGGTGGCGACGACGACGGCGACGCCCCCGCGTGTGCATTTGTTGACAGCCTTGTTGTTGTTGTTGTCTCGCGCCAACAAAGGCAGAGTGGCCAGGCAAGCAGGCATGCAGGCCGTTTTTATTGCAGCTGCTGTTGCTGAATGCGGTGGACAGCAGCGATGATGCGACCACTCAATTCGCCGACACTGCCGCCAGTGCGCTCTCTGCTGGCCTGCTGGGTTGTGTTTGCAGCGGCGGCGGCGCCGGCCCTTGTGAATTTACAACGACGGCTGCGAGAGCTGAGCTTCAAGTCACCGCTTGCCCCATCGAACGCGCTGCGGCCGACTCAGCGGTCGTCGTCGTCGTCGGATATGGAAACAGACGTACGCGAGTGCCACGATCTACTGTCGTCGTCGTCGTCATCATCATCATCATCATCGCCATCGCCATGCATCTTGCGCAGTGCCGTTGTTGTTGTTGTTTTTGCAACACATACACAGCCAATGATTTGAACGGACGACATGGTAATGCGTTGTCAGTTCGTTGTTGCTACTGCTGTTGTGGTCAGACCTCAAACCTATTTGTCTTACCTAGACATGGACATTGCGCTACGGTTTAATGCGAAAGTTCAGAAAGACGATAGGTATCAGAACGGTTCAGACCCTATTCCTACGCCCAGCTCATACTAACTAATCGACTAGTACAAAATTACCAGCAAGCTAACGATACACACACGGTTATGTCATGACATAGGATCCTGAAAGCATCGTCTTGTCTGGATTCTGCTCACTTCCGGAAACTCTGCGGAAGATGTTTTTGCTACTGGCTTGCCTTTATATTATTCATCTAGGACACTCGGGAAAGTAGCTGTCCTCAAATGCGACAATTCTACACCATATTCTGCTACTACTCTTACAAACTATGTTTTGCTTGTGTATTACTGCAAACCACATCGTTAGTGGAATTCACTCAAGCTACTTATATGCTAATGCTCGGTCTCGACAGTTCTTGTGACTCTGCCTTGAGCTCATATGTCTGTTTCTTGCCAGTTTAATACGAGAGCCACGGTGCCGCTAAGAAGCATTTGTACTTTGCGTAACACCGCAGTACTAAGGGGCGTTTTAAATAACTGAATTCGTGTAACAGCGTCGATGTAGTGCGGCTAAAACTTCGCACAAGTCTTTAGAATAATTGAATTATTTTAAAGTACTTTTCTGCCAACCTGTATAGCTCTTCGATAAATGTTGCTTGTGTGCTTAATAATACTAAGAAATAGAAGATATAGATAAGAGTAAGACCAACGATATCGTGTATGTAGTTACGTGACGTCGTATATATACAGGGTGTGACAGAAAAAATTGAATATGTACGCGGTATGTGGAATTGTAGAGCTCATTAAAGCAAATGTTTTTTCCAATGGAACATGGTCTCTGAGAAGTCTTGTTTTGGAGTGAGAGTGAAATTACTACAATTTGTAACACTGGTGTTTTTGCCCAACATAGGAGCACAAAATGTGCTGTTGCGAGACAACCATGCTCCTAATCTGGACATCCCGCCGAAAAATCGTAATTACTCCGCAACCACAGCTCGCATGGACATATGTTTGGTACCAAAATGATCGCCATGAATTGCGCATTGGCTGAATATGTTTTGAGCGCTGTGATTGTAGGGTTATTATTTTGAAGTATTTGGCATGAACGCTAATAAAGAACTACATTTTTGGCGAACTCTCTTCTAAGCGACCATGGGGCGTTTTCTGACCGGCCTTGTATTTTCTTCAGATGGACTTCTTCATTTTATCACGAACACGAAGGTGTGCTTAGTTTCTGTCTAGGAGGACTGGTTGTCTTGCAACAGCACATTTTGTGCTCCTATGTTGGGCAAAAACACCAGTGTTACAAATTATAGTAATTTCACTCTCACTCCAAAACAAGACTTCTCAGAGACCATGTTATATTGGAAAAACAATTGCTTTAACGAGCTCTACAATTCTACATATCGCGCTTCACATTTTTCTGTCACACCCTGTATATATTCCAGTACGATTCAAGGCAGTTCAACCCGTAACACCTTTATTTCGGTAAAAGGGGGCGTAGTAATAGAAGAACTTTGCACATACATTAGGCAGCACCATGTTACTTCAGTTACGTGCGTGGTGGAACAATATACTGATCATGCCCACCGGCTGTCATGTCTGAGCATTTTTGCTACACGAAATGACATAAGCATTTGAACGCAGGCGTACGTAGAAACGCGGTTCAGCCATTGGTTGGACATTCGTGTGCCAGCTTTAGCGTAAAGGTCAGCAGGTGGTTTCCCTTCTATTTTGTTCATCACATCATTGCATCTAGCAGAAATGCGCTTGACTGATTTGGATTGTCTATACTCAAGAGCACCAATGTGTTTTTAAGATATGGCCTACAAACTTTACGACATTAAATAAGATTAGGAATCAGAATACTTTTGTAAATATTTAAATACAAATCAGGTTTGCTTACATTAAGACCACGAAAAATTGTGTTCTAAACAAAAGTTGCAAACTGGACAACTGTTAGCAAGCAATGTGCTAGCTTACATTGAGCCTTTCGGTCATTGTAACACCTAGGTTTCGAACACGCGAGGCTTTTTTGAATCAATTACAGCACACTTGGAACCGCAATAGTCATATCGTTATCACCACAACATTGTGAAGCAAGACTAATTAATTACTGGCTGTAGTAAGAGTCGTTAAGCGTGAGCTTTGCGTCGTTTGTACAATTATGCACCTTGAGGTCATCGGCATGACGTAAACAGTTTGTTCATGTTTTTCAAAGCGACTTGTTGCCCATACTGTTGGTATCACATTATTATACCCGCGCGTACGGTTTAGAAATTGCCCCGAGAGCATAACGACAAATATACATATATATATATATATATATATATATATATATATATATATATATATCAACTCCATTACCGGCATCGAGGGACTTTCTTAGGTAGAGCCACTGCACCTAGGAGCTGCACGTGTGTATTTCTCTCCTAGATTACGAGCGTGTATGATGTGTTCTGAGGTTATGGGCGTGTCTGTATACCAGCCTTCTCCCGCGCACATAAACTTTCACGGAGGGAATCATTTCTACGCGAGCTAGCAAAGAACTTTTTATGGCTTACACACACACACACATGAATGGCGCCTGAAGGCCAGCCCGAAGGTACGAGGCCCGGCTGGACGACCCAGCACACGGGAATACACGAAACGTTTGGTTCCGTCAGGATCGAACGGGCGTCAAAGACGACCCCGTTCCTCACACACCCTTTTTCTTATGACATGCGATGGCAAGCGGCGAACGCTCGCGTCGCCCCGATGATGATAATTACGACGTTGACCTTGCTACTTATACATTTTTGTTGCCGTCTGCATATTTTTGGGGAACCTCTCGGCCGATCTTGATATACCCCTCAACACGCTTGTTCATGCATTCATGTTACTGGAGCCACTTATTTCCTCACGTCTTTTGAATAAGAAGTAACTGTAACAATTATATATGTAATAGTCTAACGGTCATATAGGATAACAACATCAGATACAATAAGTTCTATGCACTTTGCAATCTCCATTCGATCAAATAAAAAGCCTTTTGGATTACGTCGAGCAGTGTTGGTTCTGTTGAACCTGTGGCAATTGTGATTGGCTGCGCGATGGCCCGCTTCATAGAACAGAGTCAGCGACGCCTCCTGATGAAGCCGCACTTATAAGCTTAATAAAATGTCCTAATGGTTGACGAATAATTAAACGGGTTATTCAACTTGGTATCAAAGTTGAGCTTCTCTTTACACTACTTCCATATAGGTGTAGTTAGACACAATGCACACAGATCGCGCAAACTATGTCACGTGAGTTAGGCGCTCTTAATTATAGCCCATTGAAATCTCCAGAGGCACAAAGCAATTGCCTCCATTTTGGCACATATACAGATTAGCGTGTTTCATCGTGCACCTTGGTAGCAGATACTTCCACAAGATGGAGCTCTCCGGGACGTGCTCTTAATTACGGCAAATAATTGCTAAACAGGCATGCCACTTATTATGACTCGCATTGCACATCAAAAGACGTCACAGCTATATCGACTTGTCTAGATGTCAAGGAAATATGTGCTGTAAGCCATTGTCCTGAGCTCGTCGCTCTTTTCCAGCTCTGTACTGATGTAACGGCTGCATGCAGAATAGCTTTGGGGAAACCGTGTTGAAACTTATCTGCAGGACCAAAACTAGTGAAAAATGTGTCGAAATGGTTACCAATGATTCTTTTCACCATGAATTGGGCGGAACTGGCTGGTTGTTCGTGTCTTATTCTTCTTTGGCTCTGCTTTCAAAAACAAAATAATGAAAAACCACCATAAATTGGCTTTGAGACGTCGGCCAGATTCCTCTGCGCGGCCAGAATAGCCAAACAGTTGGTAAACCATCCGAAGCACAAGCACGTAAAGGTGAGCACGAAATCGATTTCACACAAACGAAGACGGCGGTTAGTGATACACCCATGGTTTGAAACTAGACTTGTAGGAGCCCAGTGGTCGATGAGGTCGATGAAGCGAATACAGGTGGATGCCTCGGTGTACGCCAAGCGAAGAAGTGTTGCCTTCACTGATCGGTTTGTGTTTGTTGTGATGGCTGCAGTAATATTTATCGAGCGGTGGTCGGGTTTGGTAATCAATACAAGTCAACCTTAATAGATCTTAATAGAGGAGGTCTGTCTGAATAGAGTTTTGATTGGCCTAAATTCTGCGCGTATTCATATTAAGAGTTTTATCGATATATAACAAGAAGCGCTCTTTAAGACTTACATCCTTTACTCTCATAGTCTGTATGCAAATGTGTGCAATTGTTGAATTGCACACATCTGCATACGCCGCGGTTAAAATAATTTAAATACAGCTTAATATACTGCGCAGTTTCAGAAGGGCGACCACGGCGCCCCTATATACAACCAGAACGTCCCGTAATACGTCTAAGGCTGTATGTATCGTAAGCTAAATTACGGGCTAACTTTCAAATATTTGCTAGAGGAGTTTGTCTCAAATAATACAAAGACTAATATGGGAAAGCAAATAATCTACCAAGCATTTTCCTAACCACATTCTAAAGTGATCGCTTCTACCAACGACGAGAAAGGCTACAATAACGACAACACGCCTGAACCAACAGAAAACACTCTCCCTTCTCGACGGAACACGCTCCGAGTACACAGTTATTTAGCACACTTGCTACGCTGAACCCAACCCGAATTCCCGAAGTCGTATGGCATCGCCCGGCTTGCATCGGCAGCAATGAAGAACGACAGAGAAGGACAAGCAAGAACAATAATCTGTATAGCGCACATGAAGACCCACTGCCCTCCGTATGCCTATTAGCGCTTTCCATTATCATGGTGGCCAGGTGTAACTCAACAGAACCAGCAACGTCATCCCGACCATATCCGACAACTTCCATTGCGGCTTGAAGCGAGATGCTAAACGTAGGGCCATTGTTGCTGTTTCCTATTTTGCTGGTAGTTGTTCAGTTCGCTTCCAAATTGATGTTCTCATAAACTGAATATGGTCTCTTTTTTCAAACCCATCTTCATCATTAATCCATGGAAGACGTATAATAATGTATAAAGATGTAGCCCTGCTCTTACTGGAGGCAAAACGAAAAAATCGTGTACTGAACACTGTTGCACGGTCAGCACGACAAGTCTTTGCAGAAAGTTTCGCACAAGTTATAAAAGAGGTAGTTAACGGTCGCGATATAGGCTTGTAGATAAAATTATACACCTTTACGATCATTACGCTTAGGCTTCCCCCAGCTAGTCAAAAAACACGAGCAGTTGCACATTATTGTTGCTTCCAATATTCGGGAGCTCAAGCAAAACATTACATTATACGAGCTTTTGAAATGTTACTGACAGCCACTATGAGCCACGACTCACGCAGACACACAATGGCGCGACATAAGTTTGACGTTAGAGCAGCCGTAGGAGATCCTGCCTCAAACGACGTAGTAGCATTCGTTGATTATGGGGTTATGTGCTCACTCAGGGATAAACAACCGTCAATGCCCGAGGGTGCGATTATGCCCGAGGTCCCTTTGTCATTGGAAACTATTAGAGTCACAGCTTTGCAGGCCCGTGCAGCGATATTCTCTTTGCCACCAACAACAATAGAAGGTTTTGACGCTTTGAGACCTTGTAATCTTGAGGATACAGTTAGCTGTATGGAACGAGAAGAGACTGATTTGCATCATCCCATAGCATTGTTCTGCGAAATAGTACTAAACGGATGCGTGCCGACTTTTGCTACTAACACATTTTTTCGGATTTTTTTTTAACACCATTACAAACCAAATGAAGCCATACGACCAATTACATGTGGGCTGACTCCTCAGAGACTAGCTACAAGACATATACTTACTTTCGAAATAAGTCAGATGCCCTTCTCCCTTCAGAAATGGGATGTGCGGTAAAGGGCGGAGCAGAAGCTATTATTTTGAGCTGTTGTCTTACACCCCCATAACGAGCAAAAGCGGAATTTTAAAAACGCATTTAATTTAGTGCGGCGAGATCTAGTTTTCCAGATGGTCCAGGCACATACACTTACGCGCTTATATGCACATGCACACTAGGCATATGGCCATAAATACAGTCTTTTCTCTGCCGGAGAAAAGAGGAAATGCAGGACTTGCTTTCCTCTGCTTAGCGTTGAAACACGTGTCTTACGTGTAAAATAATGGCTAGCTATCTGAACGACGAAACACATCGTTCACAGCACTGGCTGATACCGGGCGAGCATAACGCTTTGCGGCAGAAAGTGGTTTGATCCTGAATAGCTACAAATGTGAGGTATTTCTCCGCGGAGGAGAAGACTCTTATTATACTAAGTAATCTAAAGACAAGTCTACCAGGTATAAAACTTCGCAGCAAGCACGAGCTGATATCGCTCGGGACGCCTTCTGCGCGCTGCTCCATTCATGAAGAGACCCGATGTTTTGGAAAGTCTCAATGTGATTTTCACGGATTTTTTTTTTAATATGTCGTACTCTTCAACTGGGCAAGGAGCGTGACTATAGTCTGTGTGAATCCCCTGTGCTGTCTGTAGGAACTCACTCTCTTGCCTGCGGCAGAAACGCAACGAGGTTGCTTCGACACAAAGATGCCGTAACCAAACCATTGCAAGCGAATAGCAACAGGTTTTCCCACAACATGAGAACCGCTTCACCTAGTCGTGGGAGATGGAAAGCGGCCAAAGGACTGACACTCTTGTCCTATCAAAAGGTAAAAGTGTTATAGTATCAGTATACAGCTAAATCTTGCACGGTGACTCCCACGGCCTGTCGGAGGTGACTCTTACGGCTCGTAGAACTAGTATGGCTGCAAATAAAGCTGAAGCCAGGAAAAGGCCAACGTGTGCCGTTTTTCGTCCCGAGTTTGAGGTGGTACCTTTAGCATTCCAAACGCACTGGAGGCTAGGCAAATCAACTGATATAGTTCTATCGGAGCTGTCGAAAAGGATATCAAGGGACAGTGGCGACCGTTTGACAACCCGTTGAGGCCAGTGTTTTCTGCGGCAGCTATCTTTGGACGTCCAAGGAGGGAACGGCATAGCAATATTGGTCCCAAATGGAGGAGTAGAAACGGACGAGCCATACCACCGGTGGAAATTCTAAGTGCATAGAGAATCGCCACTGCTATTTAACTGCCTGTGTATCAGGCGGATGCTCAGGAATATTATGTACACATGTATATATATATATATATATATATATATATATATATCGTTAATTTTCACTCTATGTGGGGCAAGTGCAAACGTACAATAGAATATAACAATTTGAACATGTCCGTGCCAGTCCTGCTATTAAAGTAACTACTTAGCACTCATATCGCAAAGAGCTAGCGCTTTCCCGAATGAGACGATCTCTCAAGTGTCGTTGGCGCAAAGATTGTTTTCCGTGCCCTTTTTAATCTGCGTAGCAAAGATCTTGAATGATGAGGTCAGCGTGTTGCCTAGGTGTGTGAATGTTTTACAAACTTTAGCCACTGCCCGTATAGTTTGAGCGAGGCATTCTCTAGCCGGCCTGTGTGTCAGAGTTTCATGGCTTCCGTCTTTCCCGTATTGATCTCGCGGCCGACATCCATCACATAGGCTGACAGCGTAGTTTGTGCCTGCTAGAGGTCGAACCTGCTGCCGCTCTTGTGCTATATTATCCGCGTACGTGGCGATCGTTACGACTGCATGTAATTTCTGCATACTGCTCGGTAGGTCTGCGCTAGGCAGCTCAAACAACAGAGAACTGAGATTGTAGGTGCGCTGCGCAACACCGATATTCCTTCTATGGATGCTGTACTGTCTTGTCGTCCAAAAGCTCGCTCATTATTTAGTTTGTTTGCAGCATGTTTTTTAAGAGTTTTGAAGTTTCACAGTGAGGGACCCAAACTCGGCTATTAATCTCGGCTAGATAGAGCAGCTCTTTATCCCGAGCCGAACGCGGCACGAAAGCCCACAAACAGGAATTGATCCACAAACGCATTGTACTTTCCCCTGTGACCTTTGGAACAAACGACATTATGAACCTTCTTCACACTACAGGTAGTTTTTCGGTATGAAGGCATCTACTCATGAAGACCGTCCAGTGAGGCGCCACCGCTGACTGCTGCTTCAGCTGCTCTTTAAAAATGTTATCCTCCCCGGGCGCTTTGTTTCAGGAGTCATCGTCTTCGTCCGACCTGCCCACTGCAGACGTCGGCAGGGTCCTTGCTATCGAGTTGTATGTACTGAGGATGGTTCGAGGTGGGATTAAAGTCGCTCGCGTTCTACTGTACCCGGCTACCTTACTTGTGGGGTATTGTGAAGCCATAGGTGTGGTTTCTGCAGCGTGTTTCTGCAACAGTCGTGTCTCCTTTGAGTGCTCGTTCTTCTGCTTCTCTTCTGTAGATCTTCGGTCGATTGAACTACATAGTGTCTTTGTCTGATAGTGATGAGACTGGGCCTCGTTGCATTCCTAGGTCCGCCACCGCCGTCCGTCCCGCAGCTTTAGCTGCCGTGAGCAGGATCTAAATGCCTTGGGAAATGTAGTTCTTGACATCTTTTTAATTTCGATTAGCAGCGAGGCTCATGATAACTTCACGCAAGCGTTCTATTTTAAGAGCCCTAAACACAAGTCCTCACCCTCCGTTGAGGCACATGGTACACAGGTATGTGGGGTGCCAAATTAGCTTTTTATTTGATTTGTTGTACTATCGATTGGTTGTACATGTTGTTCTCTGGTAGGTTGATTGCGAATACATCGGTCGTCGATTTGCCCATTATACTTTCGATGGTTGTAATGTAAGATATTGTCTTGCAAAGTGATATCAATATTGCATCCGTGGGCAGGGCAAGCCACGCGCTTATGTCAACTGCTATTACCGTGGCATTACTTTTATGGCTTATTTATTGAGCATATATCGTTAGTTTCTCTATAAGCAAGATTGTATGCTTTACCTCTGCGGGCTTTACGTATATGACAACCTGGTTGATTCCTCTCGCCCCAGTCAGCTGTTGTAAAATACTGACGCGCTCTAATTAGGACGGTCTGCGTTGTTAGTTCGAGTAACAAGGATATGCGGCGCGTATACTTGGATCGTAAAGAGTATTAAAAACCGTGTCACCGTGAGCACTAGAGGGCCCATCCCATTGATAGTGGGCGAATGTCGTTGCGGGCGAATGTCTTTCGTTTCTAGCTGGTCCTAAACTGAGGTATGTTGACGATGGTTAATTAAAATGTTCCTAGTTTTGGTTGCGTAACTTAAATTAAAACGTCGCGAACTTCATTGAGCAAGTTTTTCTTTTCGAGAATGCAGTCGCCGTGTCCGCAGTGTAGGATAACGTTGCTGGCATAAATACGATGTTCTGCAATACTTTTTCAGCTTTAGAAGATGCGGCTTTTTTCCAGCTGTACGCACAACCACTGCAGTCCTCTTAGGAAGCCGCCAATGTCGGCGTTTTGGGTATGCACTCTGTTGAGTAGTCACCACATAGTGTTACGACGTCCGCGTTCACATTCTCTATTGCTATGTTAGGCCGACGAAGCTTAAACTGCATGCACACTCGACAGGTCCACGCTCCGCCACGTTCCTGGCTCTGTTTCCGTTCGTTAGCTGTTCTGCACTATGGCTGAAATAACCTTTGACAATGCTAACACCCAATAACAGTTGTGCCAGCACATTGGCAGCATTGCCGCTCCATTCCACCTGTCTGGAGACCGCTTGACTGCGCCGATAACGCCTGGGCGCCGATCAGCTGTGACATGTGCGCCGGTGTCGCTTGGATGGGTGCTGCCTGTGTGTTACCTAAATACTCTTACGTACTATTGCTGCGAGTTAGGAAAGGGGAAAGTCCCACTTTCCATCTCGAGCGGTGTGGGACTCAACCCCAGCGGATGAGAGTTAGCCCACTGACCCCCCATACCCACTAAACGCACCTCCCCGTTGAGCTTCACTCTCTGATGGCCCAGATCTCCATAGAACAGCAGTACTATGGGCCATGCCTGTGTGTTGCCTAGTTGTCACTTCAGATGTTGTTTGGTCTGCTGTTGTCGTTGATCCAAGTCCTATTTCGGTCGATTCGGGTCGATACTGGCTGCTCCGTATTTTCATCTCCGTCCTCTGCAGCTCCCTTCGCCCGCTACTCGGACTGCTAACTGACGGAGTGGAAGTTGCACAAGTTGCGCCGGTGTGGACTCGCGATGGCAGTTGCAGCACGGGGAGCCTCCGCTAGAGTCTGCCGCTGTTGGTCGGGAATCCTGCGATGCGTTCCCAGTTACGTTTGCGGGCTCACCGTTAGGTTTGCTGTGCACTCGCTCGGAGCCTATGGTCCCACTGTCCCACTGCACACAACGATAATAAACGGGAACGAGCTTTTCGCGCCACCGGTTTCGAACGACGGTAGCAAACGACTACAGACGAGAACTGATCAAAAAGTTCTGATATATATATAAATATATTTATGAAAAAAATAGTATTTATCTAATCCCTCAAAGTGTCTTTGTTTCGTTCAAAAGAACATATATTTATACGAGTTCAGCCCGGTTGCTGCGAACAGACGCTATTAATATAACCGCATGTTATTTTGCACTGTTATTTTCGAGTTGAAGTCTGAATTCCTCGGTTGCGTTTTACAAAAAAAAACACAAACAAAAAAATATATATGCTAAATAGAACAACCCTTAGCATTTCTTAGCCTAGTCGCCACGGACAGTCTCTGTGAATATAACTGTATATCTATGCTTGAGAGTAGTAGTTTTAACCGACAGTTGTACCCGACATTTCGATAGAGGCGAACGTGTTGCGTGAACCAAACTTGAACAACATTCTTCTAACTAGATGGCAAAGTTTTCGTTTCTACGGCGTCTTTTCTGCGTTGGCCATTGAATCAGAGAAAAGGCGCTCGTCTAAAATTCTAAGAGGTCTGGTCTGGCAACGTTATCGGAGATATCACTGAAGGTCGCGCACGTACCACTGAGAGTAGCCGAGGCAGGTATTAAGTAATCCTATGATAATAATCAGAACACAACGACGCAAATTGTGAAACGAAGTATTTCTTGTCTATTGCATTATTTTCTTTAGCAAATTTACGTCAAGGGTACATACATGTACTATAACGGCGGTGTGATCTTTGACCGCTATCATAATTGCTGAGCGAAAAAGTACGATGACGCAATGAAACTTATTTAGTAGATGCGAGATTGCAGATTGATCTGGTGTATGGGGCTTACTTAACTATTCCTTGTTAACATTCGATTATCTTTGTCGTTTATGTTACGCACGAAGCTGAATGGTGAAAGGATAGATTTGCAGACAAATACAACGTGATATCAAATGTGATTATAATATAGAGCATTTAGGCTTAACTATTTTTTTTAATCGTAAATTACGTGCTTTCATGGTGAGGAATGTAACAGCTAGCTTAATTAATATAAGTTTAAGCCCTTTATTTTAAAATCATGTCGTGTGTGCCTTGAAGAAGAATAAGCTATTTTTACTAGTGATTATCGTATATATATATATATATATATATATATATATATATATATATATATATATATATATATATACGATATATATATATATATATATATATATATATATTACGCTATTCACGACTCCAGTTTCGGGCAGCCGTTACTAAGGAACCCGGGTCTAGTTAGATACTTTCCAATCGCCCCACTGAGTACCCTCTTGAGCGCGCAACGACCCGAATGGGGTACGCCTTCGTCTCGACTGTGATGTTGTCCCCTTTCATCAATGTAAATGTAGCCAACATGTTAGGTCATCATCCTCCGTTAACGACACCCTTGGCTGAGCGCTCCGGTCTCGTGCATTCTGAGCTGAGGATGGCAAGCGCCGGATGGGATAATTTTTACCCCCTTTAATCGGGGCAGGATGCTTGTCTGGAACGCCACAGTCACCGACTCATTAACACATACTACGGTCGCATCGGAAGGTAACGTTATTAAAAAAAAATCGCTAAATACACGTCAATACGTTACCGGCACGAGTTCCAACCGCTAGCGCTCGAGACCCACGGCGGCCCAAGAGACGTCACTCGCAAACTCATCTACAGTCTTTCTTCAGGCAGCGCCTCAATATTGACATCTAACGCGAAAACGCAGCGTCTGTGCCGGGAACGCTTTGAAGTGATCCAAACCTGCTTTACACGAGATAGAGTAATATTCCTAGGGCACCCATTCTCAGCAAACATTTATCCCTTTACTTATATCCTTGCTAAAGTCACTGAACTTTTTCTACTATATATATATATATATATATATATATATATATATATATAAGATACTCTCTTGAAAAAACGTACCCACGATTGGACCTCACAACATATATATATATATATATACTGCATAATTGCTCAGTCAATTCAGCTGTTTTGGTGTCCTGTATGGTTAGTGCATTCCTGAACAGAAGTTCCGCACAATTTACCTGGACACCTCGCCGCGCACCGACGTTTCGCGCTCAGCTCTCGATTAGTATTTTTTTTTGCTAATGATTGGGTTTATTCTGCTTTGTATAAGTTTGTCTATCACATATTCATTTGTTTGGTTTGGTTCTTTTTATGTACGTATGCGTGTCTTGGTGGTACTTATTGTTGTGGAGATGCTTCCGCATGTGCTAGGGGAATGAGGGCTCGTTTCCTTTGTGTGTCTCGGTGACCAACCGGACCTCGGGGGCCTCGCTTTCGTAGACAACAATGGTCGACCCACCCGCTTCACTGACCATGCCACCGCCAGCAGAAGCTGTACCGCCCTTGCCGCCTAGCGAATGATAATAGAGTGTCTTGGAAACAACTCGAATGAATATGCACTACGAGTAACCGGGGCAGAAGTACACGTAGCAGAATCACTAATATCAGTTATCAGTGGCTGGAGACTACTGCTTTTCTTCTGTCTTTCTAACACTCTCGTCATGGGTCTCAATCTCGATGGCACGGATGGTGCCTGCCAAGCGCATACGAAACGAGCCAATTGTGCTCACTGCATACAATTACCGCTCAATTGATCATTTGGTTTTGTTCACGTTGAGCACAAGCGTAGAGCGACGACCGCCTCGAGCTCCATCAATAAACGCCCTCAGTCTAATGTCGTCGACACGCCACCACCGTTGTTCTCATTTCACTGTGTTTCTTACCTACCTATAAATAATAATACTAATAATAATAAATATTATGATTAGTATTATTAATGTTGTCTGTTTTCTCGTTGTCTCAAAGGCAGATAAAATGTTGCTTAGAAGGTGTAGAAGGTTTCGTAGACGTTCAAGTGGCGAGAAACGAAACAACAGCAGCAACGCAGTAGCGGCGCGCCACATGTCTCTTATCGCACTTTGCCTGTATTCTTATAGTAAACTTTTTTCTAAAATCTCGTCCCTGTTTTCAGTTAGTTGCGCTTCCATTTCTAGTAATATTATCGATTTTTATAACAGTGGCAACCGCTGATATTACAGCGATTTAATGAGATAGCTCCGAATCTTGTTGATTGCTTAATCGTACGGAGCCTTCAGATAACTGGAGTCGTTCATGCCAAAGGCTGGACGCATGGCGTCATGGGACGTATGTAGATAATATGTCAGTGTGAAATGGTGAAAACTCTTTTAGTGGTATTGCGATTCAAGTAAGTCGAAAGAGATTTAGGCTTCATGTTCTTCTTACACGTTGTCCACTATAACTATCTACGTTTATGCTTGCACCAAATTATAAATTTAGAAGCAATTCCATCTGCTATTCCCACGAATATAAAAAAAAACAAGTATAGGACCCCTGTATAGTACTTGTGACAGCGTTCGAATGTGCACAATGCGTTCGAATACGTAACAGAATGTCGATAACATGTGGCGTTGTACCGCCTTTGTTTCTTAAGCATTTTAAACATCGTTTTTCACAAACGTAAAGCGATTCAAAAAATAATTAATGTTTACTTACAACTGCAAATTCAAACACTTGATGTACTTCTCAATGATTGCTATTTGTAAGGTTGAATGTATAGTAGTATATCATTTTTAGCGAAACAGCTCAACGTAGCATCCAGACATTAAACTGCATTTATAATTAATAAGCATTTATACGATAAGGACGGTATGCTGTGACTTAGAACTGTCAGATAATTGTCTTTTGCCCCCTCCCCCCCCGGATAATGGCTAACTTAACCGATTAGTGCAGGTTGAATCCAGTAGTGCACGGTCCCTATGACAGCGGTTCTTCTTGTCGCCAATGCCCTTCCCACCGAACCTATTTCTCCTGTCCTCGTTTGGTTTGCGAACAAAGAAATTGAGGGAGAGAGAGGAGGATAGAAAGAGTGAGGGAGAGACAAAACAGTGTGGTACTTCTGTGTCGCAGTGCCCTACTTCCGTTGCATATTCGATAAAATATACAAAAACAATTTGTTTATTATCACACGTGTTGTGTAGAAATACTACAGTTAAAATATGTGCGTATGTTTACATACACACAATTAGTCATATAAACAAATAGATATGTAAAACTATGAAGTTATGACGTGGGCCTGGTTCTCTAGACTGGCTAGCGAGGGGACTAGGCTACAGGAGGTAGCATGGTATCTACCGCATGCTAGTTTGCAACGAAGGCACACGCATGAGTCGGAGGGATCATGGAACCCGGGGGTCGCGCACAGCATATGGTGAAAACCGTGCACGGCGAACCTAGTCACCACATGGCGGTTAGACCGACTCGGCCCTTTCCATGCCTGGTTTTGCATTGCTCCGGTGCTGAAGAAGTTGACATCGATTTCGGCAAACTTGCACTTCCACATTTTGAGGACATTGACGTAATTGGGGGATGCCGGCAGGTCAAAGCGTCGCCTTAGCTCCTCGACGAATAAAGGGGTGTCGGTGAGGAGATATACAAGTCGGTTGCGTGCTGAGCGATGGAGGCCAAGGACTCGCTTGAGGTAAGCTGCCTTCAGGTTATTTAGGTGCTCGAGGCAAGCTTGAGTGAGATCATTCCAGATAATTTCGATGCCGTAGGCGGCCATTGAAGCAATCTTTAAATCGAACAGCCTTAATGCCGTTGGAATGGACAACAGGTGCGGCTTTCTAATTGTGGTCATCGCGACCAGCGCTTTTCTGCATCTTTCCTTGATATGTTGCAAGAAACAGCTGCCGTTTGGCGTTAGAAGCAGTCCCAAATAAGGGACCTTCCAGCCGGTTCCCACCTTCCTTACGTCAGTACCGGCTAAACGGAGCGCATCATTAGCAGCTAAGCGCCCACCTTTCCTAAACTTCATGGCTACTGTTTTCGTCAGGTTAACTGTTAGTCTAAGCTCAGACGTGGCTGCGTGAAGTCTGGCTAAGGCCTGTTGAACCTGAAAGCGACTCTTCCCGTAGATGACGAGATCATCTGCGTACAATATCACGTCTTCATTCGATAAAATAATAACTTAGGAAGATTTCACCGATCGAAATCGATCTTAACCTGGTCAAAAACTCAATTAGTAAATAAAATCTTTAACTCTACACGATGGAATGTAGATACGTGCGACGACTTCGGGCATCATTCGTGGGATTGTGGTAGTAACAGTCTGTCGTGCACACATATGAACAACTTCACTTCTTGTCGATGCCATTTTGCCTTTATGACGACATCACTACGTTAAATATATGCACATATGCTCGTTAGCATAAGCGTGATACTAGTTTGGCTCCCAGATATTCTGAAGCCGATGATTCTACGCCTTGTTCTGATGGTCTGGTGAAAAGTTTTCCGGTAATCTCTCGTTTCGCAGGAGGATCATAAAGCCCCACGACAACTTTACACGTTCGCGTTAGCGTGTTTACGCTGTGAGCTAGAATAATTGTTAGTGAAGTAAAAGCGCTAAATACCTTATTTCACAACCGCGAAACGCGCGCCCGGGCCGACCTCTCTGTCAGACTACGAATGGTAAGCGCATTCGTTACCTTGGCCATCATTTTCGTCCCTTCAGTATCGAACTATTTACAAAGGCGCGATTTTACGGGTTCTCACTGGCACATATAGCGAACGATTTTATGATGTTCAAACATTACACGTTGGCATTGTTCTACCTAGCCATTCGGTTGTCTCCCGCGTCTCTCTGACAACTACGAGAGAAGGACGTCCGGCCTCAAGGCGTCTTCGAGGCATCTCAATGGTTTCTTTGAAACTCTAACTGCTCGATCGGAATGGAATAAACACGTGTAATGAACACTTGGACAGTTCTGCATGAAGAGTTTGAGTGCTTGGCCAGGACAACGGTATAGCAGCATTACTTAGCAACAAGTGCGCAGGGCTCACCTGTGCAAAAAGTGTTTGAGCTGCCCTTATTGTTCTTAAAAATAAATATAAACCAAGTGCTTGTTTATAGTAACTAATTCGCAGCCTTGCGTTAAGTGTGTTTCAACGTTTGGTACAATTAGCTGTAATTGGGCACGTATAAGGAGTACAAGGCGCCCTCTTCGGCTACGTTTCAGTAGCTGCTTGCTGTAGACTTGCTGTAGCTACACTGAAGCGGAGTTCCAGCAGGCGGAACTGATTCAGTAAGGAGGCTGATTTACCCAGAATGCAATCTTAAGTACTGTTTCCTCGATTACTAGCATTAGAGCGCAGTCGAGCAAGAACTCGGTCAGTCGCTGGCCCGGCTCATGCACCAGAGCACGACCGATCAGCAGGAAATGTGCAATCCAGACTCTAGCCCAGGCTAAGATGAAAAAATTACATATTGTATGGAATTCGTGGAAGCATTAATCTTTGTATTCAAAGCAAAGGCTGGTTGTAAATATTTTGTATTTACGACGGTGATGCTCGACTTTAAAGCTTTCCGTGCTTATCACGGAAGGCAATCGAGTATTCAAGAGATCGTGGATTCCAATCGAAGGTTGGCCAAACTTTCAGTGGGTTTTTAGGGTTTTCAATTCAGATTAAGTGAATGGCGGAGCAAGTTATAGTTGGTCGTATCCCCCAAATAGAAAAATAAATATACTAATATTGCTACCGTTATTTATGTGGAGAAAGCACAAATGTCCTAATAATAAAGAGAGTAAGTGTGTTACCACTATTTATTTTTGCTAACACAATGGTATGTTAAACCCATGCCTACTAGTGTTATTTCAAATTGGTTTTGTCATTTCTGTTATTCTCTCGTAAATGTTACTGCGGCACTTATAAGCAGCCGATCGAAAGGGCACAACATACCAGAGCTGATTTATTTGATCTTAAGTTCCTTGAAGTAGAAGTAAAAGAAACCTCTCTGCAGGAACAAGGAGCTGTACAGAACGGTAACAAATAACACATACAGTACTATCGTCATGTAGTACATTTTGTTCTAACGATACTCGGTGAGTAGGCATGTATATAGGTAGGACGTACAGGTGTGAACATAGGAATCATGAAATTTAGCCAATGCCTAGCACAACTAATAATGGATGCTCAAGTGGCCCACCAGCTCAACGCTCACGCTCGTCATGAGCGAAAGAGACGTCATGACGCAGACATGCGTGTTGCAAGGCAGAAAGCGACGACGTAGCGAGGCCGAAAGCAAGCGAACTCGAAGAGGCAGGCGACACTATTGCAGTCTCGTCGTCGTATCCAGTTCGCTGCTTGACGAACGACTATGATGGGTTTCGGCGCTTCTACCCGAATTGCTGCTATTGGCGGCGCTGGCTACGAACGTAGCCGCGTTCAATGGCAAATAGTGGGCCAAACGGAGCGCCATTGCCGTTGCCGCCGTCACCACCGCTTTCTCGGCCAACCGCAGTTCGATGGTTGTTGGATGGACGAAGGTCTCTGACAATTATCCCAAGCAAGCAAGCAAGCCAGCCAACCAGCCGGCCGGCAAGCAACGAAGGCCAAAATAGAGCTTATCGATCGTTCGCTTATTTGAACCGGCGATTCTCAATGACATCGACGGCCTGAGCACTGCAACAGCAACAGCAGCAGCAGCAGTGGCCGCAGACCGATGTCGCTTAGTATTATCCTAGCCTGTGCGCTTTCTCCCCTCACCCCACCATCCACCCACCGAGCCCCCCCCCCCCCCCCCCCAGGCTCTCTTTGCCTTCAGTGGTAGTTTCAACTAGTACTGCTCTCTTGCTACGAGCAGTGCTACTATGATTGCTATTACTGCCACAAGTGCGACTACAACAACAACAACTACTACTACTACTACTAAAACCACAATATGTGCATCTGCTGAACAATTCGCTTCGACCTAGACCCACTATGTATATATATATGTATATATATAATGCGACAATGTCGTAGACGGTAAATACGACGACGTCCCGTACAGAGCCAAGGCAAACCTATCATATATACATTCGACTAGATAGTCAACAAGTCGAGCCCGGTGACGTGGTGGTGGCTTAAGTCTGCGCCTCGCAGCCGGAAGAGACACATAGGTGCGCGGGTTTGAGGCCCACCGTTGCACATTTCTATTTATAAGGATTCGTCTATGAAGCAATATGAAAAACAGTTCCGTGGACGTTAAATCTTGGCTGAGGGTCAGCCCGAAAACTTAACTTACTCACTTAGATAGTCAACAAAACGCTCCTTTGTGGGTCACCCTGGTCAAAAATAAGCACTTCGCTTGATACGTTATCATCGTCCAGATTCAAAACGGAAATATTGCAGTAAATAATTTAGAGTTATATTCTTAAAACATTATTTAGCTGAGCTAGAATACTTTGAATTCTGACCTAGCAAATCATGTTTTGAAATCAAATGTCTGATAACGCGTTTAAAAACTTTGCAACAACGGTCAACTCTTGGACGATTTTGATCAGTTGCAGGTCCGGCAATGTAGCATAGATCAGTGTTCCAATAGCGCCAACAGCAAATCATCTAGAATATGGGAAGGTTATCAGGTGGTTGAGGTCAGGTTAGCCAGAACAATGCTTTGAAGGCGATTTTTGGAAGATGTCGCCGTCACCGCAGCTCAAGCTAACGCGTGGCGTAATATTCTCTTTACTGAATAGCTTTGCTAGTTGGGCGTAGCATTAGCCACCGCTGCAACTTCGTTTGCTGTAGAAGAACTCTTCTACGCAGCATTTTGTTTAACCTTCAAGAGTGGCTCGCTTTACTCCATCAAGCAGGTACGATTGTACAACCTTCGGCACGGACACCCTCGCGTCATTAATACAGTAATGGCAGTCTGAACAATAGTTTTAATGTCAAATCTAGGTCGATCACGGATCGACATAGCTTACCGCTAAAGCTATATATAGTCGAGACTGGGTTCGATCGATAAACGAATGATGTCCCAGTATATACAAAAGACTCCGCTCTTGGCTTTTCGGTTTTTCCTGGTTTGCCGAAGAGCGACCTTAATATGACAAAAACAAAGTTGAGAAAGCACACTCTTTGTTATTTCGATTTCCATTGCATGTGATCACATAACCACCACACACAAAAGCACATAAAAATGGACCGTCCCGTGATTAATAAACAGTGGGCAAAACTCCTCACCAACATCTTACTTGCCTGAAAAACTATCACTTCCATTGGCGCATAGTTGTTTTTATTATCTAATTTAAATCGAGTAGATACAACAAAATAAATCCTTATTTGCAGGTGCTGTTTTGTCTCCAAGGAATGACTTAGCCCTACTGGCGGCTGTTCTTTAACAGTACGTATATGATTAAAATCTCGTGACAATGACGTAGTGTGCAATATTTGATTATGTAAGACTTAGTTAACTTACAGTAGGTGTCGTTGACGAGCTCCTTGATGACCTCCTTCTTGAGCTTGGAGTTTTTCTTGCCCATCTTCCCTCGGCACCAGCCGCACCAGGCCTGCACTAACTTCGCCAAGGTTACTCCCGCCGTACTCCACGAGACAACAACAACGACACGACTTCAACTCACAACAAATGTCGACGTTCGTCAATCACTATTAAAGAGTGCGTGTTGCCGCCTGTCAAAAAATCCGCCCGCCCAGGTCGATTCGAAGCACTTGTCCGTTCGCCGGTGTTCGTCGGCCACAAGTGTTGCACGGCAGACACAAGCAGTAACTCTCTCCCACTTCTGGCTGTTCAAACTCTTAAAAATGCTTACCAGTGTCGCAGCTGGCTGCGGCACAACGCAACCAGGTCAGTTAGTACGTTGGTGTGGTGACCGCGGCATCGTTTGGCGTGATCAGGAGCATGTAGATCGAAAACCAAGACACATCGAGTCTGGATCCTGCACACAGGTTCAGTTCCGCTTCCGACCAGCACCAGACAAGCTAGCTGGCTGGGAGTGATGTGATGTGCTTGCTGCTTGCGACAAGTTTCAAGCGCCGATCGTCGGTGCCGGGGGTGCGTGCCGTAGCCGCTACCCAGAGGGCGCTGCCGAAGCACGTGCCGCGAGACGTGGAGAGACTGGGCGAGCATTGACGACCGGCCGGCCGAGCTCAGTGGGAAAGGGACCCCACCCACCACAGGTGGATCCCATAGCCAGTCGAGACAAACTGCCGAAGGGGACACGGCAAGAAGTATCTCAAAAAGAGAAATTGCAGAAAACAGTGCAAAGCCAGGCCTCAAACTTCGCTCACCTAAGACGGTACGCCAGATGGGGGTGGGGAGTGGATTGTAAAACAACAACACGTCCGTTTCACTGGCATTTGAGATAATCGCATGTTTGAATCCTCCGCGAGTACGTCTTTGTGTGATTTCTATTACGATGCTGTAGTTTTGGCACGAGAAGACACACGATTGGGCCAGGCTTAACAGCAGATGTTATAATCGAATACAATTATCAATGACACTTTGACGCAAATTAGGCGATTACTTAAACAGTTGACGACCGCCCGTAAGAAAAATTCTATTATCTGCTATTGAATCTTAGTGGACTTAAGGTTAATAAATACCACGCAAAAGCTTAGGCTCTATTTAATATATGGTGAACTACGTAATGCGGAAATGTTTTATTGAGATAGTAAAGGCTAAATACTAACTAAGTTATTATTTCTGTAAACCCTTATTCTCTTCTGTATCCGAGGTCTCTTTATGAGGATTACTGAGACGAATTAACATGCACGACAATTGCTCTATTCACTATTCAGTAAAACCTATTCAGTTCAACGGTCCACAAAAGCCTGTACCTATCTTGTTTAGTGTACTCTACATGGCGTGGTTAAAACGATTGAGTCCCTGCCATGAAAATACGCAACAATCTAAGTATAGAGATGCATACGTTCCCTGGTTTAGGTATATATGTACGGGTAAGTTGTACTTTAAAAAAAATCCTTTCAGGGCTGACTTTCAGCCAAGATTTAATGTCCATGGGACTGCTTTTCGCATTGCTTCATAGACGGACCCCCATAAATACAAGTGTGCAACGGTGGGGCTCGAACCCGCGCAATTATGTGTATCCTCCGGTCGCGAGACGCAAACGCATGCCAACACGCCACCGGGCTCGACGGGTAAGTTGTACTTAGTTTAAACGAATGTTGTTTTGTAATAGAATGACGTCATTGTTGTAATAAATTAATTTTATTTCAAGACTACATGTACCATGACACTCTTGGACTTAAGGTCGGTGACTTACCATTCAGGCAAACGTATGCGTTCTTTGTAAGAAGCCTAGGTAGTTTAAACTCTTCTTTTTTGCATTTGTTTTTACGCATTCAACACTGTACATTGAAGAAAGTCACTCTTGGTCTGAAGTCTGAAAGGCTGGATATAAGCCCACGTTCTATTTATTGTAGTTTTAAGGTGTGCTTGACAGCTTAATGCACTGGTAGAATTAGGATTGTGGCTTAATAGACTGGTCATGGTGGACTGTTTACTTTTTCTTATATTCACGACTCATGTCTAGGAAGAAACACGGTCCAATATGCTTTTCCGGGCGTCTGGTGCACATCGCTCTTCTAAGGGGATCATGCGCAGTTCTAAGAGACCTGTTGTCATTAGTCCGGAGTCTCTCAAGGTTTCTAACATTAAAGGAAATCACATGTATGCATCTTGCTACCCTAGCCTACTTACGAAACTACCGTGATCATTTACATAACATCATGACGAGATGTTAGCATTGGGGCTGACAAAAGATGGGGCTAACCAGCAGTGTCGTCCTGCGCGAGTGCCTTCCCCGGGAGAAATAAACATGCCGGATAGGGTAATGAGGATACTAGTATAAATATAACTGCGGGTGTTGTAAATTATATTATAGTATGTTTGTAGTGATGTCACCGGAGAGAGGAAAAGCAGTTTAAGGCTAAGATGCGCATGCCACGATGTGCTCCTTCTAGTGGTCGCTGGCAATAGGACAGCGGCTACACCAACAGCGGTGGCGCAGAAACCGAACAGAAGGCGAAGGCAGGGTCAAAGCGCGGGCTGCATGTAAGTCGGGTAAGTCCGACGGTGTGACACTGAGAAGCCGTCAGATGGCAGGTGAGTCGCGGTTAAAACAAACCAATTGAGTTAGTAGCACAATTTGATGTCTTCCTTTGGCCCTAAGAACGCCCGCTTTACAATCAGAAGTAGAGTCAAGAAGGTCGTTTTTCAGTCTGAGTGAAACCTTGGGTCGCGAGGAGTGTAACGTGTCATGGGAGGTCTAGCGTGCTGACTCATTCGGCGTTACTGCTTGTTACTGGCGTAGATCGTTGGTGTTGTCCGAATGTTTTTGTCGTTCCCGTGGAGATATCTGTGTCGCCGTGCCGGATGGACTCAGAAGTTGCAGGAGCCGTCAGTAGCGGTGATCAGAAGGGGTCGGCTGAGTGTGGTAGACTGTGTGTTGGAAGTTAGTGAGATGAAAGCCAATCAACCGGCAAGATGCCAGGCGACGACGGAAAGAAGAAAAAACACAGGTAAACGTCCAAATGGCAGAGCTGATGGCAAAACTGCTGGTAGACGCATTGAGCCCTGTTAGTCAGAGAAATTGCAGAAAGCGGGTTCTCTGCAGCAGCCGGTGGTAGATGTGGCAGCACAGTTAAAAGCATTTTAAAGAAACGCATTGCTGTTGGGGGAAGAATGGCGAAGACGCTTGAAGTGCGCGCAGAAAGTCGGGGGCTGGAAT
The DNA here is from genome assembly GCA_003439945.1 of Dermanyssus gallinae. Taxonomy (NCBI): domain Eukaryota; kingdom Metazoa; phylum Arthropoda; class Arachnida; order Mesostigmata; family Dermanyssidae; genus Dermanyssus; species Dermanyssus gallinae. The sequence continues at coordinate 994,196 of QVRM01001369.1, forward strand.
GAAGCCCAGACCAAGCGGGTACTATAGACAAAAGTGTTCGGTGCGGGTAACAACGTTATTTAAATCATAGCGTCAACGTAGCAACGTATGCTGAAATTCAAGACGAGTGTAATCAGACAGGCCGTGCTAAAGCGTATCGTCCGGAACAAGGAGCAGCTGGAACAGCGGCGCAACCGCAGCCGCTCCATGTTGTTGATGCCTTCACTTCAGTTCAGTGCATTATTTTCAAACACACGCTCCTCACAAAGCCTCCGTGTTTCTACATACATCGTCGTACTTGTCATTTCAGTTATCTCGAATGCTATTAGTACTTATTGTAGGGGCACTTAGTGTAAACTATATGGACAAAAGTGTAATAATAATAAGTGTGTAGGGGAAACGCCGCCGCTATCATCGGCTCTATGGATTGAGAAGGGGGGGGGGGTGAGCCTACGCGGGTACACGTTTGGGTACCACAATTGTAGGGAAATACTGAAAAATTGAATAAATAATAATGATAGTAAATAATAATAATAATAATAATAATAATAATAATTTTTCGTCCGCTACGTTCGGACGAAGGTAGTCGCATTGAGTTTGAACTCCGCAAAATTGTTATCTAACAAAGTGCAAGCGTATTCAGTGATAAGTGCAAAGTGACTGAGGGATCACCCTGATTCTTCAGTGACTGTGAATTTCTGATTCACATTACCTGTAGTTTTTCTGTAAGCGACGCGACTAGCACTTCCAAACTTAGCCGTGGCCGATAAAATTCAAGAAGGCAAAGTGTTCTATTTCACCGCCGGCGGCTCGCAGCGGCCAAACAGTTCTATGGATTCCGGTGCACTGCACGTTGAGAACGTGCAATCTAAAATAAGCGCACGTTCACCGTCTCCAGCAGCAACGTGCAAACGAGCCGAATGGGACAATGAACATCGCTGCTCAGCAAAGTGTCGCCCGTCAAACAAAGCATCCGCAACAACAGCTGTGGCTGCCAAACTGGCGCTGAGAAGAGAGAAAACATTGGATAGCTTAATGGAATCAAATCAAAAACGCGCAGAGACTCATGATGGGGAAAGTTCTGAAGAACAAATTATGGACAATGACGAGATCCCAGATGACAACAACGCTGACTGGCAGTACAAACCTACCAGAGCAGATCGCGCCATCAGAAATGCTCGTAAGAAAGTAGCGATAATGATGGGCAGACAGGTAGACCAAGAACACCAAGGTGCAGCCTATAGTCCACGCCAAAGCAGCCTAGAGATAATTTTTGAGTGCCAGAATGATCCCGATGCTTTGAAAGGGCTGAGCGTTCTAAAGATATACACCGAAATAAGGCAATCTATCCCTGGCGCGCATGCACGAATCACGTCGCAGGGCAGATTAGCTATCCGTGCAGCCAATCAAGACCAAATAGCATCTGTCAGGGCATTAAAGAATGTTTGCGGAGTGGACATTCAAGAGCTCTCTGATACATCAGCCCTCTGGGGAAGAATTTCCGGAATGAATCCTCAAGAAGATCTTCTGGAATGTCTCAAACAACAAGGCGTTGAAGAAGTTCGCAGAGAGAGCGGCTGGCGTAGGAAAGGACAATACCGTAGTAAAAGTAATGAAATGTTCAAGCAGGGTGCGACTGAGGTTCAGCAATACCCTGAGGGCTGAAGTAGACATAGAAGGCGAGGTTTTCAAAGTTACATTATGCCCCGGTTCACCACTACAATGCCTCTCGTGCCAGAACTCACTCGGCTACCGACGGCCGACGCGAAGTAAAAAGAGTGTATATGGAAGCGGAGAGACAGAAACTTTACACAAAGGTTTCTAACCGTTTTTCAAATCTAACAGTCGATTTTCCCAGCTTCGAGCAAACGTGGACCACGAGCTCAACCACCTTGAGTAGGGATGGGCAGAAATCATACGCCGACGCAGCGAGGCCCGCCGGCCCACAACCGGTACTTGACAAGAATGGTAAAACATTGTGCCACCTTCCGCCACCTATTCCACAGAAGAAAACAGCGGCCAAGCCCTCAAGTGGACATAGAAATGTCACTCGGCAAAATCAACAACAGCCGTTGCCTTTTCAGATTTCAACCATGGTTGACAATATCTTAAAGATATGGAAAATTGTGAAAGGTCTACTAAGTGCCTGGCTAGAAGAAAATCCTGTGGTCGCAAAAGTGCTCGACTTTTTAGAATCCGAGCCTGGAAAGGCACTTTTGATATCAGCCATGGAAGGTAAAGAGACACCAACGCCCACTATTTTAATAGAAAACCTGAGCGAAGAAAAGCATCAAAACACTACGAATTTACCATGAGCTCCCAACCTCCAGCCCATATAAACCCCGATGAACCCCAACTACGATCACAACAATCATATACCTGCGAAATGTGCAGGAAGTCCCTAAGGTCACTCCGGGGCTTACGTATGCATATGACGCGCCTTCATCCTACATATACCCGGCCTTCATCTAGTCAACCTATAAGAGACTCGCCGTCGCCTGCGTCGCTTTCGGCTCAAGACGACCCGAACAGGCCACTGGATGCGAACCTCGAGCCGATTACGCTAATCCGTTCCCTGGCCCGGGTGCATCGAAACATTAAACTAGTCAAAGTGATACCCAGAGGAGTCAGAGAAATATGCTGCGCAGCATATGCTGAAGCACTTTTCAATTTCAACACAGAGAAAGACAATGCGTCTTGGGAGAAGCTTCTAATAATGCCAATACTCATGCTACGCATCCCAGCACGGAGGCACAATGACCAAACATTATGCCAAATAATCAGAAATAACGTTACTGAATCGCGATGGAAAACACTTGCAAGTCTCCTAGACGAATGAAACCGTAATATTATACAGTACGATACAGATCACGATAGGGGAAAGATGGCAGAGCGCAAATTGACGAAAGGCGATGTGCGTTCCGCCGCACGGATCTTGCATTCGACCGACTCTTTTGCACCATTCAACGATCACACCGAGCAGGAATTAAGAAGAAAGCACCCCCTTCCATTATCAGATGCAAGCGAATACTTAGGATCCCTCCAGGTACCATTAACAACAGGAAGACACACTATACATCATAAATTGGTTTCTGACGCCGTCCGATCTTTCGCCGTATCATCTAGATCTGGACTAGATGGGCTGCGCCCCCGACATCTCCGGGACATGCTAGACAACTCAGTACCCTCATCCGGGAGACTTCTAGAAGAAGTCTGCTCCCTGGTAGCCTCGGCACTAAACGGCAGCCTGCCTTCTCTATGCCTGACAATATTTTACGGGGCAAACCTTACGGCCCTAGAAGGACGGCTCAATCAGACCCATAGCATGTGGCCTCACGATCCGAAGGCTTGTGGCAAAGGTGGCTATCGCCATCAGTAAAACTTCTATAATGAAAGCTTTAGGACCGAGGCAAGTAGGGGTCTCTATAAAAGGAGGCGCGGAAGCAGCCGTTCGACTGTACGAGCATATATCGAAACAGACGGTCCTGTGCGGGTTCTAGTCAAGCTAGAATTTAGCAACGCTTTTAACACAATACGACGCGACGTAATATTAGAAGAAGTAAAACTTCACGTACCAGAACTCCTGCCGCTAGTATGGCAAAGCTACAGGGATCCATCACTTCTATCCTGGTGTGACAAAGAACCACTTAAATCAATAAATGGAGTGCAACAAGGAGATCCACTGGGCCCCGCCTTGTTTAGCCTAGGAATCTCCAATTTAGTGGCACAAATGAGAAGCCCGCTAAACATCTGGTACCTGGATGATGGTACATTAGAAGGGCCGGCAGAAGTGGTGGCCGCTGACTTACTCAAAGTTTTGCAGTTTGAGAGTGAAGGGGGGACAGTTCTTAATCTTTCCAAATGCGAAGTAATAACGGTTGGGGCGGACACTAAAGAACGAGACGAGACATTCAAAACAATTGCTGCCGTTTTACCAGGCTGCAGGCGAGTTAACCCGGTCGAGTTAGAGGTTCTTGGGGCTCCGCTTAGTCCACAAAGTATTTTCAAGACCTTAGGAGATAAACGCCGCGCGTTGCTACAGACGCGATCTCGTCTGTTGGCTATGCACTCACAAGCGGCACTATGCCTTTGGAGGTATAGTTTAGGTTCCCCTAAATTCAACTACACACTACGCACTTCACCGACAAGCCAATGTCCCGACGCCCTGCAATCGTGTGACGACTCTACGAGGGACATATTGAGCGAAGTTCTCAACATTGACTTCACGGACAGTACGTGGCGAAGAGCAAGTCTCCCCATAAGAAAAGGTGGACTGGGTATTCGATCAGCAACCGAATTGGCCCCCATATGTTACGCAGCGTCATTAATAGAATTCGGCCAGCTGGCTGGGACGCTAGTTGACCCGAGTGCTCACCACCGGTTGTACATAGCTAAGCAGAAGGCAGAGTCACTAGTCAAACTGAGATTGGATCCAGGCCCTTGGGAAAAACATACAACGCAAAGAGTGCTCGACAACTACAGATGCAAAGTCATAGCCCGTGAGATCATCGAAAGCCTTGAGTCTCCCACAGAGAAAGCGGTCTTCTTGGCCGCACGAGACACCTTCAGCGGCGGATTTTTCAGGGCTCTTCCGTCACCGCAGCTCGGCACCATGCTGGACAACATCTCATTCCGCATGGTGTCGGCTCTAAGAATCGGCGGGCAAATATGCGAACCTCACATTTGTAAGGCCTGTGGAAAACCAGTGGAGAAGGATGGCCTCCACCCATTGAGCTGCCCCTAGGCACACCGAACTAAAACTCAAAAAGCTCTCCGGAAAGCGGGAATACCTAGCATTCTGGGACCCAGACTAGGACTACATGACGACAAAAGGCCTGACGGTGTGACCATTCCGCCGTGGGAAAAAGGCAAATGCCTGGTTTGGGATGCGACAGTATCCTGCACGGCCGCACCGTCTTATTTATGCCACAGCGCGACGGAGGCGGGATGGGTTGCCGAACATGCAGAAAAAGAAAAGTGGCGTAAATACACAAGGTTAGAGCATAGATTCAATTTCGTGCCGATTGCAATGGAAACATTGAGCCCGGTCAGCAGAAGTACAAGGAAATTTATAAAATACTTAGGTGATCGAATACGAGCAAACACCGGGGATATACGCGAAGACGAATTTCTGAGGCAGCTGCTTTTACTGGCAGTTTGCAGAGGAAATGCCGCGTCGATATTAGGTGCGATGGGCTGAGAATAGCTAGATGGTAACCATGAAATAACGAGGATACACATTCACACCTCACAATTGTATTGTCCTAACACAAAATAATAATAATAATAATAATAATAATAATAATAATAATAATAATAATAATTCCTTCCGCATGGTGGCCGCCCTAAGCATAGGCGCTCCCATATGTGAGCCATACGAGTGCAGGGCATGTAGAAAAACAGTGGATAAGGACGGACTGCACCCTTTAAGCTGCTCTAAGAGCCCTGGAAGAGCTCTCAGACACGCGGAAATCAACGCAGTTTTAAAGAAGGCTCTTCGTAGAGCCGGCATACCAAGCATCCTAGAGCCCAGGTTGGGCTTCGAAGACGACAAAAGACCCGACGGCGTCACCATTCCGCCATGGTCTAAGGGCAAATGTCTAGTATGGGATGCCACGGTATCATGTACAGTGGCTCCGTCATACTTGATGCATAGCGCTACCCGGTCAGGGTGGGTTGCCGAACATGCTGAGATCGCAAAAAAGCGCAAATACTCTGACCTAGAGAAAAGATACCACTTCGTACCCGTCGCCATGGAAACGATGGGTCCAATCAGCAAAAACACAAGTATCTTCCTCAAAGACCTAGGTATCAAAATAAGTGCTAACACGGGTGACCAGCGCGAGGGTGAGTTTCTACGTCAGCAACTCGCTCGCAGTGTGTAGGGGAAACGCCGCCGCTGTCATCGGCTCCATGGATTGAGAAGCGGGGGTGAGCCTAGGCGGGTACACGTTTAGATCCCACAATTGTAGGGAAACACCGAAATATTAAATAAATAATAATAATAATACAAAAAAAAAAAAAAATAATAATAATAATAATAATAATAACACCTCTTTCCGCATGGTGGCCGCTTTGAGAATAGGCGCTCCCATATGTGAGCCATACGAGTGTAAGGCGTGTGGAAAAACAGTGGATGAGGACGGACTGCACCCTTTGAGCTGCACTAAAAGCCCTGGTAGGGCTCCCAGACACGCGGAAATCAACGCGATCCTAAATAAGGCTCTTCGTAGAGCCGGCATACCAAGCACCCTGGAGCCCAGGTTGGGCCTCGAAGACGACAAAAGACCAGACGGCGTCACCATCCCGTCATGGTCCAACGGCAAATGCCTGGTATGGGATGCCACGGTATCATGTACAGTGGCTCCGTCATACCTGATGCACAGCGCCATCAGGTCAGGGTGGGTTGCTGAACATGCCGAGATCGCAAAGAAACGCAAATACTCTGAATTGGGGAGGAGATATCACTTCGTACCCGTCGCCATGGAAACGATGGGCCCGATCAGCAAGAGCACAAGTATCCTCCTCAAAGACCTAGGTGTCAAAATTAGTGCTAACACGGGTGACCAGCGCGAGGGCGAGTTTCTGCGTCAGCAACTCTCGCTCGCAGTGTGTAGGGCAAACGCCGCCGCTATCATCGGCTCTATGGATTGAGAAGGGGGGGGGGGGGGGGGTGAGCCTACGCGGGTACACGTTTGGGTCCCACAATTGTAGGGAAATACTGAAAAATTGAATAAATAATAATAATAATAATAATAATAATAATAATATATATCAGAGGATACGCCAATATTGCTTAGTTTGCTTAATCGAGACAAAATGTGTTTGGCAATTATGGCTTATTATGGTTTTTATGTGATTTTGGTACGTCAGTGAAGGGTTAAGAGCCACATTCAAGTATTTATATTCAAGTGCTTGTTGTAAATTAGTATTATCGTATTTAATTGCTCATCTTTTCCATGGGCTAAAAATGATCATTTCTGTTTTTTTTTTTAACACAGCCTAAATTGGTATTACATTTATTACGGAAGCCAAATTGCATCGGACTAATAAAGTGCGTATTGTAAAGATATAGACGAATCTGATTATTGATAACTGACTCAAACAATTTCGTTAGAAATGGACAAATGATGCGTTTCTTGCATCATTTTTATCTCCCTGTTTAAATATTGGTGTAATAACTGCATATTTCAACTCTGCCGGACATACTCCTTGTGTAAGACATTGGTTGAAGATAGCTGTCAAAATATTTGATATGTAGGTTATGTATTGCCTAATAAACTTGCCGGGGATATGCGCTTGACACGGGGTATTTTTACTAAATGGAAAATTTTCAGCGGCAACATCTTGGTCATGTGGATTCAATTGATCAATTTTATAATTGTATTCAGTTCTATTTGCGCCATATTTATTGTATACTGCTTTAGAAGCCATTGGTGCAAAATGTATGTTGAGTACTTCGGCTATCTTAGCAGGACCAGTTGCAGATGTGTTGTTGTGGTTAGTCGACGTATTTATAGTTTTTTTCTGTATATTTCTGCCACAAAGCATGTTCTTAACTTTCCATCTCTCTCGGAATGTAGAGATGTTAAATTTGTTCGCATATAATTATCTTTGTTTTCGAGTGCAGGTTTTCTTATATATTTTCGAAAGCTCTTTTAGCCTCAGCTCTATTAGATATTTACGATTATACTTTTTACCTTGTTAGCCTTATTACCATATTGCGTCGCGCCAACGCCGTTAGTTCAACTCGCCGTAGTTCAACTAATGACGCCACTGCGTCGGCCAGCGTGCGAGCCAATTGCTCGGCTAGAACCTCTTTGCTAAGATCTACCGGCAACGCGCATATTCTCCCATCTAGCTCTGCTAGCTCTTTGTCTACACGTTTAATCCTTAATAGTCATGTAGCCACTCGCCGGTCGTTTGCCACAGACCTCGACGGCGGTCTTTGTTAATCGAGACAAATTTGCAGCACGACACTGCGTAAAGTAGAAACACCGGCGCGTAAAGTTTTTCTATTTAGGGTGCTCTATCAAATCTGCCATAATGGCTTATTTTTTTTGCAATTAGTATATCTAATAACTACTGTACTACCCTGCCCTACGTTGGGCGCCAAAAATGCTAAAGACTAATGCGGAACGCAAACCAATTGATATTAAGAATAATATGGCACACAGCTTTCGTATGTATTCTCAATACTGGTTTTGTTTGCGTGGATAGGGCTCACATGTTCTCTCAATACAGACAACTGAATTTGTTTACATCAATATATATATATATATATATATCTATATATGAAACACATAACAATTTGAGTGATGCCGTACTGAATATCTCTAACGTGCATACCTAACCTGCTCTACTCAAACCGATCAATGACGGAGAGCATATAAGCATCATCGTGTGCAGCACCCGGGCGCCGTCGGGCAGGTGGATCGACTCGAAGAGAGACGAAAGAGAAAGAGTATTCTAACATGGCAGCGACCGCTTATATAACACCTTCTACTGATCCGCTCCCCACACGGCACACCTCGCAACTTCAATAGCGCCAACTTACAATGTGTACTCTCTGCACCTCTCATTATCGTCCGCTTGTATCTTACGTACGCAGACCTGACTTCCGGTGTCGCCATTGTTTGCTCCAAGTGTACGAAGTGCTTTAACTATCTGTGCCGAAGGAAGGTTTTGCGTCGTGTGTGTAGGTTCGGAACTTTTTCAAGTGATGCCAGCAGCACGCTGTGTGACATACGCATGTAGCGAGCGCATCCGATTCAAAAGATATTTGACAAGGAATGGTAAATAAACCTCATATATAAAGCCGTCTGCAATTGTTGAGAGCTACCAAATCTCGAGCACCAAGTCTGTGCCAGACAACGCAAATGCCATAGGCCGTCGTTGGTACGACACTGAGTCCGAATAAATTGACGCCAACTAACCCTAACAGCGTCTGAGGTTGTTTGATCGTATTAGCAGCTACCATCGCTTCCCGAATTTAAGCCGCCTCGTTCTAGATAATCGCTACGGTTTCAGTGAAGAAGGCGCCACATCCTTGAAAGCATGTCGTAGCTTGTCAGCGGAAATTGACACGAACTTTGAAGAGATTACGGAAACAGATCTCCGTGGGCTGCAAGCAGGAGCAGCTGACCTCTTCGTACACTATCACCCTGCACAACTTCTTCTACCGTAAACGGCGAATTAATGTAGTGCTGCTCCAGGGTGAGCGATTGCTCAATAACTGGGTTAGGCGCAGGGGCATTTGCATCGAGCAGAAGGGCAGTAAAGTGCTGCCGCAACTGCTCCTTTGTGATGCTGTGCATGCTTTTGCTCAGCTGGCGAATAATGTAGGTATGGAGTTCGCGCTCTGCTCTCTCAAGAAAACGAAACGGTCCTCCTCATTATACCGGGGCCTATTCTTCACAAGCAGTTTCTTGTAGGTTGCTCCATCTAGGTTGACAATAGAGCGCCCTACGGTCAGCAACTGCCTGGGATCGGGGTGTAGAGCCCGTGCTCGGCGCACGAGCCCCAAGACTTCCCGACGTTTTAAGTAGCAGGCCTGTGTAAACCAGGACCTCGCCCGTCTTTGTCTGTACTTCTTCTTTACTACAGCCGTCTTTCCAGTTGCCTCCGAAGCGTGGTTGCGTTGCTCAAGTCTTGCGCGGGTTACCCAAGAAAAAGAGTAGTGGTCCTGATGGGATCTATTACGAACATTAGATTGAGTCGTCCGATGTTTTAGCAGGGGAGCTAAGTAAGCTGTTTATTCAGATACTCAGCAGGGGACACATAGCCCAGGTTTGACACGAGGCCAGGCTTACTCTGCTATTCAAGGGCAAAAACGGTGACAGCGTAGACGATCTAAATCTCTACCGGGCTAAGTTCATTATTTCGAGGGCGCTTCCAACTATGTTGACTGTACCGGGGGGTCACTTGTACGCCGTCTTTATTGATTGTGTCAAGGCCTTCGACAAAGGCTCCCCGTCACCTACTAGTCGATGAATTGCGACATTCTGGGGTGGGTGGTTCTTTTCTACGAGTGCTATCCAGCTTCTTTGCTGAAGACCGCCTTGAAGTAAACGTAAGGGACGAGGACACCTTGCAGCTAAGTCAAAATCCCAGGTCCCCTCAAGGGGCCCGGTGGCGCGGTGGATTAAGTCTGCGCCTCGCGACCGGAGGAGACACATAGGTGCGCGGGTTCGAACCCCACCGTTGCATATTTGTATTTATGGGGGTCCGTCTATGAAGCAATGCAAAAAGCAGTCCCATGGACGTTAAATCTTGGCTGAGAGTCAGCCCCGAAAGGATTTTTTTTTAGGTCCCCTCAAGGAGACCCTCTCAGTTGCTCGGCATTCTTTTTGCTTATCGCAGACCTAGCTCGCCATGTGCGGGAGGAGTTTAGAAACGCCGTCGTCATGTACGCAGATGACATAGTAGTGGCCCACCGGGACCGCGGTGCCATTCGTCGAATTGTCGGCGACGTAGAAAGTTGCCTTCACCATAAGAGCTTGCAAATAAATTTGCGGAAGATAAAAGCCATAAAGTTTCGCCGTGGGGGTCGATTGGCTGCCGTAGACATAATACCCTATTGTGGCCAACCGCTGAAGTTTGTCAACTCCTTCCCATATTTGGGTCTGAGACTACGCTATACGGGAACGACCTTTACCTAGCGAATCGGCGACAGGTGTCGGGCAGCTATTTTTTCTATTCACACAGAGGTGAGAGACCCTGGACGACTGTTATTGAGTGTGGCCTTGCGTCTTTTTGAGCTTAAGATTGTGCCAATGTTGAGCTACAGCCTTGGCGGGGTGTGGGACCATCTTTCAGCGGCAAATTTCACGCAACTAAAAAGATGTTTCACAATATATATGAAGCGGGTTCTTTGCTTACCGCGGATGGCAAGAAGGCGCTTCGTCTATCTGCTAGCGGGTTGCGGGCCGACAGTGGAAAAAATCAGAGTCAGGTTTAGAAAAGTGACCGAGGCCTCGGCAGAGGTAGCGCAGTTGGATATGTACCTCGCCAGGGAGCTTTGGCATTGAATGGCATGCACTAGCGGGCACGAGTACACAAGGTACATTGTGCATGGCTATCATCACTTGGTATTTTCGACCCAAAGATTTCACTAAGTTAGCGATCAATTGCGTTGCCAGTTCTGCTCGCAGATATGCGCTAAATACCATGTAGCGAGCTGCCAAACGCATCGGCGGTCTTTGCACTTTATCGCCCGGTGGGAGTCTCGCTAAAGTGTTCTATTTTTATATTGTAATTAGGTGACATCTTGAAATACAATGTTATTGCGAAATAAACTATGTGTGTGTACACTATCACTCTGAATACTGTTTCTGAACATCCTAGCTAGCTCGTCGCCTGAGGTAGCCGTAAATCTGAGCTAGTGTGGAGGTATCACTAACCCCACTTTTCCTTTTGTCCGGAAATACACTGTTAAAACCACACATCGATAATAGGGGGCCTTGCCGCCACGCGGATATTATAATGGCGGTTAATACCCTCATAAGTACAATGCACCATAGAGAAAGTATCAAGACATATATGTAACATCGTGTAGCATTTGTTCGGAAAGTATGTTACCCTTGTTGCGCGCAATTGTAGAAGCAGTGATTTGCAGATCCCTTCTCTATAGCCCCAACTTGTCGAAAAGACGGCACCAGCTCGTGCATGACCTAGCTAAGCATCGGCGAACCTCGACACACCACACGAGTTTTAGGACCGTTCTCAATGCGAACTGAACATATCGCACCCAGAGCTCAACTCGACCTTTTCGCGCGGTAGCAGTAGTAGGCATAGTAGTCAGCGCTATTCTAATGTTAATACATTAGGGCCCTTTGAGACGTACATACGTTTTCTATGGTCATGGGCACAAGGGGTGGAGGTTCCCTTCCTTGTGGAGGGTGTCTTTCTATTCATCGAATTGCTGTACTTCCCTAGAACGCAAGTTTGAGAGAAGATTTAGGCACAGAGCGGGATACCATCGTCCCCCCACCGACCCGTCTTCCGGTTCTCTTCGCGAACCACTTTTCGCGTATATATGTGCGGCTACAATATGACATTGGGCGGCCCAAGCAGAATAAACCGATGCTTTTCCTGATACCGCAGTAGGGGTCTTCCTCTTGTAAGTTTGCTGTGTAAATACAACTACTGTTGGAGCTATCACTACTGCTTCTACTACGTTATTTACTCTGCTGCTGCTGTTGTTACTGTTTTTTTTTCAAGGGGCAACCGATTGCTATAGGGCAGCGTCTACTAAAGCGGTTTCACTGAAGAAGTGTATGTAGCAGCACTCTCAGCCGCTGAGGCAACCAGGAGATAAGACAAAGTTGTCTACCGCAGCTTTTGGGCAATGATAAGCTTAAAAGCGAGATGCGTTTACTTCTGGGAAAACTTTTAGCCGCACTGGTGCGTGTCGCAAGGCGGCCTGGCTGCATGCCCGCTAGCGTCTGGCCTACTACGCACACGCAGACATAAAGGGGTCATCGTTTATTTAATCTATGAGTGCTTACATCTAGATATGAACAAGCAAGCGACGGTGGCCTACGTGTATTGCCATCACGATAGTATTGTACTGTAGGGGTTTTGTCGGTAAAGATGTCTGATAATCTTCTACGCTCTTGCTATGCAGCATCTCTATTATATAACAAATGGCGAGCACTATACGCTTCCTAAGCATTACTAATAGTCAGCTACGTACTACTTATTAATAAAAGTCTACATCAAAATACTTTCTAATTTACTCTAGTGATTTAAAAGAAGGAATCTCGTTGTTGCTTATGTTTCAGATAACCTCGCTTCAATTTTCGCAATCGTTGTTGCTTATGTTTCAGAAAACCTTGCTTCAATTCTCGCAAGACAGCGGAAAGTCCAGGGATCTCTGATAAGTTCCATTTGCCGACCAAGGTAAGCCTATATGCAATATATTAAATTTTATGTTTGATGGATTTGAATTCGACTTAGCTGAATGCCTTTAGATATTTTACACAATCGGGGTGGGGTCAGACTACTTATGGCTTCATTTTTCCCTGGATGCGTGAGAGAGGCGAATAGTTAAAAATTATCGTCGCTTCTTTTCAGTGGGCCAGAGACTCCTGCATTGACTTGCACGAGCTGGCTAGGACCGCTCGCTGGAAGTTCCCCGTAACCCGTAGGGACCTGAATGATGTGGGAAGTCCTCATCCGGGCCAATTCAGCCGGTTGTTGAAGCTTGGTATACATCTGCAGAGAGTGATGTCTGGAGCAGATATTGCTAGATAGGGCATCGTCACATAAAATTGGTGGTCGCTAAGAAATTCCCAGTGGCCTCCTTGTTAGAGGGCACAACCTTATTAAGAGACAGCCAGTCTCGTAAAATTAATTGTTGACGTTCACCCTCAGTCTCGCATCATTGCGCTGATAATTTCCGCCGGCCCTGAATGGGGTGATATGCAACAAGGCCGTTCGCAGAGTCTCGACGTACCCCCGGCTTTTGGAGAAAGAAGTGGGTGACTTTAGATGTTAGTGATCCTACACCAAAAACTGATTGACGCCACTTCTGTCTGTGCAAAATGTATTTTCCTTAACTTCCAAAGCAAAAGCGGGTCTCTGTTGCGAGCAGTAGTAATTCAAATCACTCTCTGAACAGCTTGATAGACTCCGAAGTTAAAGCAGCAGCCAGAGTTCGTTTTGGCTGCGGCCTTGCTTCCGCAGTTCCCGTCGCTGGCAACCGAGGCTCTAAGATGATGGGGATCTGTTTGTTCCAGAATACATCCTCACTGTTACGCCCGCCGGAATCTAGCACGCCTGCCAGTGGCTGGCCCCCGACGAGACCCCGAGCCCTGACGGGGTTGTTCCGAAAGTGGTAGGATTATTTGGCGGGTGATGTCCCCAAGTGATTCAGCAATTGGCCAAACTCTTCTGGAGAACGGGGGTTTTCCGGGCTTTACGAAGGCTGACCTGGCTCTCGTACTTAAACCAGAAACAGGTGCTGGGCTATGAGGCTATCGGCTATATGTATTCTGGACACTGTGGCCAAACTTACTGAGAGCATTACCCGCAAACGCTCACCGACATGATTAAAAAGAAGAATATCCCCGCCAACTTACAATCCGGACTCGGCCAAGTTTGGTCAACAGTGAGTGCAACCGCCCGTGTACTTCAGCGCGCTGGCAAAAAACAAAGAACTTAACGACGGGGCACTTTGTCAACCTATTATTGTTAGATATGCGCAAAGCCTTTTATTTTGCAGGCAGGTCATCATCAAGGCGGCAAAGTGGTGGCTTGTTGGCGTTGTTGAATAGCGATAACAAATGTTGTCAAATATTCACAAATATTGTCGACAGATGAAACGTTGTGTACCACCAAGTAAAACACCTCAGCGCACCTGGTATGGTCCTCATGCTCAAATGGATCACCGTGCCAACGTGCCAGCGATACCAACTGGGGGATACTCTGCAAGTGGGGTACTCTGCACTCTCGTGCACCAACGCGGTGGTCACAGGCAAGCGCTGCTAGGGGTGGGGCACTGGCGCACCTCTCCAGAGAATGCAAGGCGACCACAACCTGCTACAACTGCGGCAAAAAGGACACGACCCCTGGGGCCGCAAGATAGTTAGCTACCCCTCTTCAAGCGAAGGGCAGAAATAACTTTAAAAAAGGCGCGGCAAGCAATCGAAGCGCTCTTCCTTCGTCTTTCAACCGCGCCCTCTTTCTACAGGTTTCAGATTAAGATGAAGACCCCGCGGAAGTCACCCTGCAAGACCTCCTAGCTTATGCTGACGATGCTGATCTGGTCCTTACCGTCCAGACCCGGACTCCAGATTTGTTACTCAGCCCCCCGGCGAATAGATTAACTCATATTTTACTCGACCCAGACCCTGACAGGTCACGGATACTTTCACTTCTACCTGTACAGGATCGGGAAGGTTTCCAGTTCCAAGTGCATCTACTGCGGCGACGGGCGCACCAGCCCGCACCTCGACCGCTCTTAATGAAAACTTAAGTAAATATTTGCTCCTCTTCCACCTTACTGATCAGTCCATTTGTTCTTGAGTTTTGCAATTGCTGTAGCTCTAACCTGTTCCAGTACCTAGCACCTTAGAAGAGTGTGGGTCAAGTCATCTTCTGTTTCTTCCTGGCAGTAAACACAGCTCGCTGAGGGAGCTTTTCCAATTCAAAAGAGGTAAGTCTAAAAATTGCCATGTCCCATGAGGATCTGCGTGAGGCAATGACTTAATTCTGCCCCCGTTCGCTCAATCCGTTTTTTAAGTTTACAATGAGGGATCGAGGAGTGTGTCCCAGTGCTTCAGAAAGAATGGCGTCTCATTTGGCTTGCCATGCCTCCATTGCTTTTTCTCTCTCTACTTCCTTATTGCAGCTCGAGTTGTTGTCTCAGAGTTTTCGCCTCTCCTTTACCTTCAGGTCCCAGGGAAGAACTCCTGCCAGCAGAGTTGGTGCTAGCCGTGCAATACGGCTGAATAATCATGAGAGCCGTCATTGTCTGAGTGCTTCCAAGGATCCCTCTTGCCTTCTTCGTTCTCAAGGAGGCATTGAGCCAGACTGGGGACCCAAATAGCGCTGTAGGCTCGGCCACTGCATCAGTAATCTACGCCTGCATTCTATTGGTCAGTAAATGTTTAGCAAAATTCTTGTAGATGCATTAGCCGCCTTGGTTGCCTTAGCCGAGGATATCTTCAGGTGGTTATTATTTACACACCCTTTAGCAGGGGGGCTTTATTGAGGATTATCAAAAATTCATAACAAACGCGCCATCTGGCGATTTATATGTTTGGCTGTACATGATTGCACTTGCGGGCTGTGCGCCACGCGAACATTCTATTAACGATTTCTTTCCTGGCTACAGCTTTAGCTTGAATGTTCATACCAGATCGAGTTATCGTCGTCATGACTTCAAAGAACCTATTAAACCTATCAGGCTGCTTACATATGCTGGTAAACGTATATCTGTCAATCTTATCTAATATAACGGCAATGTCCATGCACTCAACATTATTTCTGCTAATGTTGCAGCGGTAGGCAACACGCCTTATGAACTTTTTATGAAGTTTAGCCAGAATCTTTTGATCACACACAAGTCCTAGATGCCATACAGGTGAGGCGTAAATTAGGACTGGGAGAACATATTGCTTGTACAGTCTAACATACAGGGAAGCGTCTTTAATCACAAACGAGCGCAATATCCAGTTTAGTCTTCTTGTAGCAGCCGTTACCACTTCAAGTATATGTGGTGTATAGTTCAGGGTATCAGATGTCAGTATTCCCAAGTCTTTGATCGCCTTTTTAACAGTTAATTCCTCAGAGCCTAGCGTGTATTTGTGTGCAGGATTATTGTGACCAAAGTGTAGCACAGCACATTTATTAACAGATAGTTTAAGATCGAGGCATTTACACCACTCCATAAATTTGTCTAGCGTTTCCTGAAAAATTACTATGTTGCTTCTATTATCTACGGGTATATACATTTTGACATCATCAGCATAAATTTTTACATGAACGATTTGAGGTATTACATGTTTCAATGAGTCAGTATACAGTATATACATTAAAGGGAGAATGGTACCCTGCGGGCAGCCCGAGGTAACTTGAGCCGTAGATGACAGGCAGTCGTTGACTCTGACCCTAAAGAGTCTATCACTTAAGAAAGCCTTAATCCAATTAGCTATACGATCACCCACTCCATACTGTGGAAGAATATTAAGTAGCTTAGAGTGCGTGGTACTCTCAAAAGCAGATTTAAAATCAAAATACACGCAGTCAAACGGTCTTCCGTCATTTATAAAGAGGGCCCAATCATTTTGAGTCTCAAGTAACTGAAGAAGAGCAGAATGAGCGGGACGATATGCAAATTGTTCCCTCGAAATTAGACCTTGCGCATTTGCATTCCTGTAGATCTCCTCTGCTATGACCTTCTCAAAGAGCTTGCAAGGCACGGAGGTCAGCGAGACGGGCCTTTTATTATTAGGGTCGCTTTTATCGCCACGCTTATGCACAGGACATACGATGGCATATCTAAAGAGATTAGGTACGTTTTCCTCTTCGAGAGACCGGCGGAAAATAATTGAGAGTGGCACGCATACATCATAGCCACACTTCTTATAAACAATGGCCGGGATACCGTCAGGGGTGGCGCTACGCTTGTTGGCTAATCCGCGCAGATGCCGTTCGAGGTTCTCTGGTGAAGAGTCAACGTTATTCACCACCTGCACGCTGGAGGGCTCATTTAAGAGGAAAGCGGCGTTAGTGTTGCGCGATTGCAGCTCGGCGTGCGATGGGTAGGTTGCGGCAAATACATTTCTGAGAATTTCAGCTTTCTCACGGTCTTCAGTTGCAGTAGATCCGTCTGGTCGCTTAATTGAGGTCAGCGTGTCTTTTATTTTCATACGTTTTTGAACATACCTATGGACAGCGCTGGGAGCGGCAGACTGAGCAACACTGCTCTCCTCAATGATACGTTTTCTATGGAGCATCCTCTGCAGCTTCTTCTGCAATGCAGGCCCTCTCTCCGGCGTTGCGTTGCTCAATTGTCGGGTAATCCGTTGGATATCAAAGCTTAGTCTACTCTCGGCATCCGAAGTCCTCCGAGGTACAAATATTTCAAGCAAGAAATGCATGTAGCTTACACACTTATTATACATGCTATCTACGTCAGGACAGGCAACGAAGAAATTATTCCAGTCAGTCGCAATCAGATTTGTGATCATTCCTTCGTAGTCACCTTTGCCGTAGTCCCACCAGTCAGTGCGTGTCTCAGGCATGGGCGGACCGCGCGATATGGTGAACTTGATCATTTTATGATCAGTGGTGATTGGCGCGGTCGATACAGCTATGTTGTCAACTGAGTCGTCAGCAGCTAGAACAACGTCCAGTATATTCAGTCCGCGGGTCGGGGTGCATACCAGCTGCTGAAGACCAGCTTCGCAGCAGAACTGAAGAAACATCTCCTCAACTGAAAGCTCTCCGCCATCTGTCAATTCATCAGAGCGTCGTGATGACGAACAACGCCAATCTGACCAATTTATTCCCGGTTGATTGAGGTCTCCAGAGATAACAACACTCACATCATCAGTCACGAGTGCGTTGAGATCAGCAACCAAATTCTTCATTTTTTCCTCCTGATCGGCGCGCGATCCTGTCGGACTGAAATACGAGCAGACGAGTCGAATCTTGCAATCAGGCAGAAGCACGTCAGCTGCGATAGTTTCGGAAGATGAGCTACCTCGGGAGACTTCGGCACAGGGAACCTTGGAATTCACTAGCAGTAAGACGCCTCCACCACTTTGGCCGACACGATCATTACGAAACACCTCATATCTTCCACCCGCGCTCAGTTCAGCGGACGTTACCTTGTCGGTCAGCCACGTCTCCGTTACGTACGCGATGTCAATTTCTTCTATTTCCATAAACGCGTGCAGGCAGTCAATCGCTCCTGGTTTAGCCAGCGATCGCGCGTTTAAGGATATACATTTAAAATCAGAGTATGAGTTACTGTTAAGAGTCAAATTATTATAAGAAAGCTTGTCCGTGTCTAAAATTGATGTCCGTTGGCATGTTCTGTTCAGTCATTGGGATGGATGTCGCTCAATAACATCAGCCTCTCGAAGGCGCCCGTTGAAGATCTTGACTATGGCACCTTCATTCCAGATATCTTCGTTAAACATCTTATCCACATCAGTGTCAGGGATTTCAACATAGAAAGAGCTATAATGGGCAAAACGAGTTTTCAGCTTCTTAATCACGATGGGGTACACCCCAGACTTCATCAGGTGGTCATGTAGTACTGTTGCATTCAGGCCTGGCTCTTGTCCGGATACAAAGATACGTTCCGTGTGCAGACGCACCGAGGCACTAGGTAAGGCATGAGGACGTTGTTCCTTGCAGTTTTGAACAACGAGTACTCGTCTTGGATTTCGATTTTCTTTGCCACCAGCTGCAGTCTTTCTTGCTTGATTTGACGCTTGCTGATGAATACTCTGTTGACGCCCTCTTGATTGGGATCTGCTGAGAGATCGGCTTGGTGAGCGATTCACAGATGTGATCATTCTCCCCCTACCTCTGGGTGGGCTTTCAAAGCGAGTACCCCTAGCTTTGATGCTCTTAATTCAACGATGCATCTCTGTTACTAAGGAACTTGGTTAACTTTTTCTCTAACATTTGGTTCCGCTCAAGCAATGTGTCATTTCTTGACACTAATGTGCGGACTGTCCAGTTCAGTCTTTGAACCTGACCGACTAGAGATTTGACAATCGTCACCAGATCGGTTTCATTAGTTGGCATCTCTTCATCATCACAGTCACTGAGAGGAGGGGGTTCACAGTTGTGGCACTTGAAATTCTTCATTATTTCATCCTTCTTAGCTTCGAGATAGGTGAAATTGGTGCACTTAGCAAGGTGGACCCAAAGAGAACACCCAGTACATTGGATGGACGATACAGTTTTGCTTACAGTGCGAGCACAGTTCGGGCATTTCGATGAAGTACGAGCCTTTTTAGAATTGGCACTTGTATTATCTTCCGGCATCGTTCGCTTTAGAGCTGAAGTATCTCGCGTCGACATATGTTCACTACGAACACCTGTTTGGTTGTTGTGATATCTGTTCGATAGATAACAACACTGCTGTCAAACTCAGCTGATATCTCGAGTTCCGTACCTACCACACGAGAGCCACTGCCCGCGTTTTAATTCACCTCAGACACAGCAGAAACAAGAGTAGAGGTGTGTAGGATCGAACTTCAGCTATCCTTGGTGCTGATGTAACACTGGCGAAAAGGTTAGATAACTAAATGTACAAATTCACGTCGAATGGCTGCGGTTTCAATGGTACGTAGGAGTGCACTGTGTTGTGGGGTAACTTTCACACATGAGTGATAAAGAGTTCGAAGAGTCAGACTGCCTCAAGACGCAAAATTTTCACACTTCAAGCACGAGACACAACCTCACCAATCACCATAAACGACGGAACTGTTTAGGTTAAGGCTCGTAAGCCTTCTGTCCGGATCCCCAAACACCGGACCTCCATGAGCTGCTTTATTTCCTGCCCTGCCGGGTTTAGACTGATGGGACCCCTCTACTTTCTTTCCGTTAACAGTATGGAAAGAAATCGCACAATTTCTCCAGTGCGATTGCTGAGCCGGCTTCGTCCATCCATATCGTAGACCCTAGTGTTTTGTCAGCGTTGAGTTCCAATTCTCCTGCAGTTTTTGTCTGAACTGTAATGGCCACATCATCCGCGCACGCAACCAGCTCTACCCTTGTGGAAAGCTATTCTGGCAAAGGGCGTCATCGTACGTTAGGTTCCAGAGCAGGGGACCCAGAATCGCGCCCTGTGGAACTCCAACTGTCATTGATATTTCCACTTCTCCGTTGAAAACGCTTTGATTCTCCACGTATGCTGATATAACTTGAGTGAGATAATGTGGGACCTTTATCCTGACTAGCGTATCCAGTATCGTTCTCTACAAGAGGCTGTTAAAGGCGTTCCTGAGGTCTATTAAGACTGCCCGAAACAGTTCTCTGGTGAATATAGTTATACTATGTGAAAGGTCAGCCTTGGTCGTAAGTCGGTGGACAGCCGTGAGCACTGACCGGTTTTTCCTAAATCCATATTTAGGATCCAAAGTGAGTCTCTTTTTCTCCACAAAAGGTCCTAAACTTTTCTCCAAATATTGCCTCGTATTTTTTTGCCAGGGTATTCAGTACCGGCCGCCGTCGTGCTAGGCAAGCATTCTTAGAAGTTGCAGGGCACCGGTTGACTATCAAACGGGAGGCAAAGTACCTAGGCGTAACGCTGGACACAAGCCTCACCGGCCTGCCGCACATCCAGAAGGTCTCCACCAACCTTGCATGCATCCTTCCTCGCGAAGGTTACGAAGGTCTCCACTAACCTTGCACGCATCCTTCCTCGCGAAGGTCACGAAGGTCTCCACTAACCTTGCACGCATCCTTCCTCGCGGGGGTGGCACGACGCACGCCAAACGGCTGCTCCTAGCAGCCGTGGCAGAGACCATTGCTCTGTATGCCGCGCCCATATGGGCTGGTATGGGGCTGCGGACCGCAAAGGCACGGCGCCATACCAGTCCATATGGCATGGACAATTTCAGTCGTATCTTTTCCGCATAGGCAAGGCGAATACAGATATTTGCGTACTCTGCACCACAAGCGCCCCCAATGACGCGGCGCACACCGTAAGGGACTGCAAGGCCCTTGCGGCCTACTGCTCAGGCTCCCCCTATGTCCACAAAGGTAGCCCGACAACGACCATCGTGGCCGACATGCTTAAGTCGGCAACAGACCGGCACGCCGGGATCCTATACCTAAACGGGCTTATGCGTGAAAAATTTCGCCAGGAGGATCGCCGCAGATCGCGATTCAACACTAGGCCTCTAGTGTTCACTCCCGGGCAGGACCCACTCCCTGCTCGGGACATACTCGTAGACTAAGAAGAGGGTCGCAGCATGGGACTCCCCTCTCCTGGTCTCGAGGTAATGGTTCACAATTCTGAACCAGGAAAGGGTGGGAGAGGTGGTCTTTAGTAGGTAGCACGCGCGGATTGGATCGAGTATTATACTCTCCCCCGGCGTTTAGTCCCACATTCTCCATTAATATCGGATGGCGCGCGTAAAGCATTTTCCACTTCTACAAAAAAAGGGTTTTCAGTGGGCAAACGCGCCGGAAGAATTTGTTCAGAGCCTGGTTACATTTCTCCTTGGTGAGCACAGCACTAAGCTTGCGTGCGTTACACCCTTTTATTATTTTGTAAGGCGTGGCCCAAGAATTATCTTTGATTTCCTTAAAAAGGTTGAGCCAATTATGTCTTGCTCTCAATAATTTATCGCTTTAATGTGGCTCTACACTATCGATAACTGACCAAAGCTCGAGTTTCATTCTCTGGGGTTGTGTGCATTTTTTGTTTACGTTTTTTTCTGACCAATGTTGTTGTTCCATCAGTATTTTGGCTGCAAGTTTGCCCGCTTTGGGTGTATGGGCTTTGTAGCTCGAGCGCATGCCGTAATCAGAAATTATTGGGGCTCCTCTGGGGTTGGGATAGTCCCACGCCGGTGACTGCATTGCTGATTTCTGTTTTAAAGAATTCCTCATCGGAGATCTCTCTCTATGCGGCAGTGGTCACTGAGGTTTTCCTTTTCAGTGAGTATCTAACCCTTTATTTTGTCAGGTAGTGTGTCATCGCAAAGCGTTAGAACAAGATATGAGAATTGGCCTGCCCTGTGAAAGAAGCCATCCCTGCATTTGTTCTGTACGTATATGTCATGACTAGCTCTCCAATCAATTAAGGTTCTTCCTCTTGTATCCGTTTTCTTTGATCCCTATTTTCTACTTGCTGCGTTAAAGTTACTTGTGAGTAGAATTCCCAATCCCTTACTGGTGTCGCGTACTGAGTCTCGGAGTTCAGTAAACAAAACCTCTCAAATTCCTCCTGTGAGCATTTCGGGCTGATGTAGCATGAGTATAGTCTCCACTTGTTGGCTAGGTATACCCTAGGTATACACACGTATATTGTTCCATTTCCGTGCTTGGTAATTGGTAGGGTACCGATGTTAATGATAGTAGCGCTAAGCGTAAGATCCGTAAATCATCCGGCTCGTATACTTGCTCTACCTTGATTTGGTTTACTGATAAAAACGAGGTTTGCGTCGCGTCTAGCTACTATTTCTTCTAGCATGTCGTTGCGCTAGCCTGCTTCTATCACAGTTTACTGGGATTACATTGATCTCCACTTTCATTAATTTGTGACACTTTCATCCGTGTCTTGAAACTGAGCGACTTTTTGAGTGCCCTATTCCGTCCATACTTCTAAGTTTATCCTGCTCCGGTGGACCTCCTTCCTTGGTGCCTCTTTTTGCTTCACAGTCAGTTGCTCTCCTTTCTACCTGTCGAGAGTTTTTCCGGCACGCGGATAAGGTTTTCGGCACGAATGTTTCTGACGGGGCCACTTCGCACACAATTTTCAGGCTTCGAGACTAGCGGTCGGCTCGTGTCAAGCATCTCGCTACTGGAGGTTCCTTATTTTGCTCGGATTCTCACTAACATCATTTCAGTCTGCGCGTTCCATAAGCCAGTAGTACCTACATCTGGATGGGGCCTTCCCTCTCCCTCAATTGTGATGTCTGCCGAGCAGTCTACCTGCACAGCAGCAGGCCTCTGTGGCTTGTTGAATCGATGCCCCAATCAACTTCTGGGATATAAGGAGGCCACTGGTTCGGAGCACGTCTTTTTGTGGCCCCTCTCAAGGGTCTTGCAGAGTATCTGCGGAAACCTTTGTGGGGAGACACTCGGGGCTTGTTACTCCGATCACCCGTTTGTTAGAACCGCTACCTTCCGGCCGGAAAGGTGGACGCCGATTCAGCAAGCGGGAACTGGGTGGCGAGCTTTTTGTGGACAGTCCGGTCGTTTTCTGACTCTCTTGTAATGAGCATTGCCCGCAGGTTTCGCGGCGCTGCGGTGCTGTCCTTCGAAAAGCGAGCGGCTTTGAATGTGGCCTCCGGCTAGTCTTGTCGAATAAGTTTAGTAGCGTCCTTAGGCGATGGTAAGGCTGCCAGTTTTTCCTCAATGATCCCGTTTTTCCTCAATCCGTTTGTAGATCTAGCTGGTTTTTATCTAGCTTTTTTTGGCACATGTTGCATATATGTGGTTCATATATGTGTCATATCATAAGCGAGCCGATTCCTCTTTTTTAGGTCCTTGCCGCTTGCCTTTGTCTTCCATATATAAGCCAGTATCGTGAATCCTTGCACCTCTCCATTCTGTTCGGCGTTGGCTTCCTTTAGTTGCATGGAAGAACGCTCTTCGGGGTCGCGTTTTCTTTGCCGCTTTGGCCTTTCGGCTGGCTGCAGTTTCACCGGTCGGACATCTGAAGGGTCGTTTGGCGAAATCGCCATTGCTGCTGATCTCTTTCGTTGAATCCGCGGTGTTGCGGCAGACATGCTCTCCTCGTTCTCCGAGTCGTTGTCTGTGTCCGTCTGTGTCTTTCTTCTTTTACGGTTCTGATCCGCTCTTCTTCGGTCTACTAAGAGGAAAGGCGGACCGGGGGCTGAGGGACACAGCCCTCATATATATGCGTGAACTTCCTTGAGTTGAAAAACCGTTAGAGTTCGAATTTGAATGCGCAGCGGACTGCTCGGAGCGTCCCGATCGTTACGCGAGTGGTTCCGTTCCCGCTTGACTCTGCTAAAGGGGTCCCATTTGAGCTTCACAGCGGCCTGGCTCCACTCCCCTAGGTCGCACATCCACGCACTGAACACCCAAATGACCACTGAAGTTCATGGACCACTATAGTATCTCATTCACCAATTAACCACATTTTTAGATCTCTCGAACCTTCGTAGACACACTTCCGCACTCCGTGGCGACAAATCTTGGCTCCCTACGTGCGAAGGGACTTGAGTAGCTGGGAGGTCAGTTAATAATTAATGGATTAATATGCTCTGCCGTCATAGCCGTCAATAACGTACTATTATTGTTTTTTTGTTTAAATGTGTTTATTCCATAATAATCGAGTTGACAACAGATAACTATTGTTAGTTCACCAGGGAGAATCCAAACTTTGTTTGAACTCGTTTACCAGAACCTACAAAATTGAGAGAGGTGATACCTATATATATATATATATATATATATATATATATTACAAAGTCAGATTTATTGTCACACATGTTGTGTACAAATAGCACAGTTAAAATATATGTATATGTATACATACACACATTTGGACATATAAAATAGATATGCAAAATATATGT
Source organism: Dermanyssus gallinae (assembly GCA_003439945.1). NCBI lineage: Eukaryota > Metazoa > Arthropoda > Arachnida > Mesostigmata > Dermanyssidae > Dermanyssus > Dermanyssus gallinae. The sequence goes on from QVRM01001369.1 coordinate 1,018,927, forward strand.
AAAAGCTATGAAGTTATGACGCGAACTTGGCTTTCTAGACTGGCTAGAGACGGCACTAGGGTACAGGAGGCAGCATGGTATATACCGCAAGGTAGTTTACAACGTTGGCACACATGAGTCCGAGGGATCATGGAACCCGGGGGTCGCGCACAGCACGTGGTGAAAACCATGCACGGCGACCCGGGTCACCACTTGGCGGTTAGATCGGTTCGGCTTTTTCCATGCCTGGTCTTGCATTGCTCCGGTGCTAAAGAAATCCGCATCAATTCTAGCAAAATCGCACTCACACGTTTTAAGGACGTTGGCGTAATTGGAAGATGCCGGCAGGTCGAAACGTCGTCTTAGCTTTTCGACAAATAGGGGGGTGTCCGTGAGGAGATAGACAAGTCGGTTGTGGGCTGACCGATGAAGGCCCAGGATTCGCTTGAGGTACGCCGCCTTCAGGTTATTTAGATGCTCGAGACTGGCTGGGGTAAGATCGTTCCAGATTATTTTGATACCATAGGCGGCCATTGGAGCAATCTTCAGATCGAACAGTCTCAGTGCCGTTGGGATGGACAACAGCTGCGGCTTTCTGATTGTGGTCATTGCTACCAGCGTCTTTCTGTATCTTTTCTTGATATGTTGCAGGAAAAATCGGCCGATTGACGTTAGAAGCAGCCCTAAAACGGGAAGCTTACGTAAGGTAGGCCGAAACCGGCCAAACGAAGTCCATCGTTACCAGCTAAGCGCTCGTCTCTTCTTAACTTCATGGCCACTGTCTTCTTAGTCTAAGCTCAGACGTGGACGCGTGAAGTATGGCTAGAGCCTGTTGAACCTGAAAGCGACTCTTCCCATAGATGACGATATATATATATATATATATATATATATATATATATTTATATATTCTGACCTTATACTTATTTTGAAGTCGAAAGTTTTGTTTTCGAAGATCTAGTCAAGAATATCAGTTTGGACGCCAAAAGTCGAGCCGACTGCCTTTTGGAGCGCAAGTCCTACGAACGAATTTAGACACGTTAGAGTAGAGGTCGGCCGCAAGCAAGAAACGAGCGAAATCTAGTAGTAGTAGTAGTAGTTGCCATATGTCGAGCCCGGTGGCGTGGTGGCTTAAGTCTCCGCCTTGCAACCGGAGGAGACACATAGTTGCGCGGGTTCGAGCCCCACCGTTGCACATTTGTATTTATGGGGGTCCGTCTATGAAGCAATGTGAAAAACAGTTCCGTGGACGTTAAATCTTGGCTGAGGGTCAGCCCGTAAACTTTAGTAGTTACTATATATGCGGTGTGCTAGTTTCGGTAGTTCCACGCGACGAGGAATCTCGTCATCGTTTTAGCGTGGGGCACAGTTAAAGTCAAAGAATGCAGACTCCCCATGAAAATATAGTTTATCCCTATTTCGCTACAGCCAATGGATAAAGCCAGGCACTAATCTGCGAGGCTTGTTATGCTATAAGAGGGCTTATTTGTTATTGTCTATGAGTCTCTGAACAGACCGGAAGGGGTTTAAGCAGTGGCCGTTGGATCAGCACAGTAACGAACGTCCGGTCTAAGGCTGGCTATACGTCACGGTTGGATTAAAAAGCACTTTGTCTAAATGGCGCGGCTACACGAGTGCTGTTTCTTGTGGATACATTGAGGGGTGCCCAGATGAAAAGTCTCTGTCCTAGGCTTAGTGTTTTTCTTTGGATGCAACTAAGGAAAACGGGGCTAGGTCTTATGTCATCTAAGCGGGAGACGCAAGGTGGGGACTTAGTTGGTTCAGAGCTGTGCTGGATGCTCGGGTGCGCGCAGCGGAAATGAAAACCAATTGAAGCAAACGAAAACGGATATGAGCTTGACGCAGATCGCTCTACCTTCGAAAACAACAATTATGCAGGGAAAGATCGGCAAAAGCAGTGTGCAACCAACCGGCCGGATAAAGTTCTATTGGCAGTTGATGGCAGTGGGCCACCTACGCGCATACACTCCTTAGTTGCATTTTTGCCTACAGGAAATTCCAATTTCTACTTGCCAAAAAGAGTATGTATATGTAGATATATATATATATATATATGTATACTCGTATATATATATATATATATATATATATATATATATATATATATATATATATATATATATATATATATATACAGAAGGTCTTTTTGTGTGCGAAAAGTTATATGCAAGACAATATAAGCCATTATATATATATATATATATATATATTAAAGTTAGTATAAGTCGCCTTTATTGCTATTTATGTCCTGACGTAAATATATTAGTACACTATAATAAACGTTGTTATTCTTACTGTTTTTTTGTTATTGTTGGTTTATACACTAAACCCGCCGGCACTTTCCGTCTGTGGTACGTTTGAAACTCTCGCTTGGTAATCGCGTTAAGACAATTAGCATGATTTACTAATCTTACTAATCGGGTATTTCAAACGACTAATAAGTAGTTCTCTAGCTATTACGCCTTACTCATGTTGGCTTCTAGTAAGCACCACCGCGGTCTAAAAGGTCCAATAATCAAAACTTGTAGATAACGGTAGTGACCAGAGCAACAGCGCTCTTGAGGAAGTCGTGAAGGCAGCAATAGTTAAACAAAAAATATGGCGGAGGCGGTCACGGTCTCAGTTCACTACCTAAACTTTTCCGGGCTGACCCTCAGCCAACATTTAACGTCCATGCGTTTGTTTTCGCATTGCTTCGTGAGAGGCGAACCCCATAGATACAAAGGTGCAACGGTGAAGATCGAACCCGCGCACCTATGTGTCTTCTCTGGCCGCGAGACGCACGCCAATGCACACGCCACCAGACTCGACAAGTTTTGCTAACTAAAACGTCGGGATGTGTTGGAGCTTTTGCGACAAGCAGGGGCCGTACGCCCTGACCCCGGGATACCGGATAAAACCTACCGTTTGCTGCCGACTACCTTGACGTAGATACGTGCTCGGCTCAGAGGCACATCTAAGGCAAAACATGGGGAGCCCACAGGACCCGCTGTGGACTGCCAACGTGTTGCTTCCTCGTGTTTGGTCTACTTGTCGCTTATCTAGCGAAGGAAGTTTAAAACCGCAGTAGTCACCAAGCATGCATAGTTGTGTGCATAGATGTCATAGTTGCACACCGCGACCTCGGGATCATAGGACATGTTGTCGACGACACTGAGGCTTATGTAAGTCGCAAATTTTGCACAACTTGAAAAATAGTTTTCAGTGTACATCTCGGAAGCGGATTCTCTGTTTCTGCGTCTTCAAAGAGCCGTTTCGTGTGCCTATCCATTCATACATGTACCTATCCAGGAACCTGGATATGTAAGATGGTATGCACTAGACGCCACGTGTAACCAAGGTACATTGTGCATGGTTAGCACCATCTAGTGTCCCACTCATGAATTTCATCAGGTAGGGGACGAAAGTCACTGTCGGCCTTACGCGCAGGAATGCGCAACGAATCACACAACTAACTTCCAGGGGCAGCGACGATGCTTGCATTTGATGCTTGCATGCTCGCCCAATGGGACGGGCACTGGATAGCCTCGAAAAAAAGAGATTCTTGCGTTAACTGTATCTCACGCGTATATATATATATATATATATATATATATATATATATTAGCTATCTTAAATATATGCAAACTTGCGAAAAGTGAATATATATATATATATATATATATTTAAGTTGACGGCAAGTATGGCGCAGTTTGTTCGTCGCCATGGTTAATCATATGGACTGCTGATATGCTTTGCAAGGTCCAACCATTTACAGCCCATTGCTATTTTTGATTTTCTTAATTGTTCCGTGGATGTGAAAAACGACCTACGCAAGCATCCACTCTGTGGCTACTCTAAAATATTACTATAGCGTTGATACATGCAGCCCTTAATATGCACTGGTCTTAACGGTCTGCTCGGCCACCCGCCAGGACAGCACGATCACTATAGGATGAAAATTGTATGCGCTCTCATTCTCTTCATTGTTCGTGTCCGATAGTCAAAACTTGTTGAAATGTCTCGGCTGAGTGTTCTTTTACTTTGCCTTTATCTGTCTTATTTCATTTACTAGATTTGCCCAGTTTAAATAACGCCACTGTTGAGAGCACCCAGCTCCAAATATAAAAAAAATGCCTGCTTATCGATGGTTAACGTTTCCCCGTCTATACTCGAAATAAGCTGTTATGCATTGCAAATTCACTCATTTGCAGTGTTGGTGTTTTCCGACACTCGTTATCCCCTCACGCCTCGCATACAACACACACACACACTAAAATTTGCATAGGATTTAATCTGCAAATTTAATACACCGCGACCCTCGTTGCGTATGCCAGCATCTGCCGTAAGGTACGTTGTCAAAACGTGTTCCCCGGCCGCAGTTTAATGGTTTATAATAAGTTTATAATAATAACAAGCAAAACTGCACAGTGTTGTCATCAAATGTATGGAGTGACATCTAAACTTGGCAATCTACACAATATACTTTATCCGTTCTATGCAAATGCGCATATGTTATTAATGATATGATCGCATTGGTACAAAATGGATGTGTGTGTGTGACTCTCACTGCTAATATTTGCTTTGCTATCATTGAACCTGAGGAGACCTCAACCGACCAACCAAATGTATTGTACGCGCGAGAGTAATTACGTACGTGCATTTGGGCGCATATAGAGCTACCACTTTGAACAGGTTTAGTGGATCATCTGCCACCCTTAGATTGTTAATCCATGCCAGAAATGAATGCGGGCGCGCTGCGCTCGGCCTTAGACGAGCGACGAAACTCGGCGATTATCTAATTAAATCAACGAGAGGGAGGAAAGCCATAGATAAATATTTGCAAGTATACCGAGCGAGCAGAACTCTGAAAGAGATAGACAAGGCGAGTTTAGTTGTAGTAGCAGTATGAGCACCAGCAGCAGCAGCAGTGAGAATACCCAAGCGCTTTCTTATCTGCTAGTATTGTAAAGGCCACCCGTTGTGTAAGAACACGGAAACGGTTTCACCATCAGAAATCGTGACCAGAAAACTCTGTCTGCCATCTTACATTGAACACTTGGTTCTTTTCAGAGTTAGCCCGCATGCGGCGTACAGACAAGACCGAATTGATGGCGCACTCAATAAATAGAGCTCCTGGAAAACTATTTCTCCCGCTCCTACCTTTGCTGCTGCTGCTGCTGCTGTTGCTGCTGCGTGGTAATGTTTCCCAATCTCGTTGACAAATCGTTACAGCCAGATGACGAACATTAATAGACTGGGGAGCGGTGGCTTGGTGTCAGCGCCTCGCAACCGGAGGGGACACATAGGTGCGCGCAACTTGCTTGCAGGGCACCAATACAAACGAAGTCATCACACACTTAATGTTATCCATTTCTAATTCTAGATTTAAAAATGACATTTTGCATTTACTGTGAAGGGACATTCTGTAAGGAGCGTGTGTTTGAGAAGTAATAACTCGAACTGAGGTGGACACATTATGGGCCGCGGAAAACGGACTCTTACTCTCAGTTACGTACGTTTCTAGAATTAAAAGTAAATATTTTAATAAACAGGTTTTTTTGGTAATTATAGACTATTCTCAGTCCCCTACGGGCTTGGAACGCACCGTGAGGCATATTTTCAATGCACAGAGGGCCGGATATGTTGAGAGATTAGATAGGGTTTTCCGAACAATTCTAATTAAACACATCCGAGTTTGTACGATATGTTATGCATTTCGAACTTGCTCTACTTACTTGCTATATGTAGAGCAAGACACTCCAACTCTCTAACACGGCTTACTATTTTTGCGGGATCACGTAAGTACAACTAGCGGCATAGGAAAACTGACATCACTAGCATAGTTATATTTGCTCCAAAAAACAACAACCTCTGCGCTCTGAGCAATAAGAAGAAAAATCCAACAATGCGCTTAAGTACCCTCGGTGCAGATATGCAGATATATGTGATCATTATATATTTATTAACTATGTCAGCCATAGTAACACGTTACTATAATAGGCATTGGGATGTAACCCAACACCGCATAGCATCGCTTACTTTGCGGGCTTAAGAGCCATAAGTAGAATCGTGCTTGTAAAATGTAAACAAAATAATATAATGGAATCATGCAGAGTACCTTTATCAGGAACAGGAAGGTTGTTGATTCGAATGTTTGGCATTCTCATGAGCAGTAGAAACGACGCGATAGTGTCTTTCTAGCAGCAAAATAGAACTAGGTAGTGATTTTGAAACCTAGTAGGTATACAAAGAACATTTTGCGGAAATCAGACCCTGCAGCATAATTTTTTAATGTGCGCCATCGTTTCATTAAAAATTGCTATCCTTGGTGGTGAAGACAGATAAGATCTTCATATATATTGACATTTCTGCAAAGGCAAAACTACCATGGTCGTGTAGTGAACGACACACGAGCATACATATATTAAGGGACGACCCAGCCTGTTGGCAAACATTCGGACAATAATCTGGTGTTTTATAAACGTTTGTTTAGAGGTGCTTCTAAGCGAGCATTGTAATTTCTGTCTATATATGGTAAGTTGTAACATAAACAATGTGATCCCTTTATGATCCGGTTGTTACTCACCTTTTTATTAAGATTGTTCTATCATGCATTGTGAAGAAGGTTTGTTTACGACTCGCATCCAGGATATCTTTGAAGTCCAAATGTCGAAGGGCAAACAGTACAACCGCTATGCAACTGTTCCGACGCGATTGAGTTTGATAATATATGAGCGCGGCTGTTTTACTGGAGAAAGAAGAACATAGGAACGATGGCTCGCGAGGTGACTTCACAAAAGAAGAGGCTCTTCTGGCTATCATCATGAAACGAAGAGATGGAACGTCTGTTGGACCTGACCAAGTTGTTTACAAGCAGCTTAAAACTGTGACTTCGGCAACTGTCCCTGCTTTCACGGTGATGTACAAGACGTGCAAGCGATCAAGTTCAACACGACAAGCGAACCCAAACCAATGAAAAAGCCTTCGGCAAACAATTTTGAAGGGAAAGGGTGACGCTGCAAGGTCAGGAAACCACCGCAGCATAGCACTAGCCAGCGCCGTATATATAATTTTGTCAAAATCTTATTTTTAGAATGTTACAGGGCTTTACAAATAATAAAACATCTAAACTTCCAAAAACTAGATACAGCCTTTATGGATTTTTAAAAGCGTTTCTGGTGCAGTCCCGAGGGATAGGTTTTTACTCACCCTCTATGAAGGACGATTAAAGGCCGAACGTATAACCGTATCCGGGATGTTTTAGCTAATCAAGGTATCACAATTTTCTTTTTGAGGATCGCACTTAAGACGAGAGTACGATTAGTTTCTTTCATATTTTAGGGGTCAATGGTCAAATTTAAATATTACTGCTACGGCGTTTCTGGCAGCGCTTTCTCCGGGGATGAACGCAACTTCACTATCGCCACGCATTTGCGCGTTGAACCTCAATGGAGATACCCTGCAACCGGCTCGCGCATCTTTCGTCACTGCAGTAACTCTCTCTCCGAGCTCCTTGAGAAACTCGACAGTCTCCTTATCCACTGGTCCGAACGTTTCAATAACGATCCACTGAATTATGTACTGCGGCGACAGCTCCCTGTACTTCGACAATTTACAAACCTTAGTGTGTTGTGCGCTCGCGCGAGCTTCCTGATTTGTGGCGCAATAGAACTGTACAAGGTAACTTTGGTCCGGCTTAGATTGGAGATGTGCTCTGCGAAAACAGCCTCCCCAAGTCGCTGACCCGAGACGATGAGAAGTGTGTGATTGTCCAACATCGGAATTCACAATTATCACATTTATAAATGAGGCTCATGAAGCTGCCAGAAAATCTCTCAAGCAATCGGTGTGACAGGGTGGTATAGCTAGCCGATTTATATATATATATATATATATATATATATATATATATATATATATATATATATATATATATATAATTATATATATATACTATGCGCGGCTGTTGCGAGAATGTATGTTGAGCATCAATGTGTCAAAAATAAAAGAGGTGCTGTTCAGCGGACCAGGAGTTTATGCTCAAACTTGCTGTAATATAAAGATAAATGGACATATACTAGATTTGGTCAACAATCTCTGAGACTTAAAGGTAACGCTGATGCCCAAGCTGTATTATATTAGACCGTTTAACTATTATATTGAAAAAAAAAGAGAAGTGAAGGTGGTTTCCTTAACCGTAGTTTTGACAGACAAGTTGACGTTGTAACGTCGTTGACGACACCCCGTGATGTAAAAAAGTGATATGTGTACACACACACTTATCAGGAGAACCAATCAATTAAACCAATCAATTCATAAGCGAAAGTACGACATAGCCGATGCCTAATTCTCCTCAAAACTATTAAATTGAGTTAATATACTGTAATTCAAGAATGTGTCCCGATAGCATACGACCCAGGGTAGTCACATGTTGCTCATAAAGGTAACGTAAATTAATCCAGCATGCCCTGCTGGAAACTAGTTTCGACATTCGAATCGTAGAAACTGGTAGTACGTTGATGTAAAATTTACCGATCAATATCAGTGCCAAAACACACTCAATGCTAATCTTGTTTTATTTAGAGCGGTGCCCGAATCCGATCTCTGCTACGTGGCACGCTTGCAAAAAATACACACGTACGACTTTCTAGTTGGCGTCACGACAACAAGCCCACGCTCTGGGCATTTGCACAGACACAATGCGAAGCCTTCCAAAACGGCGTTTTTAACGTCGTTAGGTGATGATCCTACGTGCCCCCGCATCCATGTGTGGGCTTGCCCTGCTCGCTGCTCGGTGCGCATTGGAATACTTCGGCTTCTCTTTGCTCATTATCAAACAGACCTGTTTCTATGTGTGCTCGTGTGTGTTTAGCAATTGCCTTTCCGGTTGCATTGCCATTTGAATCTTATTGATCTAATTTTGCCTCCCCTTTCCCTTGCACGTACAAACGGCAGAAAAAAAGGAGTCATATTTTATGCAGAGATTCAAGGTTGGACCACTTAGCGCCCCCAGCATGTGCTTCAGTTGACGACCGTGGACTAATGGGTACGATTTAACCTAGATATTCACTTTTGCATTTGCTTTAATTATCGCATACGGAACTCATCATTGATGCCAGCATGAGGCATACGCATTCAGCAGCAGGTTTTTTTGGGAAAGCGCGAGAAAAGTTTCGCAGCTTTGTTTATCCTTATTAAGGAAAATGGGACGCATCAATAGTTCCGTAGAGAATCATTAAAAAAAACGAAAACACGTTTTTGTAGACCCAATAGTTAACAACACAGCATGATTTGCAACACTGACCGAGAGATCCGACCTTCCAAAAAGTTAAAGATCTATTCCTTACTAATAAGTCACGTCTCTCATTACGGGCCGGCTGGTGAAGAATCTCAAACAGTGTTAAACTGTTAATCAGCAAACCGGCGATCGATATTCCGCTCGGGCCTCTGTCCACTGTGACTGCATTCTCGCAAGTGCCAAAAAGCCTTCCTATTCCATTCGCTTTCACCCCAACCCTCCAAGCTCTGTATTACTTTGGCATTACTTCGAAGCCATGGGAGAGGCGTCTCTGCCGTTCCCTTTCACTCAGCGTAATCCCTGTCTATCATCCCTCATGTTTACCTGCGGTTGGATAGGGGTATTCTGCCATTTTGTAAACCGTCATGTGAGGGTGCTTCAAGACCATGAAGGCCTGGCTGCTCCCCCTCCGCTCCTTGTCTCGATCAAGTAATGATATTCCCTACTCTCTTTGCGAAGTACGTATTTGTTAATGAGTTGCATTGAAATATTGTCCTACAGTAGAACGTAAATTCTCTACAAACGCTGCTAGTTAAACATCTTTGAGCGCGTTATATATATATATATATATATATATATATACATACGGCGAAGCGACATCATCACCGAAAGTCAGATATTCCAAATCTACTGGACACTAAATTGTTAGAAATTCGAAAGCAACATTGTCGGATTTCACTGTAGCTTATACACTAAGTAGTCGAGCATTCCATCTGTACATTAAATGACTAGAATGATTATAAAAATAACCTAATCTATATTTTAGTCACAGGTAGGGCTGCTCGGCGTAACATTTAATATATATATATATATATATATATATTGTGAGCCAAAACGCTGGGGTATGGCCAAGCTCGATGAGAAAATAATTTTTGCCAATGGAAAGGGGAGCGGAAATGCTTCGTATAGGAGTACTTTCTTTTTCAATAAAGTCGCTCGTCAAACCTGTAAGAACTCAGAAAAATATTTATTTTACTTCAAATTTTGTTTGAACGAATGCCCGCCAGCCAAAAAGCACATTCGATAGCGATGGCATGGCTCGCGTTGCACACGTTCAAATTTTTGCTGATCAGATCCATAGGAGACTCAACGGAAGTTGCATAGACTATATAGGTGGCCCCAAAGGAAAAGTCAAGACTGGACAGATCGGGCAATTGCGGCGGCCAAGCTTGTGGACCGCTTCGGCCAATTCAGCGATTGGCGAAGGTCTCATCCAGATAATTCCGTACCGGAAGGGCGTTGTGTGCTGGGGCACTATCGTGCTGGAACCACATTCTCGACTGAATACTCTGTGAAATGTTTGCCAAGAGTTCTCGCAAGGTTGTGCTCAGAAACATGTAGTATGTTGGTCTAGTTAACCTATCTGGAAGTATATAAGGTCCGAAAAGAAAGTTGCCCACTATGCCAGCCCAGACATTTACGGAGAAGCGACGCTGGTGTGCATGCGGGCGGGTCATATGCGGGTTCTCCGTAGCCCACCAATGAGCATTGTATGCGTTGAATCTTGGGCAAAGGACGTTTCGTCCGTGATGAGAACATGATTAGAAAATTCCACATTGGCCGCTGCTTGTTGCAGAAACCAGCGACAGTAATGAATGCGTGGCTGGTAATCAGAATCCCGCAATTTTTGAACTCGCTGCAACCGGTATGGATGTAGCCCTGATTCATTTAGCACCTCGTGGACAGTGGAACGATGCCTAATGCTTGCGGAACAACGCGCGATTACTAACTCAGCAATTTCTTCCTTTTATTTGGGCTTCTCACTGTTTGCGGTCGTCCGGCTTCGTAATGATGGCCTTGAAATGATCCAGTTCGCAGATCAAACGATGAAGTCTCAAAAACATTTTCCTGCCAGGTATCCGTCGGTGTGGAAAACGCTCTGCGTACAACCGGTGTGTAAGACTCCCGTTACCGTCTGCCGTACCGTAGCGTTCGTATAGTAATAATGTTAAACGATGGAATCGGATCTTCCCGAACATTTGGCATCTCGAATGTTCCACCTGTCCTCGTCGCTGATTGATCAGTGTAAACTACGCACAGCGTGCGTAGGTCAGGTACGTAGGTCTGATGATGATAATGCTGCTGATGTCGTCGCGGTGTACGTTGGATTGGATGCTTGGTCGACATCGACGGCACCAGTAGTTGGCTGTTCTGTTGATACATTGTGCCTAACTTCGTCACCATATCACAAAGTGTACGGGCAATGCAGCCTTCGTTACTGGAGTGGCGGCATCTTCTATTTCCCATCATGTCTGTAGCTTGCTTCGCCATTACCTCCAACCGACGCTATCTATGCTCCTGCTGCTTAACGAAGGCTGCTATCCTACAGACACAAGCCTCAGTGTGCTTATTGGCTGACGAGCATTCGTTCGAGCCAGATTTAAAGTAAAATAAATATTTTTCTGGGCTCTTACAGGTTTGACGAGTGACTTGATTGACAAAGAAAGCCAACATAGTAGCTACATGTATGCACTCACACCCGATATGGCCATAGGGAGATTTGAGTTACTTTGCAACCACAGACGTCAGCTGTACCAATTTGGACTTAAAACAGATTCACTTAAAATGTACGTTCGTCTGGACGTATTGGTTGTGCACGCGTAATGGAAAAAAAATAGAAACTGGGCGTGAAAGTTCAAACATGCAAAAGTAAAATTATAATTTTGCAAATTCTTCTTAATATCACAATAGTCCTTGCGCTAGCTAAGGCTGCGTTCTCTCACAATCGTGCATTTTGTAAACGTATGTCGGGACAGCCACCCCTGAAATCACGATTAAAAAAAATCATTAACAAATGTTCTCACTCCTATACGAGGCATTTCCGCTGCCTCTTTCTATTAGCAAAAATTATTTTCTCACCGAGCTTGACCAAAACCCAGCCCTTGACCATATATATAAAATAAAGTTAATTTATTTACGGCCATTGTGTTCTCAGTACAACGATATTATATGACGTTTATTTATGCTCAATTGTAGTTTATCATTTGTGCTACAACTTTATATAGCCACATGGTTAGTGCAAAGCATATGCACAAGTTACAGTAAGATTGTATATATTATCACCGTAGTATTTCGTGTTATTACATTGATTTATCTGTGGATTGTGTACATGTTTCCGTAGTTCTGGTTTAATCAGACGCAAGTAAGGTGAGGTAGTGCGTTCTGGCAGTGTTTTTAAATTGACTAAGTAGTACAGGTGTGCTAATGCCACTAGGCAACTTGTTCCACAAGGTAGCACCTAAATTAGAGTGCAAACCTCGACTGTGTACTTGCAGCCGAAGAGACAATAAGCGAGTGAGATGTCGAGCCTCAGGTGTTTTGGGTTCTTGCAGATGAGGCCAACCAGATTAGGAGTTACCAAAGAGAATACGTTTTAATTTGACAACGACGGTAAGTTTAATTAGGTATGATAACGGGAGCACTAAGAGTTTTTAACAATGAATACGTTACTGCTTTCGTAATTAATGCATTGGACTTTGTTAATAGCAGATAAATGTCCAAACGCACCCAGACGCAGAGAGGGCAGTGGCACATACGTTGCATCGCGTTTGAGAGATTATGTCTCCAAATCCAAGACCACCTATCTTAAATTGTTATTCGTAGTTTGCAATTTAGATCCGGCGAATGCTGCAATGAAATATATTCGGGCTATATTAAATAATTTAATAGTAAAATGGTACACGACCGCTCTCCTATTATGATTAGTGCCATTAGAATTATTGACGCTATTACGTTCTGATCATACTTACATACGTATAATAATAACGTGGAGCATACTTAAGGTAACGCAACATATTAGGGCATTCGAAAATCGTTTTGTGTAGCCCTGCTAACCGAAGCTAACACCGGCTAACCTGACTACCCTTAATGGAGTTAAATCCGCGTTTCTGAAGCGAGTGCTTGGGGTGCACAGTTCAGCCCGTAATAGACTCGTGTACTTGCTGGCAGATACCCCGCTGTTCGTAGAGGACCTGAAGAGGCGACTGAATCTCCCTGCGACACCGGGATACGATCGTTTCATGAGTGAATACGAAGTTAAAATGGCAGAAATTGATCCAGAATTTTACACAGTTGGGGCAATGACATCAGATTCATGGAAAGATGTAGGTAGGACTAACCGCCATATTGTTACGCGATTTGCAGTGCACGGGTATCACCACGTCGTGTGTGGCACAGTGGGATTCCATGAGCCGAATGAATCTTGTGTTTGTAAAAATTGTAGCAATCCATGTTTAAAGTATCACGCCACTCACTGTATATTTTTCATCTCGTTATCACGATTGGCGAATGCTTCTGGTAACTTACCGCTGTAAATATGTGTGTTACGGCTTATTTGTTGCCAACGTGTTTGTTTGTATGTAGGTATAGATTAGGTATTGTTTTACCCAAGATGGTGTGGAAATAAATGAAATGAAATGAAATATAAGCCCTGCAGCACATAAAAAGAGGTTACAGTTCAAGATCAGTAGTTTGCCTTACTTATATTAGTATTTAGTGCTGTAAATAACGTAACGTCATTTGGTGCAGCTCACTCAACTTTTTCCTTCCGACGTTCCGTTTTTCTTGTCTAGCGTAAATTCTTCTTTGAGAGGAAGTATGATACTCGTAGGCCCATCTACCGCTATCCTCTTGCTTATTCAAATTTCTCCTATGGTTTTAATGCTTGCTGGCGTCGTTTTCGTTGTCTTCGCTCGTCGACTCCATCATGTTTGCTTTCCTTGAAGGTTTAGCTATGCAGAACGCGGAATTGAATTAACTTGCATCTATAACCTATGTACCTCTGGGAGGCATGGGGTCACCTATGTGCGGTTCACTTTTGCCGTGCTTGCTCCGCTTGCTTTTGAGGTTCGTGTGGCAGGGGTGAGGGAAGCTGGTGACCTCACCAGCGTCCTCAACGCCGCCACCTCGCAACAGCTGCACCAATAGCGCTTTTAACGTAATAGTGTAGCAAACGTCCAAGCGGTTGAATCTTCAAACACTCTCGCTGTGATGCTGCTTGGCGCTCCGCAGCCTGACGTTGTACATGCGTCCACATGCATATCTGCGGCAATCCTGCCTGCACGTCAGCCGCAGGATCGCCTTCCGAAAGAGCGGGAAAGTAATCACGCACGTGCATCTCCCGCTCCTACTCCATGTTGACGAAACCCGCGGTGGCGTTTGACGTTTGCCGGTGTCATGCCCACACTCGTATATGTATGCGTAGTCATGATACGTAGCTGCGCCTATCAATCTATCAACTAAGCCTTGCCAGCATCTTAGCCTTCGTTGCAGTTTTTGCCATGGCTCCCTGCACACGATTCCCCGTGGCCGTCACTGTCATAATCATCTTCCTCTACTACTCTTCAAAACGCCCTCCTAGATCGGCCTGGCTGATACTCGACCCGATGCACCTCGAGTGGCACCGCTATTGCCGCTTCCTTATCTTCTGTCTCTGTACACAGCTTGTATGACGCGCTATGCGAAGTTCGTCTAAAATCCGCATGCCGCAAGCGGACGAGAATTCTGCTGCTCAGACGATAGACGTTCCTGTGCCGCCTGCGCAGCAGTCCCGGTGCGCAGTGGTCCCAGAAGATCATCGCTAGCAAACACACACACGCTACACTGATCATTTTACTCCCTACAACGGCTGTCGGATATATGTGCTGTGTTGGCGTAGATATGTGTGTCTACACATGCGAACAAATTCACCTGCGATTGTATATATATATATATATATATATATACACGCTAACTTTTCTGTAATCTTCCAGTGATCCATAAAGCAAAGGCTTATCAACCCAGCGAGCACACCAAAAGCAGCGATGTCAGCTGACGACGAGGACACTCTTTACACTGCGCGGCACTTGACCCATATACGTGACGTCTTTCATCCCTCACAGCTTCGTTCTAAGCTGGACAGCAAAGCCAATATTTTGCGCAATAAATGTTGCCCTATTCTGTGGCTCATTGCAGACCTTCATGCGTGGGTGTTTTGCCGCACACTGCGCAACTAGAACCGGTTTGTTGAACTATCTGAACAAATACGTCTGTCCAGGTAGAATGTATGGTGCTGGTACAATGGTGGAACTAGAAAGAAAAAAAGAGAAAGCACTAGGTTTGGCGGATAACGCTCGTTTGTAAAAACAGAGGTACTGCTGTGCGTAGGATCGAATTCTGCTCGGACAGAATGCTGGTACATTCTATTCGTATATATATAGCAAAAGAGATCAGTCGACAAGTTTTGGGTATATATAAAAAGCAAGTGAAGTCAGTCACCAAACTACCATGTATCTTTTATGTCCAGACATGGTAAAATATTTGCCAAACTGCGAAATGCTGGCCGCGAAATGTTGTAGCAAGCTTTTTGTTTGCCAAGCTCTATGATTCATCCGTGAGGTGGTTATGACTGCGTAGCAAGCGAATGCACACAGGCCGGCAACAGCGTGTACATCCAGCGGCAGTGCCTCGAAAGTGGGCACCGAGGGCTGTAAATGCCAACACAAGCGACGGTCCGCCTAAACATAGCCGCAACGCGGCCGCGGCCGCCTCCACAAGGGTCATAACGACAATGCGAGAAGCGTGTCGCCCCACAGCATAGATGCAACTATGTTTTACTTCAAGAAGCAACCCCTTTTATTACGTAGAATAATTTTTCTCTTCAATATTACGACATATATACGTATATATATATATATATATATATATATATATATATATATATATAAACATTATAAGCTACCAAAATCAGTCAATAAGCTTAAATTATTGCATTATTCAAATCTATATTAATCGATAGCTAGTGCACTTTCATTAAATGGAAGGCGGTTTTGAATGTAGACTTATTGGTGTCGACAAAAATAATAACTGAAATTGAAATAGCCTTGTTCTTGATAATCGCATGATTTACGGCTCGCTCAGCTTTATTGGGCCCTGCATACTCTGGATGAATAGCATTATCGGACGGACACATTTATTGGAGACTACTTTCTCCTGAAGAGGCGTGTAGTAAACGTGACACTGACATCACCCACAGCAGAAAAATCTCATGATTGTAAATACATCCAAAAATGTCTGAAAGTTTTGAATTTTCAACGGGTTATTATCGAATTGCATTTCACTTCCATGCCTTGAGTTTTGTCTCAGAGTAGTGTTATTTGTTACAAATCTACGAATGTATCTACTTTATTTCTCTACAGTTTTATTCTTCTACCACCGAAAGGCTTCCATCGATGCATTTCCTATTCGATAGCAAGAATCATAGCAAATCCAACTGATAGCAAGCGTACGAAACAGCGAAGACCATAAAATAACACAACCTTTAGCTCATTCAGTCCACTTCAGAGCCATAATCGCGATTGGGTTCCATGTGCTTTTCAGCAAAATAAATACCACCTGCTCAGTGGCGTGGAGTATACCTATCCTCTGTGAGCGCGAAGGCGGTGGGCGTGTTGAGAAGCGGAGAGAATCCACACTCGGATGGGTTAGCTTTAATCTAATTTCTCCGATTGGAAGCCCACTCTAGTGCAGGGTGCGGCGTCAAGGTCGTATTGCTACATTGCCACTCCTTAGATGGCAAATAAATGCAGTCCGCTCCAGGTGGCTGGGCTGTTGGCTCCACGAACTAGAGGTAGACTTACGCCGATAGATGATTAGTTTTTCGACGGGGAAATTTTAAGACTTCCCAGGTTACGATGGATCGGCGGACGCATCGGTGCGTTTAGACCTTCTAGAAGAGGTGTGCGCCTCTACTTCAGGCCACTGACTAAGCAACGCGACAAATGTGTAATGTAAACGGTCTTTGATATCTGACCTAAGCGATATGAACATACGCAATGAGACCAACAGCAATCACCACATTTGTCATGAGTCCAATAACAACGACAACAATACGAAATCAAATATAAAGTTTGGTATTGTACGTTTTGCAGTATGTCTAACGCTCGCTGATTTAGCTTTATCTTCAAAAAGTAGTTTTTCTATACCTAATAGATCTGTAGTACTTTGGCTTGCTTGCCATAGGTGTTTCACAATGTATACGAAGCGAGTACCTTGCCTGTCGATGCAAGTAAGAAGCCGCTTCGTGTACCTAATGTCAGGCTGTGCACCGGTGTTTGAGATAATTTGATTGAGGCTGAAGACGCTTCGTACAGTACCATTCGAAAGCTTCATCTCGGAATGGGAACATAACGTTGAATAAGTCCGACGAGAGGTTGGAAACCTGGATATTTTCAGTGCTTCTCACTTCTGTTCTGGTCTTGCGTGTGACAATCGCCACGTCTATTCTAGATACATAGTTCATGGCTATTCTCACCTGATCTGCTCGAATACAAACTTCCATGAGGGGTACGCGGAGTGCGTCTGTAGACTGTACTCTCAGGCATGTACGAAGTATCATGCGTCTGCCTGCCTGGCCCTTGCAAAGAGATCACTACACTGCTATTCGCGTATAACATGCCAAGAGCAGCTGACAACTGTTGAAGTGTCAATGTTATATGCATACTCAATATGAGTAAAATAAATGTGATGATGATGACGATGTTGTATTTGGTGATCTACGTTTAACTGTCCAAGAGAAACGGAGCCCTTCCATCGCTTATTTAATAGATTTTCATATATATATATATATATATATATATATATATATATATATATATATATATATATATATATATATATTCGTTAAGTGTCGTCAGATGCGACTCAATATGTATAAATAACATGATTACCATAAGATATGTAGACACTGCACGCCTCTGTTTATATGACGAACTAATTTCATATAAATTCATCTTTATTCGTATTTATAATTGCACGTTCAAGATACGTATATGTTATAATTACACCTACATGTTGTTGCTTAAATGACATCGTGTCCACTTTATGGGACCCTCTGTTTCTCGGTTGGGGGAACACGCCGTGTAGTATAACAGTTCGTATTTGTGTTACATAACTTTTACATTTAAGAGGTTTGGCACAGAGAGAACCTCACGCGAGAGGTCTATTAAGTGGATTGAGTCAATCGTAGCGTTTAACCGTTGCCGCCCTCGGCCTGCTGCCTGATAATGTATTATGAGAGACATCGCAACTGGAAGGTGTCGTCTTGTATCGAAGGCCGAAAGGTTTATTTGCGAACCATTGTACTTGATGCTATTATGCTTGGCGTCTGTAGCAAATATATTAGTCGTAGACTCTCCTTACGAAGCTACGTAGATGGATTCTTTGGTTGTGAAGGTTATCCACGTACTGCGGGACGCAAATGTGCTGATAAGTGCGCCTGGTTTAACGTTGTCCGGCCTATCGATGGGGTGGCTAAGGTCCCCGCAAAGCACAGTTGTCTTGTTAAAGACAACTTTATCCAGCCTAGCTTTTGGGGAACAGATGGGGAATTGCTTTCGAGGGTTGGAATACATTGCAACTATGTTGTGTGTATTCCAACCCTCGGAATTGGGGGGTTTCTCCAACCCCCAACCAGTAATTAGCTGCTCTAATTACTATTCTGCTGTAATTAGAGCAGAATTGGCTTTCTGCTCTAATTGCAGAAGGCTAATTAGAGCTTTCTGCAAGTATAAAACAGTTGTCCTCTATGTATAATAAATGTTTTCTCTATGTATAAACTTGTTTTGTTCCTAGGTTTTAGGTCATTGTAATGCTAGGTTTCTGTAACACTGTCGCCTTCATCGAGGAGGTGTTCGCTAACGTCACGTATCAACGGTCAAATGCCTAGTGGGTATTTATTCTTACTCTCCCCAATTTTCATTTATCAAACTGGCGGGTCGGTAACCACCTCAAAGGGGTGCTGCTCCTGTAGAGCCTTTGAGAAATCAACCCACTATAAAGCATATGCTTAATCTAACTATCGTTTTGGTCCATCAATTCTAGGTCATGATGATACCACCATAGTTTTTGACAAGGGAACTTTACACTATAACAAAACGCTGAGCTTTCTAAGTTCATTCCGGACGCATACAGCTTTGGAAGTGCGGCCAATACTGATCTCTTTCGACACGGTTTAGGTTTCTATGTAGCTTCACACAGCACCATTTTCATAAATGACCAACGGTTGGTAGAATGAATGAAAAATAGCTTAGCAAGCTTTTTCTTAAATATTCTTTTTTCGTTTACAAACGGCACTAGATCCCACTTAAAATTATGTACGAATAATTTGTCTGCAGTAATATTTTGGTTTAGATGGATCTCTAAGCTATCAGTTTCAAAGTCATCAATGTGGTTCTCAGCCATTACTCAAACCGTGCTAATTAAAGTTTGATCCACAAGTAAGTGTTTCAGACATTAGCTGCCTTACTACAGTAGACGTGGCAGTGGTATATGTATGTATGGTATAAGCCGCGATGTTGACTGCAATGTTTATACTTACAACACAAGTTAATTCCGTGGAACCTCTTGCGTATCCATATGCTTAAATGGAGTCCGCAAAAGTATGAATACACACACGTACACGCTCTGTATATACCTGCGCGCGTTTCTACACATCATCTAACGTTACCTAATTAAGGAGAGTCGCCTCGTGCCACCAGTCTCTCAGTTAGCCCCCACCCGCTTGTGGAGGAGCTTTGGAACAGATGCAACCCCCGAGGACGAAAACGCTCGACGAATACCTAGCTTAGCGGCATGCTCAAAATCTGGCTAACACAAGTGCGCTGTTTTACGAGACACAGGTAATGAAACCAAACATGTGGGAAACGCTTTCAATCGATCTAATTCAAATCAAATTACAATTGACACTTGACAACCGGTTTTGCTGTTTAGAAGTTCCATAGAAGGATATGCACGCATGAAAAGTTTTACAAAGTGTCCTTCGTTCAAATCCATGCGACCTGTAACATCTCCAGCTATAACTCGAATGTTCCGTTGCTCTGTAATATACGATGATGCTACCGATAACATTAACGTGAACAATGTATGAACCAATCAGTGCTTAATAAGGTATATACGCAATAACATAAAGCTTAATAAAGCAAGTAAAGGCGGGTGGATAAGAACTATTGAAATACTTCAGCATATCGATAGTGTAGTAAAGTGTGTTGCAAAAAATTAGCAACTCATGTTTTTTTGCGATAATTTCGGCTTGGTTTATTGGAATGGCTTGAAATTTTAAGCGCATGATGTACATGACAAAACATGAGTATAGTGTTGATTTCATTGCAATCTCATCAAATCGGTTCATACAAAAATAAAAAAGTGTGAAAAAACAGTGTTGCAAAATATTAGCAACAATAACATGCTAACAACACAGCTCTTGTTTGTAAAGGATAGTCGATACTACAGCTGATATTCGATCCCAGGGATCAAATGTCAGGAATATTGTCTAGCTAAATCAATCGTTATATAGCTGCAAAATATTCTACAGCTTAGTCGTTGTTCCGAACTATCGACGAATCTTATGTTTAAACCATGGGTCGTACAAAGGATCTTTCGGATAACGAAAAGACAAGAATTGAGGCATATGCTGAGCTCGGTCATACAGTAACTGCTATAGCAACCAGATTAGGACGGCATAAGAGCACCATCAGCAGGTTCTTACACCCTGGAGTGAACCAAAGGTGCAGATCTAACAGTGGGCGTAAGCCAGTTTTGACTATTCGAGATCGGCGAAGGATCATACAGTACGCTACTCATGACCAAATGTCTTCTTCCAGGATCAGGACTACTTTGGGAGTGCCAGTGCACCGATCCACAGTGTACCGAGTGTTAAGTTCTGACAAAAACGTGCGATACGCGAAAAGGAAGCTTATGCCGCGACTGCAACCGAAGCACATTGTCGCACGGTGTGAATTTTCGCATAGATACCAAACTTGGGATAACGAGTGGAAAAACATCGTCTTCTCGGATGAAAAGAAATTTAATCTCGATGGCCCTGACGGCTGTCAATACTATTGGCACGACTTACGGAAGGAACCTAAATGGTTCTCGAAACGTGTGGCCGGTGGTGGCTCTGTGAAATATTGGGGCGCGTTTGGATATAATGGGAAGTCTGATCTAGTCGAGATTGTGGGCCGAAACAATTCTGACATGTACCAGCGCATTGTCGGTTCCCAGTTAGAAGCCCACTTCAGAAGAATTGGGGGACCTGACGCAGTTTTTCAACAAGACAACGCCACGTTTCATACCTCGGCTAGCACTATAGCCTTTTTTCAAGAACAAGGAGTGCTACTTTTTGACTGGCCGGCATTAAGTCCAGACCTGAATCCTATTGAAAATCTTTGGGGCCATTTGGTAAAGCAGATATACGCAAATGGTCGACAATATAATCATTTGTCGGACCTCAAAGAAGCTGTCCAGCAAGCATGGACTAATATTCCACTTTCGTACTTACAACAGCTCATTAACTCCATGAAAGACCGAGCTTATGATTTGATTCAGAAGAAGGGACGAAAAACCCGTTTCTAGAATAAAATATGTAGTTTCAAATGAGTCATACAGCCCTGCTAAGAATCGAATACGCTGTAAGGCGCTATTGTTGCTAATATTTTGCAACACTGTTTTTTCACACTTTTTTATTTTTTGTATGAACCGATGTTGAGATTGCAATGAAATCAACACTATACTCATGTTTCGTCATGTACATCATGCGCTTAAAATTTCAAGCCATTCAAATAAACCAAGCCAAAATTCTCACAAAAAAACATGAGTTGCTAATTTTTTGCAACACACTTTATAATAGTATGCAATTTTGGTCGGCGCTCGAAACATTTAATTGCAAATCGAGCATTGGTTCATAAATACATAGTGGGAGAATGATATTGCACGATGGGGCTTGTAATGTATGGGAATGTCCGCGGTTTCTGAACCGGTTCTTGCGTCTATTATCGGAAACTATGCTACTTTAGTGCTTCATCAACATAACATGACAACATAATCTCAACATGTCAAATATGAGATGTAAATACTAGTGTCACGCATGCATATATATATATATATATATATATATATATATTAGGTAAGTCAAAAAGTTTGTCGGCTTTTTTACCCGAAATTAATAAGCCTTATTTATGCAGACAACAGTATTTTGATTCAATGATATATTGACCTTTTGTTCGATAACCTTCGCCCATCGCCTCGGTAGATCCACAATTCCTTTCTCCCAGAACGTCTTGTCCTTCTCGTCGAAATACTGAGTGAGGTGATTTTTTATAGCCTCCAAAGATTCAAATGTTGTGCCATCAAGGGAGTTCTGGAGAGACCTGAACAAGTGATAATCAGATGGTGCGAGGTCGGGACTATAAGCTGGGTGCGGCAGCACATCCCAGTCAAACCCCGCCAATTTTTGCCGGGTGGCCAAACTTTTGTGTGGTGTCGCCTTATCATGTTGAAAAGTGACGCCCCATCTGTTTGACAATTCCGGGCGCTTCGTTGCTACTGCAGCCTTCAAATCTTCGAGTTGTCTGCAGTAGACGACGGAGTTGATCATCTGACCCATTGGAAGCAGCTCAAAATACACGACGCCCTTACAGTCCCACCAGCAGCACAGCATAACCTTCTTCTGATGAATTTCGGATTTAGGGATAGCTGCGGCCTGAGAACCTCTGGGGACCCAACATCTTTTCTGTGCTACGTTTCTGTAGAGTATCCATTTTTCATCGCCGGTTATCAATCTCCTCAGAAATGGCTCATGCGAGTTCTTCCGGAGGAGTGCGTGACAGGTATCGACTCGCCCTTCAAGCTGCCTATCATTGAGGTCGTGTGGTAGCCAGATATTTCGCTTGCACGAGAAACCTGCATCATGGAGGCGATTCCAAACGGTTCCGTGGGAGACTCCCGTTACATCTTCAATTTCTTTTATAGTCAAACCTGGGCTCGAAGTAACCAGGCTTATGAATTCGTCGGTCTTCACAACGTTGGGTCGTCCTGACCTCGGTTCATCTTCGAGATTGAAGTTTCCAGCTTTGAAACGGGCGAATCGCTTTTCGACTGTGGATTTGTGTACTGCGTTTTCGCCGTAGACTGCACATATCCTCCGGGTTGTTTGCGCTGCACTTATGCCTTCACGGTAGGAGAACAACATAATGTGTCGACAATGCGTATTTTTGTCCTCCATTGCAAACAGCTGCCAATTCCGCAAACGAAACGGTAAAGTTGGAACCAGTATACCGTCGCGCCGCCACGGGCCTGCTCCTGAATGTAAACACCCAGGCGCACTCTCAGGCGGCCCTGCTGCAGAGCGCGGGAATTTCAAAAATGTGGTCCCAGAAAGCCGACGAACTTTTTGACTTACCTAAACTGTGCATATACATTAATACATTACATATAGAATCTACAAATGTTGTACACATATATCATTTTTCTACTCTACGCGCATTTTATTAGAATATATGCATTGAAATCACATACACACTATGCAATGTATATATAATAGTAGTTTAATAACACCCGGATATGCAAAAATAGTTTAAACTAAGAGTTGAAGCGTACATTGAGATAGTCTTAGTAAATATGAAATGTTTTGAATAGGTTATAATTATTCTTCATTTACCAATGTTATTCGCGTTGATGCTATACAGAGCAATGTGCGGTTCTCTAGCCTGCAGAACAAATGTGTTTTTTTCAGGTGCTACCCATATAGGTGGCGGTTGAACTTTGCATCTAATTAATCAAAGTGGTCCAAGATGTTAAACGGCTGTCTACAGCCCAAAGTGTGTTGCAATATATTGTAAATAGATGAAAATGGCATATATAAATTATACATTGTTATTTCATAAAAATGGCTCCGAACAAGCTATGTGCTTAATGGAGCTTGAAATTAATGTGTGCAATTATCTACAAGAAATGTCAATAAACAAACAGTTGAAACAGTTGAACTACTGGCGTGACCCACATTAAACTCAAATATAAGTCTGATAAATTAGTAATTATAAATAAATATAAATATAGCCGTGAAATGTACATATTAACATGTAACTAAACTATCATCATTGAATAATATGGATCTCGGGTGGCAAGTGCAAATCGGCAATTTAGTCATGCGATTTTACCGATTCTGCCGTGTCTGAAACTTTTAATATTAGGTCAAATCTTAATTTTTAACACTTTTTGTTTGTTTGCTTTCGGTTGTGACGGCTTAAAGCCACATTGATGTCTTATGAATTGACAACAATGCTACTCTATAGTCTTACATACGGGCCTTCCAATACCGCTGACGAAAGACAAATGCGACAGCAGACGATTGAAGCCGTTTTTAAGTGATCTGTAGATGATGAATTGATTATATCAGTTTCGAAAAATCCTGGATTTTAGCACTTATATTACACAAGTCATTCGTTCAACAAGTCTTATATGTTACAACATATAGCGTTGTTTCTTTAATTACTATTTCTACATAATTTATTTCAATAGTTTGGTTGTTCCCAAATGTACCTATGGTTGTGAGGTTTGGCGGTCCTATTTAAACAAATACGTTAAAGCTACTGCAAGTGTACTAAAGAAATTCTTTCGTCGTGTCTCATTAAGGTGTAGCAACTCTCGTAATTCCATTGTGATAAGCCTTATTTGGAAACTGCGGTCCAGAGCCGATAATTTTATGTATAATCGTATTTTCAAATATATCGAAATGTCAGCATTGATATGATATGACGTTAATTTATTCTTAATTATAGTTTCTTATCTGTGTTATAACTTCATGTAGCCACATGGCTAGTGCGAAGCATATGTAAAAGTTCAGTATGATTTTATACATTATCACCATATCTCGTGTTATTACAATTATTTATCCATGGATAATAATGCAAATCATGTCCGCTTTGACAACGTAAGGTTGCGTTTGAATTGAATTGATTCATACACAATGAGATCAAGCAAATGAGATCTTAAGCTGTTTGTAAATAAAATAAATGAAGAAAACTCAATGCAATAATAAAAACATCATGCTGTCAAGGAAGCCCAGCATTGATTGTATAATTCAAACACTATTTATGCCAGAAATAGACTTAGAAAGTTCAGGAAGGGCTTCACATGAGTCTTACCATCAGCGGATATAAGTGATATTGATAAGTGAGGATTGGGAGACCAAGAATAAAAGCCCACTAGGTACTTTAATATTGATAGGTGACGTCAGCGAACACCTAGTTGATGAATGCAAGAGAGATACAGAAACCGTAATGCCTAAAATGTAGTATTAACAACTCGTTTATTTTACACAGAAGACATTAGCGTTGTTTTTGCAGGAAACTCTATAAACATAATTGCAATGTATACCAACCCGTTGGAAGCTATTCCCGAGCTGTTGAAAAAGCTAGTGTATTGCGTGAATAAAGTTTACATTAACAAGATTACTGTATATTGCGGAGACCCTAACTATCCCATCGACGAAAAAGACAAAGTTCAAGCAAGCGCATTTTTTTTTTTTAATATGCTGAAACCTCTCAGCATTAATATGGGGGATTACGGGCATCGTGATGTACATGCGCCACCACAGCCAGTGACTAGTGTGGGACTCACAAACCCACTAACACCCGCCTCCCCCCCACCCCCAGGGAACGGTAACTGCTAGGCATCGCTTCGTATCCATGGGAGTGGCCAGTTTGCCTCTCCTCCCTACTCCAGCCTTCTTACAGTCGCCCTAGCCCGCTTTGGTGCGGGGCGGCGACTTCAAGAAGGCCGTTGATACCTTCCGCAGCCCGCCCGCCTGTGGGTGCGTCGAGAGTCATCATCTGGGGAATCCTTTGCTGTATCTGTCTAGCCTGGTCCGCCTGCCTATCACCCACCCGCCTCCCGTCTACAGATTCCCCCTCTCGACCGGAGCCTGAGTGGACGCTAAGACGAGCTCTCCTGGCAGTCTCTTTGACCACCTTCGTGGACATGATCGCATCAAAGTGGGCAATACCTTCTTTCCAGGCCGCCGCTGAAGTCATCATATGGGTGACGACCTCGTTGACTGGTCGGCCTCGCACAGCGGCCGCCCCCGCGTCCCGCGCTTCCCGGAGGGCCCCACAATGCAGAACAGTGTGCTCTACATTATCCGGTTCCCCCGAGTCGCATAGTACGCAGGAGTCGACTTGAACTTTGTTAATCTTAACCATATACGTCTGGAACTGACCGTGGCCGGTCAGCACCTGGGACGCATAATAAGATAGCTCGCCGTGTCTGCAGTCGTACCATTGCCGTAGGTCCGGGATCAGACTTTTGGTCCAGCGACCCTTGGTGACCCCCCCAGGAGCTGCTGCCCTCACCCATTCTTTCTGCCAAGAGTCCAAAGTAGCTAATCTAGCCCGTGTGGGGTCTAGATCACCGTCCAGCGCTCGTTCTGCTCGCTCCCCGGCCAGCAAATCCCATGGCAGCATCTTGGACACGACAAGTAGTGCCTCAGTCGACACGGTACGGAATGCGCGGCAGACCCTTGCGCTCCATCGCTTGCATTGCCACTTTCCAGCTCATCGAGTTAAAGGCGTTCTTGACGTCTAGGAGAATAAGCAGCACAAAGTCCCGTGTTTTGGGGGTCTTCGTTGCTGCTCACCTGCCCGTCTCAGTACTCTTGCCAGGGCGTCGAACGTGGACCGTCCCTTCCGAAAGCCATACTGTGCTTCTGATAGAGCCCCTTTGGCTTCGATCTCGGCGTTGAGCCGGTCAACCAGTACGTTCTCCGAGATCTTACCCATAGTGTCCAGAAGACATATGGGTCGGTAGGCAGGCTCTCCTGCAGGGGCATTCCCTCCCCCTTTCGGGATCAGGACCAGGTTAGCCTTCTTCCACAGCCTCGGAAAACGCCCCTCTCTTAGAAGTCTGTTGGCCAGGGTCTGAAAGACCTTTGGCCAGCGCTTCACTAGCAGCCTCGCCGCTCCAGGAGGAACTCCGTCCGGGCCGGGTGCCTTTCCGGGTGTCAACCTTTTCCTTGCTCGCTCGACCTCATCTAACGTTACCTCCGGAATGTCTTCCGGGGCAACCAGAAACTCCTCCTCTCCTCTCCACGGATGGTCCGGAAAGAGATGGCGAACCGTCTTCTCCAGCACATCCGGTGGTAGTCTAGGAGGTGGTTTCCGGAGCTTGGCCGAGACGATCCGGTAGGGCCGACCCTAAACGTCCCTTGCCACCTCTTCTATCAAAAGCTTCCAAGATTTCGCCTTACTCTTCTCAATAAGTTTCTGCAATGTCCGTCTGGCAGCTCCGTAAGACGCCAGGAGGTCGGCCGATCGTTCGTCCACCGTCCACCCTTGCTCCCCTCGGGCGACTCTTTCACTCAGCCATGAGCGCTGTCTAGTGTAAGCCCTATTTAGTCTAGTACATTTACGACGTGTTTCGCCAATTTCTTGGTTCCACCAGTGCACCGGCCGCCGGCGGCGCCCAGAGTTGGTCCGGGGGCCTGCCTTCTCACAGGCCGTTCTGAGAACAGCTGCAATCCGGGTCTCATCCGTGGTTTCCTCTGACAGCTGTCGACAGCCCTCGTCAATCTTCTCCGCCAGAACCCGCTGGTTTAACTTGCGCATCTGCCAGCGTCTGCGCGGAGTGGCAGCTGGCTCGGGAGGGGTAGCGACCTCAAACAGGATGTATCTGTGGTCACTTCCATTTTCCTCCTCATCAACCTGCCAACCCGATATCTTTGGGAAGGCTATGTCATTCGCCATCGTGAGGTCCACGAAAGACTTCTGGTTTCCCCGCGAGAATGTGGGTACTTTCCCGTCGTTTACTAACAGCAACCCATTTTCTGCCATCCATTCTTCTAGTACCTGGCCCCTATCATTTGTGGTTTTGCTGCCCCACCCGACGCTGGCTGAGTTGAAGTCCCCGGTGAGGACGATTCCCTTTCCCGTATGAACGCGTAGGCTCTGCCCCAGACTATCGAGAAACACATTGAACTCCCTAAGTTCCCTATTTGGTGAAAAATAGCAAGACTATAAAACCCCTAGCCCTTCTATTTCTACCCATGCGAACCCTGAACCGGAACCCCGACTTCTAGCCGATAAATGCCTACTATTCCCCGTCCACCAGGTGCCTGAGTCATGTCCCGTATCAAGGCTGATAACACCCTTCCGGAGTGCAATGCCTTTGTTCGGTTCCGATACTAAAGCAAGCTAAATACCCCTGTGCTGGATTGTTTGGTCCAGCAGCGCGTGGGCTGCTCTACATCGGTTCAGGTTGACCTGTATGACCCTAATCATTGTGATTGTTACCTGTCTCTCCCTCGATCCCCTCGGAACTAACCTGTTGCCTCCTGGCTGTCGTCCTAGGCGCCTTGAAACCGTCCTCGTCGACTGTTGGCACCCTGGCCTTCAGTTTCCGCTCCTTCTTAGCCAGCTTGCTCTCCCTTTCTTCTATCCTCTTTCTTTCCTCTTCTGTCCGATGTATGGCCCTCTGCTTTACAGCCTCGCGTCGCTCCTGCAGAGCTTTAGCAAACGCCGGGCAGGCCGTTGAGGCCGCCGAGTGCCCCTCTCACAGACGTGACAGTGAGAATTGGGATTGTCGCATGCCCTCGCGAGATGACCTTCGTTTCCGCACCGATAGCATCGCTTGGCGTCCACCTTCGGCTCTTTGCAGTCCTTCGCCATGTGTCCCGCACCCCGGCAATTGTAGCACATGGGCACGGAGACTCATTCCTCAGGTCGGAGCCTCCAATGGTGATGCTCCGTCTGGACAAAAGCCTGGCAGCTGCAGCTGATGGCAGCGTTGCCAGACACTGCCAATAGCCATTTTTCCCCATCCGGGGGTCTTCAGTGCGAAGGGGGGTGTCCTCGGACAGCCCCGACGCCTGCCGTAGCGTTGCTTCTATCTGCTTTTTGTCGGCGAAGGGGTCAATGTTCCGAAGAACAATGGTCTTGGGGACCCCGCCTACCCTCCGATCAACCTCCAGGTTGGAGCTGTTCCGGAGAATGTCGGCGAAAGAGCTCCCGGCGCCATCCTTGCTCTCCCAGACCTTTATAACCAGGTCCCCTTCTTTGGTTTTGGAGACCCCGCCAACCTTCAGGCCCGTCACCTCCGGCTGAACGAAAGGCCGGACGCTCTGTAGGGTCTCTTCAAAGGTCTTCCCCTCAGCGGTCTTTATCCTGATCGTGCTTTGAACCAGAGGGGGCCCAGCACTACCATGCTTTATCGACCCACCTGTGGGAGTTTTCGGAGTGACTAACTCAGCGTCACAGCCCACCCGGCGGCAGAGGGCCTCAAGGGCCCTTCGTGTGCCGTCAGTTTGGTACTCTTCCGGCACCTGAAGGGTAAACCTCTCCTCATTTAGCTCCGCCTTTGCTTTCAGTACCACCTTAGTAGCCTGAGAAACCCGCCCGCTGGCGCCCCTTCAGGGATTACTCCAACGACTAAAGTGCGTGACGTGCACTTGACACTCATGGGAGTATCCTCGGCTTCATCACATTCCAGCTCCAAGGCATCCCTGCTCCGGAGAACCGCGAGCCTGTCCACCGGGACTTTGGCTGCCTCTGGGGCCGAGGGGAACTTCATCGCTAGTTGAGCCAGCAACGCTGAGTCACTCTTTGAGCCTTCCCGTATGATAAGAGCCCGGGTCTCCCTTGCTGACAAGATGCCTTGCTAGGTTAGCGAGGCCCTCTGGAACATCTTCTTGGGCCAGTCTTTCTGGAGAACCGTGAGTAGCCCTTCATCCGACTGAGCCGCCTGAAGGGCTGTGTCAAGCTCAGCGATAACCTGGGCTACCCTAAGCTCCTCGGCCCTTTCTTCATTCATCTCCTTACCGCATCTGGAGCACAGGGGAGCACTATCCGCGGCTTTTTTTGCCGTCTCTCCTGGCCCTTCTCCCCCCCGGAGCTTTCCCTCTATTCTAACCTTCATTTCTTCAGCCTCCCGCTGAAATCCCTCTATTTTGGTCCTCATCTCAGAGTTTTCCCCCTCAAGCCGGGTAATCATTCCTATGTGTTCCGCCCTTTTATCCTCCTCCTTTATATCCCTTTTTTGCCCAGCCTCTTAATCCTGCTAGCCGCCTTTCCCAACTCCTCAACCGCAATCTTGATTTCTCCCTTGGTGGTAGGGTGTTTTCCGCATAGCTGGTCTAGCACCCCCGTCCAGGTGAGTAGGCTGGCTAAAGCCGAGTCGTAGTCCTCGACTACTAGTTCCTCAGCCGGCCACAGCGAAACAGGCAGCTCCCCAGAAGTGTATCCCTTCAATCTGTTGGCCGGGATATTAAGCTACTTTTTGCCCCCTGTTTTTGCGGCGTCCTTGTCCGTTTCTTTAGGAGGTGTGCTGAGACGCGCCCTTTTTTGACCCCCCTTGCTATTTCCCCCCTTATCATTGTCCTCCTTATCCGCATGGCTTTGGTCCCCCCTCCCCATGCTTGCCTCTGGGTCCTCAGTCTCCGTGTCCGAGTTGGGCACCAGCACCGTCGGTGTGGCCGCCCCTTCTTCCTCCATCCTAGTTACCCCGCTTGGGCCCTCTCCCTGACTACCCTTTCCCTCAGGAGTTCTGGGAAGTGCCCTACTACTCCTGAAGGGGTTCCCTCCCTTATCTATCTCGCCCGCCCCCCGTTTTCTGGGGCACTCATCGTTCTCCCCCTTTATCCCGGTGTCGACCTCGAAGAGGTCAGCCTCAGGCAGGGCCGGATGCGAAAAGTACCACAAAGGCACCACCGAGGTATCACAAATGGTACAATTGTATCACAGATGTACCACAGTATCACACATGTACCACTAAAGGTATCACTTGCGTACCACGTCGGCGCGGTGCGCGCTCGCCGCACGTTGGCGCGGTGCACGTTCGCCGTACGTCGACGCGGTGCACGTTCGCCGTACGTCGACGCGGTGCACGTCCGCCGTACGTCGACGCGGTGCACGTCCGCCGTACGTCGGCGCTGCGCACGTCAACCGCACGTCGGTGCGGCACACGTTCACCGTACGTCGGCGCGCCTTGTCAGCACGTAAGCGTCCCGCAGTATATTATATAGTTGTAGGGTCTCCACAACCGAGGAACCCACATACGTAGCTTCGCAAGGAAGACCTACGATATATATATATATATATGAATCCAAAAACGGCGTGTGGCCTTGACAGGATTTCGGTAGGAATTATCCAGGCGTTGGGAAAAGAGTACGTGTATTATCTAACGAAGCAATTTAATAATATATTTAGAGGGGACAAAATCCCGGAGGGTTGGCGCAAGGGAAAAGTTTCTCTTCTTCCCAAGGAGGGGGTAGATAATGACACTTTAAAAAATAGACGACCAATCACAATTACACCTATCGCGTATCGAATATTTATGCAGGTGTTTAAGAGTAGAGTGCAGAGTATTCTGGAGACAGATGAGAAAATAGGAGAATGACAGTGCGGATTTAGGAAAGGGTATAGGCTAGATGATCATCTTTTTTTATTAAGTCAGGTTGTGGAAACATCGAGATTGCAGGGACAAGGGTGTGTGGCAGGATTTTTAGATTTTAAAAAAGCATATGATATGGTGAACAGAACAAAGTTGTATCAAATCATGTTAGAGGAGGGATTGGAGAGAAGCTGGGTGGAGTTACTAGAAGAAATTTACAGGAATAATACGGTAAGAATAATAATAGCAGCCGAACAATCTAAAGAGTTTATAGTTGCTAAGGGGGTCAGGCAAGGCTGTCCGTTGTCATAAGTGTTTTTTTTATGCATATAGAGAGAATAGAGCGAAGGATTAATAGAACGGGTTTGGGATGGCAGATAGGGGAAAAAGGTGCATATATCAAGACACCCGTGCTGCTTTTTGCTGACGATATGGTAGTGTTAGGGCGGGGTACTAGCGAAGTTCAACAAATGTTGAATGCATGTGGAGAAGCAGTGGAGGAACTGAGCATGGCGTTTAATGAAAAAAAGAGCGCAGTTTTAGTGTTTAATGGGACTAGGGGGGCAAAGAAGCTTGTAGTACAGGGAAAATAATTGGATTATAAAAGTCAGTACAAGTATCTTGGGGTGACAATGACTACAGGGGATGATTATTTAGAGGAAGAAGAGATAATAAGGAGGAATAAGGCTGAAAGAGGAAGAAATGCAGTAAGGTGTAAGGGCCTCTGGGGGTTTAATATTTATATAGTAACAAGGAATATATGGAAGGCCATGTATGTACCAAGATTGACCTTTGCTAAGGCCTCTCTGGTCCACAGCACAGGGTTGAGAAAGAAGTTAGAAACAATACAAAGAGAGGTGATAAGATTTGCATTGGGTTGCCGTTTTAATTGCGCCAGGGAATCCCTTGAGGGGGAAGGGGGAATGTCAACATTTATACAAAGGGAAGTACAAAGTAAGCTTAGATTTAGTAGTAAGATTGAAAATGTAACAAATAAAAGATGGGTTAAACAGATGCAGCTGGTAAAGACGGCACTTAGGATTAAAACGAAGTGGGATCGCAGAGTAGAGTTTGCAACTAGGGAGATTGGGTACAATTGTCAGCAATGGGCAAGAGCAAGGGTATCAGAGAAAATGGTGAAATTGAAGGTAAACAAGTCATATACAGACAAATGGAAATTGGCGATGAGCTCTAAATCAAGTTTGGCAACTATGTATAGAAGGGAAAAGCGGGAAAGGGGCGGGGTAGAATGGGTATACGATAATTCAAGAGCGAGTGGGCTATTGGCAGATGCCAGGGCAGGGATGTTGGATACAAGGATACATAGAGTTAAATATAAGGAGGGGCAAAGTACAAAATGTCGAGCATGTGGGCTAGAGAATGAGTCAATCGAACATATTATTAAAGAATGTATAGCATTAGGGGGGAGCAGAGATATAGAGCTGGCGGAGGCCCTAGCTACAAAGAAGAGGTTGTCACAATGGAAAGCAAATACTCAGTAGGTATTGAAGTAGACATGGATTATATGGATGCGTAGGTAATATATATGCTGCCGCTCTAAGCGCCCCTGATATGAAAGGGTGACATGTGTATTTAAGTATACATGCCAAGCGAACAATAAATCAATCATTATATATATTTGCTACAACGCCAGGCAAAATAGCGTCAAATACAAAAATCCGCAAATAAACATTCCGGCCTTCGGTACCAGACGACATCTTCCTGTCGCAATGTCGCTCACACTACATCGTCAGGCAGCAGATGGAAGGCGGCAACGGTTAAACGCTTGACTGTCTGCATCTTGCAGCTCTCGCAAGAGATTCTCTCAGTCTCTAACGCTCTGAACGTAGAAGTCTAAGCAACACAAATACGAAATGTTATACTACACATCGTGCGCTGGAGGCGCAAACCCCAAAAACCCGTTAGGTGTCTGAAACATGATTCATCTGATTTCGTAAATGATTCAGACATATATCCTAGCAAAAAGTCGCCCGGTAATTACCCTCAGATATACGAATTCCAGTCGATTTTATAAGAAGGCAATGCGGAAATCTAGACTGGAGCAAGAAAGAAAAACAAAACAAGCTTCTCAGAGAATCCTAGATCCATGCACACAAATTGTCATGCTCCGACACGCGCCCAACAGCCTGTCTAGTATCACCTGAAAAGCTAAATCGTCACTTTTGACATATGTCCTCCAGCTCTTCTATGGCCTCATTTACATCTCAATTTATGTCTTCGTATGACGCCAACGAGCAACCGAAGTCCGCCAGAAGCTGGATCGCCCTTATATCGAAGGTAGTGGACGCGACAATGAAGACGTAATCAGAAAAGGCTGCTCTCTTTAACGAAATCATGAATATAATTTACGTCTTACTTGCTTTAAGAATGAAAAGCCAGCCTCTTAAGTGTAATACCGAAACAAAAATAAGATTCTCTGACACTTTCATCGTACCGTGGCATAGAAAAACCTCATTTACAAAGTTCTGTCTGCACTGAGTCAAGTGCTTGCCAGAGAAGCAACACGGCTTTAGGGGAATGAGATCGACGGTGATGAAAGCTTGCGCTGTTCTTCTCAACAGAATTAAAATAACCCTCCGAGGTAAAAGGTAGACTTTAAGTCGGCTTCCGATACCGGGTCACAGACAATATTCCTCAAGAAGTTAGCGTCATGTTCAGCATCTTTCATACCTTTTGGTAGTCTTTTCAATGCGAAGAGAAAATTTTATTAAGCATATTGAGGAAAAAGCTCACAAGAGCATTTTATGGTATCCCAGAGCGCCATCAGCTGTCGTTGGACGTTGCTCTTAGCATTTTCAATTTAAAGATTACACATATTGTCATATGGCCCCACTTATACATGTACAAAGCAAACTTGAGAGTACTCGACAAAGTTAAAGCCAGTTTTTTTTAAAGGAGTGCTAATAGTCCACCGCAGTACCGGCCTGTGTATCTTTTGGCCTCAGCACTCTTTGCAAATTACGTCCGTTCTCAGCCTTACCGAGAACGAAGGCCTTCGGCAACCATATTGCCGAGTGGGAATATAAAATTGCGGATATTATTTGATGAGACTAGAGCGATAACCACTAACTGCTGAGGGATTGAAACAAAGGGACCATGTCGCAAAAATAGGCACTTCGTTCTAGGGTTTGCGATACATTTATCTCATATGAGGTTATATACAAGAAATGGGTTTCACAAAATAATAACCGAGTACGAATTCAAGGTTTGGGGAGAATCATGTGATCTGTGTCACTTCCAATAGTGTACAAGAGCGAGACAGCTGACAAAAGTGATTTAAAAAAGCTATAATAAAAATGTGTATAAACCAAATGCTGGTTAATAAATAAATAAAATAAAAAAATATTTTAAGGAGATTAGTTTTAGATGTTTAAATAGATTGTTTTGAACCTACCATAAACTAAAGCTTGAACGAGGCCGAGGAGAAGCCTATATCACAAACAATTATCGTTCACTTGCGATTAGTGAATTCTTAATCTCCCTGAAAGTAGCTAGATTGTTATCGAGAGGACTGAATGAGGATGCAACTTATGTATTCTGGTTGTCGCAGTTTGCCGTACGTTCATACAATATTGTAAATTAAATGTATATGTTTCACTCCAAGCAACAACAACCACGCTGGAGTTTATACATGCACATTATACATGTAGATTATACGTATTATACAATAGCAGCACAAAACGAAAAGAGACCAACTGATTCGTGTCCCAACCAAATATTTGTGACCACGCAGGCCAGGAGGGTACACACGTTCATTTAAGAGACAAATGTCCTTCCCTTATATTATGATTGAGTAAAGCGCCTATTATAAGTTTGAAGTAATTGAAACTATAAGTACGTTTATAATACGTTTCTTTAATCGAATATACAGGGTCATTCATATCGTTATGTACTTATTTCGAGTAGGACTCGGCAAGAAAATCACTTTTCCCAATGAATGGAGAACGCGGAGACGTCTTGTTTAGTGATATTTATAAAACTAGTTATTCAGTCTTTTTTCTCCAATATAGTTGTGCAAAATGTACGTTTGCGGAAGAACCAGTTAACGCATGAAGGAACCGATTATACCGGCGTGTTCAGAGGAAAATTTTTCACAACGAAGACACTTTACTAGTTTGCATAGCGAAAAGCGAATAACCAGATTAAAGAAAATCATAGAAAGTCGATATGTTACGTTAACGCTTTTTCATGAAGTATTGTAAAATTTTCTATTACGACAAAAAATGTACGTCCAAAGGACCACTCTCATACAATAGCAAATTTAATGCCCACCATTTTCGTACCAAAGTGATGGTGCTGCGTTACGTAGTTGCCAAATAACTAAGGTTTTTCGACAGTCATAGTCCCTATGTTTTACGTGCAATTTTCACGTTCAGAACCGTAAAATATGTACCTCAAAATTTGTACCTAACTTTCTCATACACCCTATGCAAGTATGCACGCCTTTGCTTTCGATATGGCCATCGAAAAAACTTGGTTACTTGACAACTACGTAACGCAGCACCATCACTTTAGTACGAAAATAGTGGGCATTGAATTTGCTATTGCGTATGACTGGTTTTCATATATTTTTGGTCGTTATGGAAAAAAATTACGATTTTTTACAAAAAAGCATTAACGTAAGATATAACAACATATCGACTGCTTGACTTTCCTCAACCTGGCTATTCGCCTTTCGCTACGCAAGCTAGTGAAAAGTCCTCCGTTGTGCAATTTTCCTCTGAACACGCCGGTATCATCGGTTACTGGTTTTCCCTCAAGCGTAGATTTCGCACAACTTTGTAGGAGAAAAAGGCAGAATAACTACTTTTATAAATATCACTATCTTCTAAACAAGACGTTTCCGCGTCTTCCTTTCACTGAATGAGTCTGTATATATATATATATATATATATAGAAAATATTGTGATGATTTATTAATCATTTACAATACGTGTGCACACTCGGCAGTGCTCGCCTTAATAAAAATGGTGGTTAAAAGGTGTCACGTGAAGTTAAGAGTCAGTTGTCCGTGTCCTTGCTTGATGGTAGCCCCTGCTCTTATGGACCCGGTGCGAGCGATATATCCTCAAGGTTTCTTGCAAAGTTAAAACGGTGAGATCCATAAGATTCCTCTTCGTGACGCCGAGCCCCAAGAGCGTCCTCGCAGATTCGGAGTCCCATACACCACTCATAGAGATAGTGATGGATCCGAATCTGCGAGGTTTTTGCGGGTAGGGGAGCGCCGCTCTTAGGAACTCGACGTCATATTTGGCGATCTTGTCTTGCCGTGCTTTTGCCAGGTCCCGGTTCGGGCCGCAAACCTCGGCATCTAAAACCCAGACCTCGGTAGGTGTTGTTATTACGAGGTCGGGCTTTAGACCCGGTGCGCCCGGTCGACGGAATACTCGCTCACGAACCACCTCATGGCCCCTTTCGCGGAGAAGACGCGCCACGCGATCACAGACGTCGTCATGTCTCTTTATGGTTTGTTTGTGTGTTATATCGCACATCTGAGCGACATGAGCCAACGTCTCAGGCGCATGACACCCGTGCCTACAACGTTTGTTATAGCCCGGGCGTCCCCTGGCCAATCTGGCACGCGTTGGTAGTGCGTTGATCCTGAGCTTTAGTAGGTTTAAATACTCCTTACCAGATAGGTAGGGCATACCCTTAATCCAGTAATGTACAAAGGGCGTTTCGTGTGCTTTTTTAAAATGTGCCCCATCGAACGTGTTGTGTAGTTGTTGAGACCAGTAATCGGTCTCTTGTGTAGCGGTCTCAATGGAGGTTCCCAAGCGCTCGCAAAGAAGTCTTGTTTTCGCAAGATCTTTTTTAAAGTGCTCAGTGGTTAGCATCCATTGGACCCCAAGGTGCGTGGAGTGTTGTAGTGCTGTCAGGCGGGAGAGGCGGATTCTGGGAATGAATGTTTGGAGGCAGGGGATGTCCAGACCGCCGTGTGCTGTGTGCGTGTACAGGTAGGCGTTCGGCACCGAGTTTTCGAGCTTAAGCCATTTCGACTTAACAACCTTTCTGATCTCTTTATCTAGGTCACTAAGGAGTGCGTAAGATGGTCTGGGACCGGAGACCAGTTTATATAGGAGACGGGGAATGAGAGAGTCTTTCAAAAATATGAGTCTTTGGTGGGGTTTAAGGGGAGCTATCGTGAGTCTGTTGAGTAAGTTAAGGAGTATATCCTTGGTGGAGTCAACTCTGCCATTGCTGTCAAAGTCGACTCCAAGATATCTCCATCGATCGCTCATACCTTTAGCTGGCAATTGTCGATCTCCAACGTTAAATTCTGATACGGTATTGATAAAACCTTTACCTTCCTTCCTATTAAATAGGTGGGAGATAGTAAAGCTTTCATTAGTATTCATTTCAAGGCCTCGGGATTTTAAAAGTGGGTCCGCAATATTAAGGAGCCGTTGGAGAGTGGATTTCGTGGAGGCTAGGAGGATGAGATCATCCGCAAAGACTAAGCCCATAAGGCCGAAGTCATCAGTAAGTATATATATATGTACACACCTAAAACCAAGGGAACATTATCCATAATGAGAAATGCAATAGTTAGCCCGATCTTTAGAACTTATTGGGTAAATGTACCTAGTTCTTCACTGACCAGCCTGGTCGGCCACAGCTACCCTAACCGCAGGATCGCGGACTTGCTCAAAATGTTTACAGCGGACAATTAAATAAAACCAAAATTTAACAAAATTGTGCCAGATTGTTTTTTTTATTTGTCGTCTACTTAATTTTGCCACGGTGTTGTATAGATCCTCGCGTCTCAGCCTGAAGGATGACAACATAACGCGAGTTAACTGCAATTTTGTCAGATACCTCTTTTGGGTCTTATGAAAAAGCAATCATGAGAGCGCTAGTCAGGCTTTCACTTCGACTTAACGTCAAAGGATTTCCTATCCAGATTGCCTTTATTTTCGGCGGCGCCGTTGTCTGTTGCCGCTCCAGGTGACTGGTGACAAGTTGACAGACCGGATAGGCCGCTATAATCTCCTCGAAGAATTTCAATACGCCGCGGAAGTGGTGGATGAGATTTGTACCATGCTGTGTAGAGTGAGTCGACAAGCGGAAAGCTCAGACTGTCCATGTTCATCCTTATCACCGCCTGTACGCGTCCACGCAGGTGGGTGCGTATGCATGAGGGGACGCCGGCAGCCATGCGAATAACGAGCCGCGTATGCGATCGGCAGAGCGGCGATACGACCAGTTCATGCACAGAAAAGTCTGTTGTTAGTACATGTTGTTCTTTTGCGACTCTTAATATCTTACTACTTGCCAGAGTGTCTATGCTAGTCAACAAGCTAACAATTTACGACCTAGGTCTGATAACTGCTAATCGATATGGCTATATTGCCCCATAACAGCTTTGACGTGTAGCGGCGTGGTCTAGGAGACTAGTGCGCTTTTCATCCACCGAGGCGTCGCCGGCTCGATCCCTGTTGTTAATCGAATTTTCTTTGAGCGATGCTCACTGAGAATATATTATAAGCCACACCGCTGAATCAGCGGCAATGCTCTCACGAGGACTGTTAGGGAAACCCTAGATACCTCAACATAACCGGCCCTCGGTGACTTGAGGATATACCTCAAGGATGAACTCAAGTCCGTAAGGGACGGAGCATAGTCTAGAATTAAAAACAACATACCTAAAAATGGTGGATACAAAATCGCTACCGGGCTATGTGGTAAAGCCCGGTGCTGATACGCTGATATAGCCGGGAGTCTCTAAGTGACTTCCAAGGAACCAAGAGTTTCTCTTGGGAAGCAAATTCCTAAGGATACGTGCATGAACTATATAACGGATACTACGTAAGACAACAGCTGCTGGGGTGTTTGACATGCCGGTCATATCTACATGTAAGGTTAAGCATAATGTAATTCTAGAGTGCATATAATGGCGTATACCCAAATGCGCTTGTAAAAAAGCATCGTCCTAACCACATGAATGGCACTGAGATTGCAACCACAAGTTGTACGGTATAGAAAATAAAGAAGTAAGTGAAACCCTTAAACTGGTCCAGAAATGGCAACTATCAGTTGTATTACTTACTACTCTGAAGTCTTTCTGTGACCAGAAACATAATGCATTATTTCTATCAAAGCTAACTAAAAAAATCACGACGTCCAATGAGCAAGGCTAAAAATCCGTAAACGACAATAAAAATCTTATGCATTATAAGCACGTTTCTAGATTTAGTGAGCTGTTCTGAAAATAGCAGCAAATCTTCAAAAAAATCATTCCCAGTTGCCACTTAATGGTCAGAAATATCCAGTACTTATTGTACGTCAACTAGAGATTTCAGCACAAGTAGATATATATATATATATATATATATATATATATATATATATATATAAATATATAATATATATATATATATATATATATAGACTTTCCCTATTCTTCTTCGCGCCCGTAGTCCTTCGCCTCCACGATGGTGGGAAGGAAGCCTGTCATAAACCAATGCACCAGGCATCGGACAGTCTACACCGTCCGGTTAAATTTACTAAGCTCTCGGAAGGCAACGTTTCTTCAGCGGCTAAAGTCTTAATTTCAGAAGCTACGCTGGCGCAGAACCCCAATGAGACGACTTCGCTGCTGACTAACTCTCCCCCCCACGCCCTTACTTCGGTCCTGGCCTAGCCGTCCTCAAATATTCTTGCCATCTTCAATGATCAGTGCTAGCGCGGCCCGGGTCGGATATGCTTCAGCTCCCGCCGCGGCAGGCAACGTGAGCAAGTACGAAAACATAGAATACCCGTACGGGCTTTACCCATTTGCCTTCGAGACCCTTGGCGGGCCGGGCCCGTCGACTCGCGCTCGGTCGGGGAGCGACTAATGCTAGCCAGCGGAATTAAGCAAGCGGGCGATTTCCTTAGACAGCGCCTGTCACTGGATGTGCAACGGGGCAATGCGGCCTCCAGAGGACTGAAACCCTTCAGAGACGGCTGGTCACCACACTGGACCCCCCCGTAAAGGTGCACACGATCGCAAGGACCCAATAGTCATGTTCCCACCGTTAATGGTTGATTACATTGAATAAATGGTTTGATAATATGTACACAAAAAAAAATATATATATATACATTTTATTTAACTCATGATGGGGTGTAAACACTTATCGTCAAGTGAATTAGAGAAATTTTTCCTATTATGGATACACCAAATTCCTGTTTACAATATGGGCTTGTATACCGTTGGTATTGCATATTATGTTATTAATAAATATTTAAAAAATTAAATCAAGTTCAGAACATGGCGATCCTGTACCATTCTGTCCAATCAGGGTAGATTATATTATATTTTTATTAAAATGAAATACGATTAAAAAATAATAGTAACCCGTTTATATAAAAAAAAAAAAAATGAATTCTAAAATTATAATAATTTTACTGAAATATAATAATTAAATTGACACCTAATTATCCGTTACCTAGCTATTTATGTCAACAAATTGGACATGGTCTAATTGATAGCGTTTCACATGTATGAGATTTTCTTACTTTTATGCATTTCTGATAACACCTAAGAGGGCTCATTTATAAAGCTAATTTGAGAGCAAGCTCTTAACCTACCCGTTCCATGAAGGGGCCGTACTGCATTGTGTGTACAAATTTGTCGGCCTCAATCTCGCACTTTCGCTTGTATCCCGTTCTTATAAAGGTTGCCAACTGTAAAAAACAACACAATGAATAGCAACGCACCAATAACAAACATTTCTATACGCTCGTATTTACTATTTACGTTGTACAACGACAGCAAAGTAATAGGTGAACACCAGCTCGCCGTCTATACAAAAAAAAACACTTAAGTGGCAATCCGTGGTAAGACAGAACGCTTAAAATGCTCTCAACAGTGTTTAACAGTGTGTTCTGACAACTGTTGTCTCGCATGTGCTTGACCTAGTCAAGTCAAGTCAAAAGCATCTTTATTCAAGGGTCATATATGCCTAAGTATACATTGTTTTTAGCAAAATATTCAACCTCTGAATATAATTAGAACATACGTCAGGTCTGTCGACTTCGCAGACTTCGTGGAACTCTCCACGAGAATGTGTTGTTTACCTTCACTGAGCGCGCAATTTCCAGTGATCTAACATTTACACCACTTCGCAGTACATTATTTATATATTTAAATGTGGTCTGGTCAGTCCCGAGACAACATAATTTTTTATACAGCGATAGATCACCTCGTTTTCTCTCATCTTTTGCCATATAAGAAGCCCAAACCTGGCTGCAGTTGAGGAATTTGGGTAAGACTAGACTTCTGTACAAAGTCACATAGAAATCAGGATTTTTTAAAATGAAGCATCTAAATATAGTATTACATAGTTGTGAAGCAGAAATGACGGTGGCAGTAATATGTTGAGAAAAGTCTAATTTGGGGGTTACAATCACACCAATATCACAGGCCGACCTATCAGGTCTCCCACTGTTTTGTTTCGCCATCAAGAAGTTATAGGCTACCTTGCCCGCCTAACTTGCATGATGGTGTGTTAGCTGGCAACCCTGTAGCTGTAGCTCGTACTAATCAGAAGTTACTAGATATTGCAATGGAGAGCGGGTTATGCCTCAACTTACAAAAAGGCAAACACTTGGGTATAAACCATCCATATCTAACTCCTCAGTTAGACTCTTACATTAAACACGGGGAACCCACGTGATGGTGAATTTTCCCGGCAAGGGCAGT
This sequence comes from Dermanyssus gallinae, assembly GCA_003439945.1. Classification (NCBI taxonomy): domain Eukaryota; kingdom Metazoa; phylum Arthropoda; class Arachnida; order Mesostigmata; family Dermanyssidae; genus Dermanyssus; species Dermanyssus gallinae. The sequence goes on from QVRM01001369.1 coordinate 1,061,109, forward strand.
CTGTCATTGAATACACAGCGCGGTAGCGCTACGGCGGTCCTTGGCATCTTGTCCAGGTGGTCGACACCAGCTCTAGACGTAGGGTTAGTGCACTTAATCATCACCCAGAACGCAACTAAGGTACTGCTCCCTCGCCCACCTAGCTTTAGAGCGCAGTCAAGCAAGAACGCGGTCAATTGAGACCTAGCTCATGACAGAGCGCAACCGATGCACAGAAAATATGCAGTACAGACTCTCGCCTCGACATCAATATCAAGACATAGACGATGACAGGAACGTGACTTAAGCCGATAGTCGACAATGTCAGCGTATGTATGTTCCCCCATGAGCGCATATGGGCGGATTTCGCCTCATGGCTAGATAAATATGCCGCGGGAGTCAAGTTGACCGTTTATTCAACTTTTTTTTTTAAATGAAAAGTGCAGGGCAACTAAGGACACCCTTAAGGTGCTCTGCTATTGTCCATGTCGCGGCTCGCAATGTAGCTGCTATTTGGGACTACTGTCACCAAAACGGCAATGAAGACGCCAGAGGTCATCAGAGTTGAAAGGAAAAGCACAACCAAGGTCTCGCAGAATGTTACACTGACAATGACTCTGGCCTCGTGCTCGCTCGATATTATCCACCCATTCAAGTTATTTGAGGAAGCTATAAAGGAATTGAAGGTGGCAGTTTGACAATTGAAGGTTTCATAGTTCCCAATTTAAACGAGACGAATGCTGAAGTGAACTAAAAAAATCGGCCATTACATGGACAACCGTGCACAGACATTAGCCTTATGGAGCAGTTAGAGAAACCGAGATCAAGAGGAACACGCCGAACATTTCGGCACGATGCTTTGACCAATCCAACCGCAGCTATTGGTCAAGTAATTCCAGAGGCCGAGCGCTCAATTAAAGATGTGCAAGTGGAGCTGTGAGGGCACACGGGCAGTGCATCTAGTCTGTATTTCTTTCAATGGTAATGGATACTAGTGGCACAATTGCCCAGCTTTAAGGCCCTCACTTGCCGGCCAATGTCGCGGGGGTAACTATGACTTTATTGCCGTGTCGTTAGCCTGCGGCGCGCAAATTGCGCCTTCTGCGAGTACTTTCACGGCGCAAGTAAAAAGTTAGTCAGATGTGTAAACTCCCGATAGTGAGAGATCCGTTGGCCTAAACCTGTTGACCATATAAAGCAAGGCATATTATATAGATTCTATGGCAACGAATTAATATTTTGCTCTATTGTCGTGTACCACAAATAGTACAGCCGGGGTTTTACTGGTATCGTGCGAATTGTCGGGCGAATACGAGTTTTGATCTCTCCACAGACAGATGCTTTATTCCCTCTTATGCAAGTTCAGTTTGCTTGAGACGCTGAAGAACAAGAAACCCTTAGAGCCCAACCTTATCTAAAATGAGCACATAACGACGGTGGTTCTCTTCCCGGCACAGATTTGCATGCGAGCACAACTTCCCTTCGAGCACCAATTAAATGCAGTTCCGGCAGAATTCAGCCCAGCTCAATAAAATCCAACTTTATGGAATTTACACAATTTACTCCTTTGTTTCAATGTGTATGCAATGGCAGGGCGTACACTTGAACTCACGGCCTTCCGAATGCAAAGCAATGGCTTTGCCACTAAGCCGCTTTGCTCAATAATCATCTTAGATCTGAGCGGAATCTATTTTTTAATAGAAGAATAACGGTAACTATAAATTAAAAAAAATATCTGTATTAAACAATATTACACAATAAAGTATTACCCAATGCACGTATCCAAGTTATATTCTCGCATCAGTAGCTGTCCACTTGCTGTGAGAGATGCTGATCTAATCAAGCAAGCCTAAATTTTCCATTTAAATGAGTACGCATTTATCAAATTCAAACCTAGATCTGTAAAACTGAACTGTTAAGAACTACGTAAACGGCAAAGACTTTTATGGTGACATAATACAATGATTAAACTAAGTTAACTTACGAATCAAGAGTTACTTGCAGCTCAAATGTACACTTACGTTATTGAACGGCATCAGAAGGATGCTGGTCGTCAAGAGAATGCCAATAACTGTAGGCATCTCCTTATTGTTGTTGAAGCCAAACGCATGAAACACTATCGGGTTACGATAGAGGAGAGCGACTAGAGCATTATTCATACCTCGCTCGATCTCAGCTGAAAATCGCAATCGTAGTGCAAAGCAGACCAGTTAGCAATGGCCATGTGTCCAAAACATCACTCAAAGAACTGAAGTCCGTTAATATTTTGAGTAATAACAACGATCGAACAATCACACGGCAAAAAATTGTCAGAGCAAATATAACAAACAATTGTAACTACTACACTCTGGCGGAGAGGGGGACGACGGCTTGGGGTGCGTGTTAGTCATAATTGTCATCTGCCGAAGCGTCGCCGCTTCGATCCCTGTTGTTGATCGCATTATCTTTTTAACGATGATGCTTGATGAGAATTAGATAATAAAAGATACCGCTGAGAGTCAGCGACCATGCTTGTCATAATGACTCTCTGGGGAAATCCTAGATATCTCAACTATTGGTTGAGATATCTAGGATCCGTCCGTTTATGATCATCGCTCTAATACGGAAGGGTAACATTTGCATCTCGAAAAGCTAGCTCTTAATTTTTTCACGAGGCACCGCGGCGTGCTGGTACCCCAAAAGGCGTCAGACTCCGCTCTCAAATTAGTCGGCCCTCTCTCTCCCTCTCTCTCTCTGATTGGCTGGTTGAGACTTGTTGTCGTCAACCGATGAACGTTGGAATCGTTGGCTACGTTGAGGTTTAGCGCGGACGCTGTGGCCGTTGGGCCGCTGTGGCCGTTGGGCCGCTGTGATCGGTTATGATTGATTTGAATCGCGCCATGATGCGTATACAGTGTTGTGCGTAAATGGACTACGTTGTGCTGGTCAGAGGGTGGAGCGCTCCGTCACAATATGGGCATAATTATATGACACACATGATTAAAACGAATTACGATTATCTCTCTGGAGCTAATTTTTTTTTCATTTCGACGGCAGGGTTCTATGGGCTGTGAAACCCAGCAGAACGACATAATTGATGATGAAATCCGTGAATAATGTAGCGAGTAGCAAAACGCGATACTATGACTATAACCAGGCCTAGAACAATGTGTTGTTTTAGGCCGGGTAAGAGCCATAGCTGTGAATAAATACGATTCTGTGAGGATTAGAGATATTTGTTTGAGAATCCTTAAACTTTGCGAAGGCTAAGTACTCGCTTATGGAAAGCTGACTTCCAACTGTCTAACTGCTAAATGCGAAGTGTTAAGAGGATCCACACCATTGTAGCTCGAGGTTATTCAAATGGATAGCAAAATCTTTCTACGGACTGCACTTGCTCGCCGTGAAATGCCGGTTTATCTGCGCGGGCTCGTTGCCTTCCACAACGGAACTTTACAGTCTTTGTTTTTGACACATTAACTATAAGGCCATTCTGCCGTTCTTTCATGATGCGTGGCAAATCGCTAAGCAACGTTATGAATAGCGGTGGGCTGAGATTACCGTCTTGCCGATACCCTGCTGTCTGATCAAATGTGTCAGGCTCGCACACACTATCACCGAGAATAATCTGGTTAGCCTTTAGAAGTGCGCTGAGCGAGTGATCGGAGTGGAGCGTTCAGCTGTTTCACGACAATATCACTAGTTGTCGAAGTTGTGCGATGTCGATTTTAAATCAATCAGATCGTTACTCATTCTGATGCTTGAGAGTAGTGTGTAGATACAGCACCTTTTTGATATCGGCCGCCACGCAGCTGGGTCCAATGGGTTTTCTTTTCCTCTTGGAATTACCTTGAGTAGGCATCGTATCACTTGGCTGACAGAGCCCTCAGAGAGACACCTTTTGCATAGGACCTGCCATATGAGCACGAAGAGATGTCCCTGCAGAAGTTATTTGTTCTTCATAAGATCTGGCTCGATTGGTATTTTGTTTCGTAGCAATATTCGCTTCGTAAAACTTAACGGTTCATCAAGAGCCTCAGCGAGGAATCTATCGGAGGCTTCGATGGGAAAATCATGTGAAGTAGGAGGCTCATGTGGAGTATGAGGCTCATGTAGGGTGCTTTATCGGAGGCTCATGTGAAATCGGAAGGGTTTGTGTTTTTAATTCCCGTCTGTAAAACACGGAAAGCCAGGCCTTCATATGTCACATGACAACGACGTAGATTCCTGATAATTGGCTACAAAAATCCAGACTCTCTAATGTTTCAAAATTCTTCGCAGTTAAAGTGGCATATCACAAGTGTGCCACTTGTTGTGTTTGTTTTGACTCGTTGCCTTTGGCGTCGCCTCAGTGGGTGCTGAAGCAGATTGTACCGAGCGTTGTAGTCCTTAATAAGTTAACTATCTGTTGTATCATAATTTTCTCGAGCTGGGCGATGTGGCCAAAAAAATAGACGTCAAACACGAGTCTTACGAACTGTTTAAGAAACATGCTCATGTGAAGTAGGAGGCTCATATGGATAAGGAGGTTCATGTGGAGTACTCTATTGGAGGTCCATGTGAACTAAGAGGCTCGAGAGGTACCGCAGTTCTGCCGCGGGTCCTGCCATGTTTGCAAGTTCAGCTGCACGTTATAAGGGCAGAAAAGTAAAAGCTATGGTTTTTACTCTTCTGGTACAGTGATAATGCTGGCACAAACGGCCCGACGATATCATTCGAGCGTACCAAATGCGAATAGCTTTGCGATGTGCGACATTTTCCAGTGGCCCATTTCGTGGCAGATGATGGCGAGAATGTCGTCGTCAGCGAATCTCCGTTTGGCCACGAAGTAGGAGTTCTGGCCTGAGTCATTCGATTCACGGGACTGCGAGGTACGGGTTTGTGAATCACGCGCCTGCGAACCGCGTCCCTGCGACGTCTGCAACAGACACAACATCACATTGAACATTTTTCTTTAACACATTGCTTATACAACTATGTACGCAGTAACAACAAACGAGAACAGAAGCGACAGACCGCAGTCTTAAATAATCATGTGTAGATATTGATGCATGATTGTACTTAAACAGTTTAGTCAGCCAATATCAAAGTTGAGCACATGCGGTACTATTATATCCGTTCACCGTACTCACGCCATCTTGGGCCTCGACGGTCACACTGTGGGTCATGAGAGCACCGAACTCAACGGTACTCGCATAGTGTCTATCTATTTTTTAAATAGCTTACCTAGTTTAGAGTTTAGAGAGGACTACCTCTTAAGTTTCTTAATTATGCTTAAATGGACCACGTGGTTCAGCGGCTGGGTTAAATCGTGTAATGACGACAGGGTGGTTTCAGTGAAAGTTTACTGCCTTCATTTTAGGTACGTAAACCTTTAGGCTCCTTCAAGCCAAGCTGCAATGAGAAACTTGATGCACCACACTATTATCCGTGGAAATATGAGTTTATAGTATATCTTCTACAGCTTTTTTTCCTCGATTAGATTCGACAATATAGATAATGACGTCGTACAAGGCCGTCGCAAAGTTGCACCAAAAATCCAGCTATGCCGTTGTCCATTATTCATTTTGCAGTCTATTATTGTGCAAGAAATTATATGACATTGATTGCCTCTAACTGCCGAAGCCAAAGCTGCCTGGACATTCGAAAGCATTGAAAGCACGCAGTCGCATAGTCTTTATGGAGCAACTAAGTGCACAGATGTCATGTCTTTACAAAGTTCATAAGTCTAGGTAGCCAATCAATAGCCACGTATTTGCTAAATATTTACCAGCGACGGCTGTCTTTGTTGAACAGGATTCTCTTAATATTCCCTAATTTAAAATATTACTAGAGCAGTTATGACTGAATATGAAGTAGCCTGTGATACAACGTAAAGCGGCTAGAAGGCTTAAGAAAGAGTGAAGTGTAGCCACTCGTAAACAACGTTCACTTTTCGTTAACAGGACGGGGTATCATACTATGATCGATAATACGGAATGATTGCTAAGCGCCAACGGTGATATTGGCGCATGTGTGATAATAATAGTTGTATACCGAAGATCGGTCATTAAACAGATGGTCAAAGCAGCTAGTAACTGCAGCATTTGCGCCGCCTTCTTTTCAAAACCAAGCTTTGAACTGAAACATTTTAACAGCTCCTTCGCGCGACAATCAATACTTGTTGTCTAAGCAACTAAAGTTAAAATATGTCAGAATTGCCATATTGTAAAGGGCCTCCGATCACTGTTACCATAGAGCAGAGTTATGTATTGAGTATATAACGGTGATGGCAGTGAAGATTCACTTATGCTAAAGCTTTCAATGAAGAAGATTACAAACCTTGTTGAGGCCATGCGCGTCGTCTTGAAAGACAAATTCAGTAACGAAGAGTGTATCGAATAGAATAACATATTTTTTCCTGAACATGCCCGCAATTTGTGCGTTGCTAACCGAAGTAAATCGGGACACTCCAAACACGAATAATTCGGCCAGCGGAAACCCGATCGAATTAGCCAAATCCTCGGCCGCTCTCCTATACAGTACAAAACAAAAGGCTTAATTAGTTATATATATATATATATATATATATATATATATATGTATATAACGCGACAGAACATATATATATACACACACACGTTAAATATAAAGGTATTTAATTATGCTATATTTTATTTGTGTATTCCACACTCTGCCAAAGATTGGCTGTCGTGTTGAAATGACGGAGAAGGCCGAATGGAGAAAACCTTGGAAATCAGCTGCTTTGCCAGGGCGCCGTTGGACTAAACGCTATTATTTTAGCTATGCTAAGAAAAGCAAAATTCTGCATGTCTAATATACTTTTCGGGCTGACCCTCAGCTAAGATTTAATGTCCACAGGACTGCTTTTCGCACTGCGTCATAGACGGACATGCCTCATTAAAACAAATGTGCAACGGTGGGGCTCGAACCCGCCCACCTATGTGTCTCCTCCGGTCGCGAGGCGCACGCGAATGCACCAAGCCAACAAGCTCTACAAGCATTTAAATGTTTGATAGACGTTGGCCCGTATGAATTTACACGTATTCGGCCTAGGTAGTAAAATCACCATAAAGAAAACTAGACTGTTTAAGTTGCGCAACGACTTCCTTTGAGGAGTAACAATCAACTTCAGCTATACCCTGCCCCGAGCAAACAAAATATCGCCTCGCTTTCTATTTGCAACGGTATCTGCAATTGTTCTGACCATTACGCTAGCGAATGAACATAACATTTGCCGTGATTTTAAATAAACCGTATACCAACGCCTTATGTACGCTATCCTAACACTCGAATTGGAATTGTTAAAAACATGATCAATAGCGAGCCAGTTGTTATAATGAATACACAAGCGCAACCAAAAACGGCATATGCTATAAAAATCTCCATGGTAAAACCGCCATGACATACGGCACAGCTACACAGTTGTTCCGCCTCACTTAAACAGTACTTGTGATTTCGCTGTTTTGATAACGAGATAAGCAGGCCTTCCAGAAAATATGCATCGCAAAGTGAGCGTCCAGCTATGATTAGTCTTTACGCCTGATATCGATTCTCGAAGGGTGCAGTTCCTTTACACAGTTTGAATCTTGCCAGTGGTGGTTAAAGCTGCCTTTAGGAGATAATTGCATAAGGATATAGCATACGTACCGTAGCGGTCCGCTGGGCAGGCGAAATACAGCTTGGAAGTAAGGCGCGATCACCGTCATGTAAAGCATTTCATAGAGAATATTGAACGCACACCGTGCTGCCCAATAGACCACCCACGCAACTGGTCCAAACCGTTTGACAAGGTATACCGCCATCACCGACATCGCGACAGTGGTCACCTGGCTCTTTACGAAGCCTATCGATCGTTGCAGTAAGTACATTTTCACCTAAAACACATTTAGAAGTACCGTAAAGAGTAAAAAACGATCAAGGTGTATATTACGAACAGCAACCCTAGTCTAATCTATGATCTATAAGTAATAGAGGGCAGCTATCTTTTATTTTGGTTACCATAATAATTACTTAATCAAAAGTTTTTTTTTTAGATTTTCTGGAAGGCAATTGCCCGTGTACGGTTTATTCGTGACATGGCTAATTTTAATCTACTCCGGCATTTACCTTGTCTAAATTGGAAACCATGCAAACCAATTGAGAGTGGCCGGTCTGGGTCTCAAACCCTATAACTACATTTACAACAAACCTATTGCACCTGTTCTAGGCCAGTTTAAGCATGGGGACCTCGTAAAACTTTTATTTGACAATAAATGCAAAAAGACTTTGAGATGCCAGTATTCCGTTAACTCAAACTAAGTTGTGTCTCAGTCCGGACTTCAGCGGACTGTTTGCGTGCGCATAACCAATTTGACACAAACATACGCGATTTAACGCAGTCTACTTGTTGAACGCTAATTACTAACGTGCAGCACTACATTACGAAAAAAATACATAAACACCCAAACATACAAACATATATTTACATGCATACCTCGGACGTTTGCTTATTATAACAAAAATAGCATATGACAGCATCTGGACCCGCGACACATTAAACGTCAAACAGAAATATTAAACTTAGTAATAGTGAACGAATAATTACGTTAGTTATACAGTAGTAATATATAAGCAACGCAAACAATAGAGCTACATTAAGAAAGAAAATTAAATGCGAGTCGCCATTAGAATACGCCACACAAATACAGATGATACGAGATAACTTTGGTGGATAGAAGCCGTCATTATCACAATTGCAGTTGCATACCCCCAAAGGTCTGCAGATGCCGTGCTTGATGTCAATGAAGAACGTCGTGTACGCATCTAAGGGAAGACCGGCCAAATTGGAAATTGTCGCCGCTAGAGAAGTAAATACGGCTGACAAAACCAATTCAGATTTTGTCTTGTATCCTGTCGACGAATGACAAAAAACGCAACATATTATTTGGTTTCAGTGAACGCTGCGTTAGTGCATGTTTATGAATGCCAATGCGGGATTAAATTGCGGTTGCACTTAGAAGAAATATTAAAATGATGTTAACTAAAGTTGGAAATTAGAATAATGCTTGAAATGTGCAGCGACAGCAATGTTCGAAATATTGCCAACCAAGTCTATGAGGACTACGGCTTCATTCCTTGCGAGTGATATTTATTATTTATTTATATATCCCGAATACTAAAGATGAGTGGACAGTTATTTTCACAGAATATAAACAACAGCATTACTTAAGGGAAGAGTTGGTCGTTCACTCCTCTAAAGGTTTGTCAAGTATAAATTTGTGCCGTTGTTTGCATTTACCGGCAGTTGTGCGGTTTCAGGACCTTAAGTGCATATATTGTAGAGAAGCTTTGTCGTCGTAATTTGGTCAACCAAAATTGGGATTTTTGGCAGCAATTCTCTAAACCAACTCGACTACTCTCGATATTGAATGTGCAAGCGTGACCCAGTAGAGCAGACTATATATCGAGTAATCTTTCAGATTCGTTCAAGAATTACTACAAAACCGCCGGCGTACTGCTGTACGCGGACGACACTGTATTACATGTTGATAGATCTTCTGGACACTCTGAAGCAATTTTGCTTCAACAATCAGCTTAGCATGATCATCACCAAGACAAACACGATCAAGTTCTGAGCAGAAAGGCGATTCGCCGCCCATGATCGGCTTCGGCTTCGAGACTCCCCCACACAGTACGTGAGCCGATTCTGTTATCTGGGCATTCACTTTAATGTCAAATGAACAGCATTTTAAACTTACATCGCCAAACGTATCGCGAGGAACATTTTAGCTATAGTAATGCCAAGCAATGACAACATTTTAGCTATAGCATCAAGGTGGCCTCAGTCGCTTCATACGGCATCACTCCGATTTAGGACGACTTGACGATCGAAACACCTAAAAGATCTCGATAAGGTCAAAGCAACCTTCCTCAAACGGATTCTCGGGTTAACCTACAATGGGTGTAACCGTCTGGTCTACGCATTCTCGGGTATCTTACCATTTATCAAATTCTTAGTGCCGCGCTTTTGCTTTCTTATCCCCGCTCCTCAGAAGCTCAGGACGCGCTTCTCTGAAAGTAGTATGCAATAAGTACCCAGCGATTTCTACAATATGCAAATGATAGGGTCTCATCTCTGGAAGGACCCCTACAAGAGCTCCGTCATCTGGTCACGCGATATTCTGTTCATGACCTCCATCGCAAACTCTGAAGTCGCCAGCAATTTCATGCACCGGAGGAAAACTGTCTATGCTAATTTTGCATAGACAGTATTTTCTACACACTGTATCATTTTGATGCGTGCCGAGTTTTGGGCAGCCTTGGCCATATAGTCGGCTCCTAATTGATCTAAAAGTGCAGGTATCGCACACACACACACGTGGTGCCCTAGTAGCAGTACCATTGACCGTCTACAAACCACTGCTTCGGTTTACTGGGTTTTCTGCCACGCTGAAGTGTGGATGCGGAGGTGACAATCATATATGGTTGCCAAACTGACGACAGACGCCGCCATACTCTCTGGTCACATCCTGACCAAGGCAAGTACTTCATTTATGATTAATTGTTATGGTTACAGGGAAATGTGAATAACTAGCTATACTTGGGCTTGTGAGAAGTTCTACCAGTCGAGCTTATCTTCGAGGCAGCCCCTCATTGTGCCCATAATTGCTGCCGCATTGCCGCGCTGAACCGCCAGAGATAGTCGCTGAAGTAGAAAGTCAAGAGCTCTTTTGCCCCATGTCGCCTGTTCGATTCGTTTGCCGATCTTCTGTAGGAGCGACCATGCCTCAGGACCAGGCCCCCCGGAGTGTCTCAAACACTAGCGGCATTATTATTAAATTTTCATTAAATCAAATGTTCGTGCCGTAAACTCGTTGACGAGCTGGGCATATTTGTTGCTCTTACGACGTTCAGCCTTGCGTGCCGCGGAGCCAGCGCTGACCAAGGTCTAATGCCGCTGTATGTAAGGACCTTACGACGGCTTACGCCAACCCGGGAGATCTTCATTAATCAACGTCGGTGTCAACGGTTAAAGAAATTGCCCGTACCGCGGTCCCAGATTTGTTTAATCGCGGCGATCTGCCTACCGAGAGACCTCCCATCTGATATTAGAGCAAAAAGCCATCTTTTTCGCTGCTGACATCAAAGTCAGCAGGGATCGCCCTGGCGGTATGCTCCCTGCGGTATGCTGCCATTATGCTGCCTAGGCGTATGGATAAAGTTAAAAATCTGCTCAACGTATGGCTTTTTTGATACTAACGAGATCACTACAATCCGGACGTCCGAACATTATCGTTTGCGATTATACACTTGTATGCAACTCTGCGGTATTTACTGCATATCATTTCTAAAAGCCGCTTAGCGTTCTTCAAACATGGATTCCAGACTGGGGGAGGGGGGGGGGCATATGTTATTACAAGCAGTACGCGCATCTTAAATAGTTTTGAGTAAGCATGAACCGCGTGATTCAATTCCCTTGCTGTGTTGCCCTTAAAACAATACATGTTACGTGTCATGTGTATTTCACATACTGCGTATTAAGAAACGTGATTGCACCACGATCTCTAATTCTCTCTCCTCTGCAGAGCAAGGGAATAGTCACCGACTGTATATGTAACTGTATTGTTGCATTTCCGTGACCAATAGGTCATCAATCTTTACATATCTGCCTTTTGATACATAGCCGAGGAAAATTCACTGTCTAATAGTTTCAAGCTTGACCCGTTTTCCCGATTATGCACCGGGCTAACAATCGTCGTTCAAATCTTCAAGCAACCAACAAAATGTCAAGCTTAATTGGTGACATATCAGAATTCCAAGACGCCAACTGCCTCTAACACAAAGGAAAACTTTCACTTACCTAGACGCGCCAGGAGTTGCGGGCAAATCTTCCATAGCTTAAGCGCGACTCCAAAGTGGAGAAAACCCTGAAACGAGAATCGTAAAAGATCTTTTTATGAGAAAAAGTAATGTAATGCATTATGTGTTTTGTAACTGAAAAGTGTACCTAGTATTACGCTTTGGTTTCTACATTTACACGTGCTGACCTTAAGCAGATCTCACAAAATAGAGATTAAAAAAAATCCTTTCGAGGCTGACTCTCAGCCAAGATTTAACGTCCATGGGACTGCTTTGCGCATTGCTTCACAGACGGACCCCCGTAAATACAAATGTGCAACGGTGGGGTTCGAACCCGCGCACTTATATGTCTCCTCCGGTCGCGAGGCGCAGACGCATGCCACCACGCCACCGGGCTCGACACAAAGTAGAGAATAACCTTATTAAAGATGTCAACAGTAGTACTTTACAACAGGGACCAGACGGTGTGGTTTACGGCCCATAACAGGTAGGCGTGTTAAATTGAATGTTGAGCTGTTTATCAAAGTTCGTAGCCTTTACTGGCGCGTCAGAGCGTTAGTAGGCACACATTAGTAATGTATTTATTAATGCGATATTGTAATTGATTGCATGCATTGTTAAGCTCACACTGTAATACTTTACCTGAACGTGCAATCTACCAAACAGTAATGTGTTGTATGTTAGGTAACCTACTATGGTCACTAGGTGAGTCAAGATACACTCCACAATCTCGTAGCGGGTAATATCGAGACGGAAATCGCGCGCTTTTTGGTAGTACACCGGGTCCACAATCCTCCGCAGCTTTGCTGGCGGTTCCGGAAACCGCGACATTAGACGATACTGAAATTAGGTGCTAATGATTAAAACCTCGAAACTCAAGCCGCACACTCTAGCTAGACCCTGGTCAGGTGGCATATTGCAAACTAAAACGCAAAGCTCGTTTCTTGTCCTCAATGCCCTGATCAAGTGGCAGCGTTGTCCCTTCGTCACAAATAGAATAATAATAATAATAATAATAATAATAATAATAATAATAATAATAATAATAATAATAATAATAATAATAATAATAATAATAATAATAATAATAATATGACGCGACCGTAACCGACTCTTTAGCCCCTTCAATGGTCGGTACGAGCGCAGCCCGCTTTGGACACGCGGTAGCCCTAGCGGAAGCAGCCAAGTGCAGAAAATATTCAAGCATCGGTTACCCACACTTGTTCATTGGGGAGCCTGGGTCGCTCACGACGAAACTGCTCAAGGATGTTGGGAAAAGATTGGCGCTCGCTACAGGAGACAAGAGGGCGGGCGAGTCTTTACTGCAACGTCTGTCATTAGATGTTGAGAGGGGGAATGCCGCTTCGGTAAGAGGTACCCTGGCTAGGTGGACCAGCCCAAGCCTGGACCTAGTGCCTAGAGTTATGCCCTAGCGGGCTGTGCACACGTTCTTACATCACAAATGTATATATTGCTACACTTAAATAAATGATATAGTAATAATAATAATACTATTATTATTATTCACCCTACACATAGAACCTTCTTCTCACCCCGCCATCCAACCGCCAGCGAATGGAGGGCCGTCACCTCGCCAACACCTGCCGCCCTCTTCTCTTCACCGGTTACAAGCCAATGCCAAGATGACACGCAAAGTGCTGCGCAGGATTCCGAAAAGAGGATTCACAAATGAGGGCAAAGCACCCTCCTTCTCCTGCAGGGGACATGGCTCCACCGTTCCCTATCGGCTTGCCAATAATCGGGTCGTGTGCGAGTGAGGATGTCGCCAAGGCACTTCGCACATTTCCATTTGGTGCGGCGGGAGGACTCGACGGCCTCACGCCCGACCATCTAAAATGCCTTCTTACTGCCAACGGAGACCACAACGATGTGCTGGAGACACTTGCCAAGGTATGCACCATCATACGCAACGGGCAATTTCTGGAGGCTGTGAGAAGCGTCATATATGTCGGGTGGCTTATCGCCCTGAAAAAGAAAACCGGGGGATACCGAACTTCTCTGATGTTCGGTGAGATAAAAATCACGCCACCAGCCGGTTGTCAGCAGAGGGACGTAGCGGCTTCCCTTGCGTTTAGCCTGCTTCTGCATCAGTACGTTTAAGCAGGTTACATGCAGGATCCCTCTGTTCTACCTCGACGATGGGACCCTCCTTGACAACGATCCGTCGGTGTTACTTAGAGACATCAAAGGTCTTAGAACGTTTGTGCAATGGAGCGGGCTGCAGCTCAATCCATCTAAATGCAAACTTCAGGGCTTGGAAGACGAAAAAAGGCAGCAGGTAATCGCAAAATTCAACAGCAAGCTCCCGGGCATCCTTGTAAAAGGACCGGTGTGAACTGGGTCTGCTGGGTACGGCGGTGTTTCCCGACGTGATTGGCCCGGTACTGGCCGAGAAGAGAGACAAAATCTCCCGGCTCTTCTGGGCCATTTCGGGACACGCAAAGCCTATTTTCTGCTCCGGCACGCAAAGGGAGTGCAAAAGGTCTTGTACGTACTACCGACTTCGCCTGCCTTCCTACTGCCGTGAGAAACTTTAGATCTCGATGACCAAGGGAGTAGAGCCTTGCAAAATATCTTTGACCTGACGCTCGACGATAAGGCACGGCCGCAGGTAAACCTACCGGTCCGGCTGAAGAATGGGCATTTGCTCGGCCACGTTCCTCTGCCTTCCCCGTTTTCCTTGCCTCGTCACATAGCTGCGCCTCCGCAGTGGCCACTTGTGCATCGACAATAGGATGATATCTGTTTCAAAATGCCTCGTTTTGAAACATGGCTTCTTCGATTTGGAGTACAAGCTTAACGGAACAATATTGCCCACCGCTAGTGTTGTACGAGACCTCGATGTTCTAATATCAACGGATCTTAATCTTACATTTTTTGCACATTTACCTGAACTAGTCAAATCAACATCTATACTTGTGAACATGCTAGTTTTTTGTTTTTTCATTAAGGACCCAAATGTGTATATTCGTTTGTATAAATCAATTGTGCTATCTACACTTTTATATTGTTTACTCGTCTGGAGCCCAGACATGTGCAAGCCCATGGCCACGATCAAAGATGTTCAAAGAAGATTTCTAAAAAAGCTCTGTAGAAGATGTGATATCGAACCGAATGCTGTTAACCTTTCGTCGCTGTCGATTTTACTGAAGAAGAATGACACGCGTGCGCTATCGCAACTTGCAAGTGCTGATCTTATCGACCGTTTTTTCGAGGTGACAATGAACAATCGCAGAAGTAAAATATTGTTTTTACCAAAATGTAGTGCAAAATTTGAAACAATTAATAATATTTTTGCCTGGCGTGTAGCCAGATAATCGCACAACAAGGCGGCTTCGTGGGCGTCATTGCCTACCTAGTCTCCTTTTCCACCCTTTATTTGGCAAATAAAGGCGCTTTCTATTCTATGTCGTCAGCCACCAACAAAACGCCGTTCGGCTCCGGGACGCGCGTCAGTTTGATCGTCTTTGAAGAAGGGGTGGAATCAAATCGCCACTCAGACTACCCACTTAACTCTTTTGTCGGCCAACGAATTAGATGTAGACGATATTAGACCTAAAGCGGTCTCGACGTGGCTCGACGTATTTCCGTTTGAGCTCGTAGGCAGTAAGTTGGTCGACGACCAGTTCCGCGCTGCCAGTGGTCTCAGACTCGGCATTGCCATGTTTGAGTGAGAGGAATGTACATGAGGTGGAACAGTGGATGAGCGCGGCTTACACCGGCTTACGCAGGGCCGCCACGATGCCATCAATGACATCCTCGGGCACGCTCTTAGGCAAGCCAGCTACTGCGTCACGCTGGAGTCTGGCGGACTGGCGACAAGCGTCGACCGGATGGCCTTTCCAGCCGAAACTCGGACCATAACCGGCCGCTAGCGTGGGACGTCATTGTCTCGAAAGCGTACGCCCTAGGCCATCGTGCACTAGCCAGCGCGGGCGTCGGCCACATCATTCACCAACGGGTGATGCACAAACGGCGCCTAAACGCGCATCTTATGCACAAACGGCGCCTAAACGCGCATCTTATGCACAAACGGCGCCTAAACGCGCACCTTCTTGAGGACCACGGAGCAATGGCGTTTTGTCTCGAATCATCTGGCTTTTGGGCTTACAGGGATGCACTCATCATCGTCATCATCATCAAGGCCCTACCCTTAGGGTAACAAGATTAGCCAGATCAAAAAGGGCCTCGCGACTTTTTCTATATGATCCAACTTAAAGCAGATGGCAATGAAAATTGCTTTCAGGCGTATCTAACACCCATTTTGACAAGAGCTACGATCTCGCCAGTTGGGATACGCGCCCAAGTCAGGAGCCGAGGCTACCGTCCATGTTACGCGTAGCTTATGACGCCCAGGTGCATATCTGCCATTGTTGACTTAAAGAAAGCGTTTAACTCTTACTTGCGAAACCCGATGCTTCTTTGGAACCGCGAAGACGCGTCTGACCTTTACGTCGCCCATTTTTTTTTGTATGCGAGACCCATGCCGCTCTTCCTTGGAGACAGACGCACTACCTCTGCGTCCGGCTGCCAACAGAGGATCTATCTGTACCGCTGTTTTTCAAGCCCGTCCTGTCAAACCTAGACGACCTAACCTTGGCCCACCCTAACCCCACCCTGACCCGGACGTAGCAGCTACGGATCTCCTAGCCATACGGGAATCAACTGCCTCAATAAAACTGGAATATTATGCCAATAAATTCGAATTATTTCACCAAGGGATGACGTGCGATAAAATACAGGGCGCCACCACGATCTTCGCTAACACGCTCCCCGACGTCCAGAACCGTCGCAAGGACAGTTTGCAACTCCTCGGTGCCGCTGTCTTGCTACAAATATTCTGTAGATACGTTTGCACGCTCTCCGCTCTCGTCGACGCTCGCCTGCCAGAAAGAATTTCCGACCCCTTCTCGGACAAGACTCCCCAGTCCTCCCAAGGCAAGGCCGTTCGGGGCTGGCAGCTCAACTTCGGCGACTCAGGCCCAGAAGAGGAAGATAAGATCAAGCAATCGGCATGGGACAAAATTCTCCGCCTCGAAGGCTTCTTAGCCGCAAGCTTAATGGACTTGATTCGTTTCGCGCACATATCAACCCCGGAGAACGTTGTTTGGCTAACGTCCGCCCGGATGACAACCTTGGGTTCGTACGGTCAAACCTGATGCTTCGAACCGCCTACAGTTTTTGCTTCGATCTTTGTGTCGCATCTTATCCATGTTTTCGTAGCTCAAACATGTCTGTCACTATAAGCTAAGCTGCAAGAAGGCGGCACCCGTGAAACAGGCATGCCACAACGCCGTAAATGATGCGCTTGTTAGAGCCTTCAGACAGGCGGGCTTTGCCGTGCGCGTCGAACCGACACATCTGTGCAAAGGAAAACACAGAAGGCTATGGAAAAATTGAAAAATGATGTAATGAAAAAAAGGACCTGAGACGTGTCATCCCTCAAGAACTTTGCGGCGCCTACACCACTTTGAGGCCCAGTATCTTTAAAGCAAACGGCATGAAGTGGTAGCTCCTTGACAGCTTGAGATACTTGCTTCGTCTTTCCAAATCTGCGTATTCTGCGACTCGTCCACATTCAGCGCCGTGCATGAAACAGGTACATCCCAGGCAAGGTTTTTGCTATTCAACCATAGACCTATTTTAACCCCATCAGGTTGTTATTTCTTTGGCTCAAGCTTTGGGCTCGAATGTGGACGGTATTCCTGCTCTTTACAGTGCTCTTTTTACTATTGCATTGAGCTTCGCATGTCTTGTGCTTCGGCTGGACTTCTGGGCAGCATTGAGATCCGCATTTCGTGTAGACTGCTAGGACCTCTAGGCAGCTTAACTAGAGTAAACTAGACTACTCTAGACTATCCTCCGTCCCCTACGGGCTTGGAACTTAACCTGAAGTGTATCTTCAATGCCCCAAGGCCGGACATGTTTAGATATCTAGGGTTTCCCCATCAGTCGTTGTGGCAGCATGGCCGCTGACTCTCAGCGGTATAGTTTATCATCTATTCTCAATGAACATCGCTCAAACACCGGTAGATGACAACCTGGCAACGTCGTCTAGGGGACTAGTACACTGGTCAAGTGTCACAATCGTCCAGTCCATCACACGGCATGCGTAACAACGACTTACAGACGGAGGTGCCTATCAACATCAATGAAACTATTATTATAGTGGGTAAGTCAGACCACCGAGAAGTTGAAGAGACACAAACGATCGCAGCGTTCTTGGCACAGCACATCGTCTTAGAAGTTTAGCGCGGCAATGCGAGAATAAGTCTTGATACGCTCCCGAAGGGGATAGGCTTGTAGTAACGGTTGTATATAAGCACTTCAATCTGTACATTTGCCGGCTGTATAATAATTAAAATAAATAATAATAATAATAATAATAATAATAATAATAATAATATAATAATAATAATAATAATAATAATAATAATAATAATAATAATAATAATAATAATAATAATAATAATAATAATAATAATAATAATAATAATATAAAACTTAGTATAACAAGTCCATAACTTAACTCGTCCTAAGTTTTAAGTTTTCGAGCTTAATAATAGTTCTAATTTATTATTTGTTAAGTGCTACAATCATCTTGATTAAGTAGTGGCTTTCTTCAGTGGTGATTCAAGTCCCTTGGCTTGAATCCTTGGTCCCCTACCTGCCGACCTTTACCAATCATTACTTGGCGCCAAATTATTTGCATTGAGAAAGAAGTGCGGCTCGATCCGACCGATAGCATGCTCATCAAGCTTACGCAGGATTGCTTCGAAGGTCAGCATAAGAGATAAGACAGGACCGTTCACACACCGAATAGACAACCGACAATTGAGGTTCTCGGTCAAAGCCGGGGTATAAACAGCAGTTTATACAACTCGCTCTTTCCTGGCCTTCAGGACTTGTTTTACGTACTTGCTCAAGCTGGATTTTTCAAATGCCTTCGATGCGGTACCATTTTTTAATAGAAATACAATTTTTTTTAAGAACGGCCAAGGACTCCATCCCAGACATGTACTATTATGTCGAGTTCTCTTATAGACGTCCAACTTGCCTTGTAACGTCTGACTCGATAATATTGTCCGAGACAGATATGTAACAAGGAGCCGCCTAAGTCCGCCTCTGTTTTGCCAGGCAGTTAACGACCTGATCAAATGGCTTGAAAGCCCACTCAACATGTGGTACTTGGACGGTGGATAACTGGCAGGCAACGCCTCCACAATCGTTAGTGACTTGCAGAAGATTATAGATTTCGAGAAGGTAAGCGGCTTGGCCTTGGACCCCTCAAAATGCAAACTGTTCGTATGGAATCCTGACGCAGATTCAACAACCTCCGAGATTACGCGCTGGTTACCGAGCTGAAGGATACTCAGCGCGAAGTAGAACTCCTTGGGGTACCCCTACTTCGGGAAGTTTCTCACATATTTCAGAAGTGGCTAGTTCAACTGAGTACCAGTTCAGAGCGCCTTCCCCTGATAGGATGCCATAGCGGTCTTTACCTGCTAAGTTGCTCTTTCTCAGTCACACGCCTAACTCATATTTTGAGGGGATTTGACCTTACTGACAAAACGGACGAGCTGCGACGCTTCAATGATCTTACAGCCGATAAGATAACCAACCTGCTTAACATCAAACTGGACGATACAGTTAAATGGCAGATTTTCTTGCCATGGGGGGGGGGCTTGGCTTACAAGACCCGGCAATAATAGCACTCTTTGCGATAGTTGCTGCCTCTCGTCGTGTTTTCCGCAGGGTGTGCGAGCTCCTTCACCGAGCCGGCCAGCTCGAATTCACCTCCAGGCGAAGTCAAGTTACGAGCCGTTTGGCTGGGATTCTTGAAAGCCGATATATATGCCGATGCGGGGAACCGGTGGGCATTCGAGTTTACCACGCTCTATCCTGCGCTCTCAGTGAAGGTCGTCGACCAAGTCACGCGGCTATTGATGACACAATAGCAAGGGCCCTGAGGACGGCAGGTTACCCAAGCACGTTGGAACAAACTGGACTGACCAGAAACGAAGGCAAGAGTCCCGACGGGATGATCGTCATCCCTTTTGAACGAGGCAGGACCCTCATGTGGGACGCCACCGTAACAGACTCACTTTCTCTCTCTATGATCGACTTCGGTTCACTTAAAATACGCCGAACTGACAAGAGCTCATAACATTAGTTCAGGGGCCTTCGAGGTCTTAGGACCACCAGGCCCCCTGACTGAGAGACTATTTACTAAAATGGGCTAACGTTTAAAGATAACTGGGGGAAGATACTGGGGACAACGCGATCTCAATTTTGGGATCACTTGCCGAATGGTGCAGACCAGGGCTGTTCTTCTATCTAGGCTGAAAGTTAACATGTTCACTTATACAAGATTGTAATATGAATTGATAAATAAAGAAGTCCCTTGGCTTTCTGAATAACCTCAGTAACAAAGACAGCACGCGTATGTAATTTATTTTTATCACTGTGCAATTATAATATGTCAATAACAAATAGGAGACTTTCAGACCCTTAATATTATTATGTACGTATGTTACGAAGTAAAGAATTTGAAATAATTACCATACCTGTCTAATGTTAAGGTAGATTTGCCACAGACAGTTAATGCAGAGAAATCCGATGCAAAACTTGTAGATATTCGTGGCGGACCACAGCTTCATAATCTCGGGCAAGTACTGTTGGAAAACCCAATTTATGCACTATATCAACATATTTGACATACATATCGTATTGGTATCGTTGTGTTTTGAGACACACAAAAGTAATTTGCTATGTCGTACACGTACAAACAGGTGTAGATTAAAACAAATAGCTTAGTCAGAGATATACTAATACCATGCGTACATACCATTTTGGCGAACTCGTCATGAGAATTTAGCGCTTTGACTGCACAAGCATACCGAACAATCACGCCGACATGTGAAAGGAAAGGTCGTCAGAGATCAGTACACACGTACACAGGCGGGCACCCACAAGATCAATAGAAAACAAATCAAATTCACACTTATTCTCTACTTACATTCCAAGCAATATGTGCAAATTTTACTACGGTCGTTTTTAACTATTAGATCACCATAAACGTAGTGTTTTAGTCTCAAGTAAATAGTCTTTACAAGATGTATCTGTTGACTGAAAAACGGGCCATCAGTAACGCAGGCTGATGAATCTCATGCATGTACATACCAGGTAACTGTGATTGAATTTAGAATGTTCAAAAAATCTGTAGCGGTATATGTGGCGCAAATCTTTTAGAATTTCGTCGTTTATGAAAATTTAAGACAAATCGAATTCTGCTAAATAGATCGTGCAAACGTATTAGGAATTGTACAAGGCTAAGTATCACATGCTAAACGCCTGTCTGGGACAAGGGCGTGCATGCTCATTATGCATTTGTGAGTAACCGATTTATAAAGCACACCTGAACACCATTTTAAATTCAATTATTTTCAACCAACGACGATCGCACTCTCCCTAGAGTGTGTGTGACCCCTCAGAATTGCGTCTTGAGTAACTTCTTTAAAGGTCTATAGAACATATTTGTGTCCTCTTTTTGCCTATATAGAGCTTATTAGAAAAAAATTGGCAGGGTTTCACCCATTGTTCGACTATTGATGAAACTTCTTCGGCTTGGTTCGAAAATGTTACATTTTTATGTAGGCGTACGAACACCAAATCCTTGCGGCAGTATGGAATAACCACGCAGAACCCCAGTGCGCAACCAAAGTGTGTAATTTTCTGATGTGCTCGAACACAAGAAGTAAATCACCACACCCAAACTCGAATCTGCAATATATATAACACAGACGCTAGATATGTATTGCGCACTCGTAAGCCAAACCGCCACATGCGTCTGAACACATAAGACAATTTTTTCGGGCTGACTCTCTGCCAACATCTAACGTCCATGAAAGCGCTCTCGCGTTGCTTCATCAGACGGACCCTAATATAAACAAGCGTGCAACGATGTGAATCGAACCCGTGCACCCACGTGGAATCATAAAAGCTCTGGGAACATTGCTGAAAGAGACAGTCGACAGTGGGAGACATATTAGCAGCGTCGAATATCTCCGCCACAGATGCTTTAAAAACGGGTTTGGTGTGCCCATTTGACAAGTTTGGTGTAGAAATGTAGTAAACGTTAATATTTACAATAAGCTGAACGCCTAGATCACGGATTATGGCAGCGGATGGTAGGATAGCTTTGTATTAAGTGTACTCATATTTATATAACCAGCGTCTACTCTTTTCTTCAGATAATTTGGAAACGCCGTAAAATGCGAAGTTATTGTATACCAATTAAAATAATCCAGTTTGAAGTCGTCTTGCTTTCTGGAGACAAAAAAAAGTCTCGTCACCGGTGGCGATCTGCTCCAAAAAAGCGGAGTCCTTATGGTATCGGAGCATGTGTTACAGTTCTAACCCCATACGCAGTTCTTTGCGGTTCGCTGAGCTTCTTCACAACTCACTGCGCGTACACATTCCGGTAACCAAACATGTTGTGTATGCAATGAATATCAGCCAGTTGAACCCCTTGGGCAGTTAAAGATCTGATAACATCTCGCTGCTCCTCGATTATCGCATTAATTTTGCAAATAGATACGCCATGATGTGCTCACGCGCACTGCCAGGTCAATTGGACGGGACATACAACTGCCTACTTTTCTCCTCCGTCATGAGCAGGCGTACAGATTTATAGACCCTAGATATCTCACTACTATTTCCCAAAGCGGCATATTCACATTTCGCTCGTACCTATTTTAATTACACACCAATAATAATAATAATAATAATAATAATAATAATCTTTCGAATCACATTCTGTCATGTCACTGATGCGAACTCCGAAGCCCAAAGAACGGCCCGTATAAAAAAACGTAATAGAGGTTGGGGAATACTGTCTTAATGTCGATTATCCTATTTTTGTAGTTGGCGATTTTAACATGTCTGACACTGACTGGTCAAATTTGTAATTAAGTAAAGCTACCATCCCGGAAAAGAGTTTTACTCACTTTTGCACATTGGATGGCTTAGACCAACTTGTTTGGCAACCCGCAAGGTGCAACATGATCCCTTTTTCACACCCCATAGAGTCGAGTGACTGGCTTAGTTTCTGAAGGCTGATGATGAGTCGCTCTGTACGAATCTTACGAGCGTAAATTGGACAGCATTCTTTGGAGGTGTGCTGACAATAAGAATAAGCACAATATATTAATCGATTACACGCATTTCCTTATCGAGGTATTTACGCCCCAACAAAATAATAATATCAAACCCAATAGGAAGAGTTTTTGAACTTATCTTCACCTGTTAGAAAACCTTATGGCTGAAGATGCAACTGACAGCATTTTCGAAGAGTCACAAGTAACTTTTAAGGATGCTAAATAATTTATCGCTACGCGAGTAAGCAACTCCAAGGTCGTAAACAAATCTCTCAACTAAAAGCCGATAATGTGCTTATTGACAGTAATCAAAGTAAAGCGGCGGCGTTATCCAAACTGTTCTCCTCTGCGCATATTAGCTTCGGATGGTCAGCCGCCGTCATGAACAAATCGCGTGCGTGGTAGACAGACGTCATAACTAACCAATTCATAAGCGTCTTTTAACATTTTCCATATTTTAATTAATTTGGCATAACTAAAAAGATCCAAACGTACAAGAACAAGTGCAGTTCTACATCAGATGAAAGAAACACTTGTACTTTCACCGCTGAACCATTATTGTACCTATCTCTACAGGATGATAGATAATGATCTCCACGTGATGGGCAAGTTCATTCGTCATTTCGCAGTTCAGTTGTAACGCCTGTATTTTAAAAAACAGTGGTAAGAATTTGATGGATTACTACCGGTCGGTGGCTCAACTATCCATCGTGTGTATTGGAGTTGAGGATCTGATTGTTAATCGCATTGGAAACTACTTAGTGTGTAGCGAATTGATTGACATAATTAGCAGTAGTTAGTGTGCCAGGAGCTGTTCCTTAGAAACGTATATTAATCATCCACGACTGTAGTCTATACACGAATAATCGTAGTACGTCTTATTGCATATATTTCAGGTTAGTCATACACTGTTGTTACAATGATCGTGCATTGGCTCCCTGTCATTCAACATATACCTTTATTTCCCAACAGTGATTACAGAAGGTGCCACTCAGATCTTATTTGCGGACGTCTTAAAAATATATTTAGCAGTCTACTACACATACACAAGTATTATTCAACTAGCGATTCAAAACATTAAAATATGGTGTTGTGAGCATGGGATGCAAATATATGTGCCCAAATGCGCCGTGGTGTCATCAGATAGCAGTTAACCACTGTATGCACTCGGTAACGACGCAATACTGGTAGTTCAATCTTTTCGTGATCTTGATGTGATTGTAGCTCCTAGGCTAGATTTATCTAAATATATTACTGCCACCGCCACTTCTGCCTCACAGTTTTGTAAAAACATATTTAGATGTTTAATTAAAAAACGAAGTATGCGAAATCGGCAGAATGTTCTAGTTCTATTCAGATGTTAAATGTTTTGTAAACAAAGCTTTCTTAATAATAATTCTCAGATAATAATATATATAATGATATATATATATATATATATATATATATATATATATATATATATATATATATATATATATATATATATATATATATAATTATATATATATACAGGAGAACATCAGCAGCAGCAGGTCCACATTGGTGACAGCTGTAACAGGCTACACGAACGACCAGGTCGTTCAGTCGTAGTCGGATCGTCACATCGAGTTAGGAGCAGCCATGGCTGCAGCATAAGTGACACGACACGACAGACAAAGCTCGCGACGTGCATTTCAACAACAATTGCAAGAAACTTGCAGGATTGAAGCCGATCAATCGCCAGTAGCAGCTGTTAGAGCCAGCCGTACGTAGAGCAGCAATGTTGTTGTCGTCGTCGTCCTTCTCCTCCTCTTCCTCCTCTATACACGACCAAACTTACTACCACTATTAGCCAGCAAATAATAAGCGCGGACAGGCTAATAATTATTATATAATTATTAGATTGGCCAATGGCAGGAGAACAGGCAGGCGGGCGATCTATCGGGCCACAGATTGGCCGACCGCAGGGGACGAACGGACGGACGGTTGGTTGTCTTTTGCCTCTTTCTGTACTCACAGATTGCCTGCGCATTTAGTCACTTCCCGCGTCGTTGCTAGTAGGATGGCGGCATCTTCTATTTGGCGCCGTGTATTTAGCTTGCTTTGGCATTGCGGACACTGCTATTCTACACTGTCGTTGCTGTTGGTGGTGATGGCGGTCGTGGTCTCGATGGAATTCGTCGGTTGGCACTTGGCACCTCTGCTAGCTGTGGTAGCCTATGGCAGCTGTGGTATCTACTGTGGGTGGTATCGATCTATCTATCGACTGATCTATCTGTGGTAGATTTTCGATGTATAATATCAGAGATAGATCAGGTGAGTGCGTTTGAAGTTTAACGTTTACGTGGTTCTTCTTGTCCTGCCGAACACGAAAGCAGGCTGAGGAGCTGTGTGCATTTCTGCGACATTACGTCACGGGCGGATGGACAGATGGATGGCCTCGACCACACTGCTCGACTGACTCTGCGCTGAGTCTCCTCCCTCCTTCCGTCTCCTTAACTCTAGTTCTGAGCATTCATGCCACACTTGACCACTTGTCAGCAAGCAGCAGCAGATAACGGCAACAGCGGCAGCAACAACAGAAACCAAGCATCGCTCTTTTTTTGTATCGCTACCGACTGACTGCTACCGACGACCTTGACGTGACCATAATGACAGGAACAACGTCCAGCAGCAACAACAATAACAGCAGCAGCAACAATAACAGCAGCAGCAGCAACAGCAACAATAACAGCAGCAGCAACCACAAAAACAGCAACAACAATAACAGCGGCAGCAGCAGCAACAATAACAACAACAACAACAACAACAGCAGCAGCAACAATAACAACAACAACAACAACAGCAGCAGCAACAATAACAACAACAGCAGCAGCAACAACGCTTCCCGACAATGACGATATCACAGTAGATATCAGGCACCTCTGCTAGCTGTGGTAGCCTTCTTAGGCTCTGACTCTTCTGCGAGTCTGGTGCGACTGCTCTGCCGCTAGTGCTGCTGGGTGTTAACAGGCGCGTAATGCGCTAACAGGTTCTGCAGAGGTGCTGCTACCCCCCCCCCCCCCCCCGTCGCTACTGGCCACAAGCAGCCAGGCATTGGCATGCACATCCGCAGAGACACGTGCACACGGTCCTCTTTCGTACCCGCTTCACTCTCTCTCCATGGCCGCTTAGCGAGGGTTTCTGCGATGAAAAGCATTTCGCGTCGACGCAATCGACGTCGCAGACAACAACACGTCCGACGCGATCTCGAGACGCGCTGACAAAGGCCCGCGCGCGTACGAAAGCGCTATGCGTGTGTGTGGGTGGAGGCCCGGGCCGGGAGTCCGGCGCGCCGGTGCAAGAGGGATATGATAGTAAATAACAAGAAGGAGATAACGGGAAAAACTGTGTGTGTGAGATCTCGAGAACTCGAGGCGATGGATGCGAGTGAGAAACGGAGAGAGAAAGGTACAGATAGGAAGAGGGGGTGGGGGGGAGGGGCGGAGAGAGCACGAGAATGCGACAGAAAGAGAAAATAAGAGCCCTAGAGAGTACGAAGAGTATCACGGTAGATATCAGCTGTGGTAGTCTATAATAATAATAATAATCATCATCATCATCATCTCCTGTACATCTGTAGATATAACTTGGGCTCGCCAAAACTTAACTAACTATACCGTGCGCACTTCACCAGCTATTAAATGTCACGAACATCTTCAAGCTTACGACGATACCGCAAGAAGCATTTTCGGTGAGGTTTTAAACGTCGACCTGCATGATAACACTTGGAAAAGAACAACCCTTCCAATCGCAGAAGGAGGACTTGGTATTCGATCAGCGGCTGAGTTAGCTCCCATGTGCTATGCTGCGTCTCTATTGGAATTTGGTGAACTCGCAATTACGTTGGTCGAACCAGGCATCCGCCAAGGAATCACAAGAGCCAAAGACGCTGCAGAGCTAATAGCTAGACAAACGATGGGACCAGACCCCTGGCAAGAACGTCCCACACAGCATAGATTGGACTCCTACAGATGCAGCGCTGCAGCTAGAGAGCTGTTAGACAGCCTCCAATCCCCAGTGGAAAAAGCTGTCTTTCTGGCAGCACGGGACACATTTAGTTGAGGCTTTCTAAGGTGCCTCCTTTCCCCGCAGCTGGGTACCATGCTGGACAACACCTCATTCCGCATGGTAACAGCTCTTCGAATAGGTGCCCCGGTTTGCAACCCCTACAGTTGCCACGCATGTAACTGAGGATGGGCTTCACCCTCTTAGGTGCATCAAAATCCATGGTAGAGTTTCTAGACACGCTAAAATCAATGCAATTGTAAGAAGAGCCTTACGCAGGGCTGGTATACCAAGCACGCTCGAGTCCAGATTAGGAATTCATGACGACAAAAGATCTGATCTCACAGGCAATCGGTGCGAAGGTGAGTTTCTACGGCAACTGCTGTCGCTTGCAGTGTGCCGAGGAAACGCCGGCTGTATTTTTGGTGCCATGGAATAATATTTAGGAGCTAGGAGAAGACAAGGAGTACACGTTCACACCTCACAATTGTAACATTTAAACAATAATTATAAATTTTATAAAAAATAAAGAATAATAATAATAATAATAATAATAATAATAATAATAATAATAATAATAATAATAATAATAATAATAATAATAATAATAATAATAATAATAATAATAATAATAATAATAATAATAAAGTGTTATTTACTTACTTTGTAAAGTGTCTCCCTTCCCCGCAGCTGGGTATCATGCTGGACAACACCTCATTCCGCATGGTAACAGCTCTTCGAATAGGTGCCCCGGTTTGCAACCCCTACAGTTGCCGCGCATGTGGTACCACAGTAACTGAGGATGGACTTCACCCTCTTAGCTGCATCAAAAGCCATGGTAGAGTTTCTAGACACGCTGAAATCAATGCAATTATAAGAAGAGCCTTACGCAAAGCTGGTATACCAAGCACGCTCGAGCCCAGATTAGGACTTCATGACGACAAAAGACCAGACGGTGTAACAATCCCGCTATGGGCTAACGGCAGATGCTTGGTATGGGATGCTACAGTGTCCTGTACAGTGGCTCCCTCGTATATACGCCACAGTTCACTAGAAGCGGGATGGGTTGCCGAGCGCGCAGATAATGGGAAAAAACGCAAGTACCAAGAACTGGAGACAAGTTATATCGTAGTGCCAATATCGATGGAAACAATGGGCCCGGTAAACAAGGGAACCAAGATATTCATCAGTGAGCTGGGCCAACGGATTACAGATCTCACAGGGAATCGGCGCGAAGGCGAGTTTCTATGGCAACTGCTGTCGCTTGCTGTGTGCCGAGGAAACGCCGGCTGTATTGTCGGTTCCATGGAATAATATTTAGGAGTTAGAAGAAGACAAGGAGTACACGTTCACACCTCACAATTGTAACATTTAAACAATATTAAATAATAATAATAATAATAATAATAATAATAATAATAATAATAATAATAATTATTATTATTATTATTATAACCGGCCCTGGTCTAGATGGATTACGTCCTCAACATCTGAGAGTTATGCCAGACAGTACAATACCCTCTTCCAAAAGACTGTTCTCCTTGACCTACTACTTGACGCACTATAAGCACTGGGGGAACCCTTGGGACAAAGCAACGGCGGGTGGTGACGGAACAGCAGGGCTGATGAGAGCTAGCGGAAAAAAGTTGGAAGATCTATAGTCAAGTTCGGCGAGTTTTGGAAAGTCGCGATGACAGCCTGCGTGATCTATGGAACCACGCCGTCTTCTCGGATAAATCTCGAGGAGATCGGCGTCAAGAGTCAAGGATGCGGAGGCGGATCGGGCATGAGCCATACTGTGCCAAATGGGGGCCTTTGCCGTTGACGCAACAGGTCTCGTTCGAGCACACTTTGTATAGGTGGCCGGGCTTGGTACACTGGCGGCAGGTATAACTATGTTTGCTGGCAGCTTTTCGCGACGTGTCCAAATTTGTTGCAAAAAAAGCACTGCACTGGGCTCGTGGTAGGCCATCACGGCGTGCATAATCAGTTCAATGCATACCTGTTCCGGAACAGGCGCCAGCTCCGCAAATGTAATGTGGATAACGCGGTTCGTCTCGGTCGTGGCTCCCAAACGAGGGTCATGAGGTCGCACCCGGACCGTCTCTGTGACACCGACGGCTTTCAGATAATAAACGATAATGGGCTCGGGGATGAAGCGGTGAACCTTCTAGTTATTTGTTTTCCATTTCAACTTTGTAAGACTTTTTGTCATGATACGCGATCCTGCTTCGCGGGAGGTAACCCATGTTTCTACAAATGTTTTTAATTCATCGCTTCTCTTCATCGCTTTGGCAGCCGCTAGGAATGCCGCCGTAAAGTCGTGGATTTTGCCGCAGAAAAATGATCAATTTAGAATCCCGTTTGAAGTGGCCCTGCCTTCGTGGCGTTATGACTCCGTCCCCTTCGTGCACTTCCTCTAAGCTCATCTTATCGCCGTTGACGTCTTTGTCATTCTTTTTTTCAATGCTATTCTCGAAGCGAGGCTGCTTCTGATCCGATTGACGCCTTCGAGAGATCTCTCGTGATTCTAGGTGCCGAGCTACATGCTTCGTCTGCTGCAGTCTCGTCATCGGCCGGCGGATGCATGACATTTGCAAAACCGACCTGGCCACCCTTTTCACATCGCCGATTATTTTCCAAAAGTCGTGGAAATTAGATCTAAGCTAAAAATTATATTTGCATTCCCCGCTCTCGTAGAGGCCATGTTGCATTAGAATAATCTAGAATGATAAATTATCTGTGCTCGTCTGCCAGACCGGGATATTAAGAAAGACTATTTGCTTTCCCTTCTCTAGTATTTAGCAGTTCTGCAAGAAAAGAGGAAGGACGCCCATATATCAGTTATTCGGAAAAACGTCGGGGAGCTAAAATAGCTAAAACAGCTTCACTTGTCTGTAGCCATAAACGGGACGCCTGCGCCGTGCGACACTGACTTCCGACGGTCAAAAATGGTAGAGACGAAGCCGGCTCTCGAAGGTATTTCATCGGCCGCTCGCACGTCCTTGTCTACTGACCAGATGACCCCAGAGGATCCACAAACCCTCTAGACCACCGAGATCTAAAATCTCCGTTACCTTAGCGGACTCCGCCCTCGCCGCTTAAATTATCTCATTGGCAGCCAAGATGACAATAGTAATCCTTTGTTTCTTTCTCTGTATCGTCTTGACACTCTGACCATCAACGGACAACTACCAGATTCCATATTGCCAATATTTTACGGAACTTCTCTTATTGCTGTCCAGAAGAAGGACGGCGGGATAAGACCAATTGCAGTTGAGCTTACTCTACGAAGACTTTCTGGCAAAGTCCTCGTCAATGAATTAATCAAGGATATTTTTGAGTTAGTTGCCCCACTGCAACTTGGCTGTGGTATTAAGGGGGTACCGAAGTTGCCGTAAATGCCACTGCTGTGTACATGGAATTACACAGGGCAGCGAAACATGAAATGTTTGTAAAATTGAATTTCTAAAATGCCTCTAACATAATGCAAAGAGACAACATTTTAAACCGCATTCTATAAAACAGCGTGCCCCTGGGCTGTACGCCGCTACCTCGCTTCTCGTCCAACATTTATTGGAACCGGGAACCGTGGCTATCCTCTCCGACATTAGAAGGTCCAGGATTTCGAGGCTATCTCCGGCCTAAAGCTTAACGACAATAAATGTGAGCACCTCGTCTTATCTTCTCTTACGGCGACCGAGAGGAAACAGCTACCGCAGTACGAGCAAAACTACCCAATGCCAAGAGGTTAACAGAGGAAAGCGTCAAATTGCTGGGTGTACCATTCACTGATGCAGCAGTTGTGGGCGCTTTTCAAACGAAACTCGCAGATGCGAAACGGTAGTGCGGCAGATTAAAACATCTAGACGCACACCCAGTCTTGTACCTTCTACGGCAAAGCCTATCTACGTCTCGCCTACTTTACCTTTTCTACGATGTTCTCCCACGTAAAAGAAAGATGACCTAGTGTACGTTTTCGACGAGCTCCCTCAAACGACACGTGGGCGTTTACTCAATGTGCGCCTAGGAGACAACGCATGGGCCCAAGCTACGCTGCCCGTCAGCGCAAGTGGCCTCGGTGTTCGCACAGTCAAGGATCTGGCCCTGTTGCGCTTCCTGGGCTTAACCATAGATTTAAACCACCTAATCGCTTTCATCGGCCCGGAAGGTACATCGGAGGTGAGCGAACGGGCTTCGCGTACGAGTCTGGACGAATTTGAAGCGCGATGGAGAGCTCTAAGAGTCTTTCCAACGGAAAAATCTCTCGATCGCATTGTAGCGAAGCGAAAACAGGCTTCGTTTTAAGTGCAAGTGCTTCTCTCGCGGCAACTAGGTACGATGCAGCACAGTAACATGCGGCATCGTGTCTGGTCTGCGGCTGGGGGAAAGGTCTGTGCCGCTCATCTTTGCAACCGGTGTCGATTCCCCGTATCAACAACAGGAGAATACGTTCTACGTACTGGCCTCCACCCACGACACTACAAAATAAAGGACGTCGTCTGCTGTGCACCTGCCGGCCGTGAAAGAGCCATTAGGCCTTAGCGTCAACAGTTGGTTATGACCAGACGGTAAAACACAAACTCTTCGGGAGAGAGGTCGCTTACTTGTACGGAACGTCACTGTATTATGTAGATTAGCCAGGAGCTTTGTTGCTTGAACTAGCCAGAAAGCTAGTGTATCTGCTCGTGTTGCGGGGGAGTTGGTGAAGTACAGAGAACTTAGTCCTTAGTTTATCGTCCAGCCATTCGCCATGAAAACCTATTGGCCATTGAACGTCAAAGTTTTTCAAAGAGTTTTGAAAAAGACCAAACACGGCCACCAAGATTCCTCGTTCTGAAGAGTACCTACTGCAGCGCGTATCGATCGAGCTTCAGCATGGAAACGCGGCGTCAGTCAAAGGCTTCCTTCCCTCGTCCTTGACATGGTGGAAACATAAATGGCCAACAACCAACTTTAGCTTCCCCCTCGAAATTGGAGGCCTACTACCCATCAAGACGGAGGCCAAGTACTTGGAAGTGATTCGTGACACGGGTACACCGCATATCAAACCCTTTAACTGAAGTGTTGCTGGTCCTGACCCGCCTTCTCATCTGGGACTTGCTAACCTGAGAGCGCAGTAAGCGATACCTCGACGGGAAATCGGATTTCTGGAGAGCCAGGAAAGCAGCACCCGTGGGCAAAGGAGTAGGAGCACCATTTTCTGCACAACGTCAGGGGCAGATGAACTCGGCGACTCATCGCGAACGCTCGGCACAGTGCGACTGCCTTTGTGGAGAATTGATCCATAGCGTTCCGCAGGTACATTAACAAATCAAATGATACACGATGAAGATTGGCAAAGCGAAAACGTACGTGTATGCGCTCTAGACCTCAAGGGACGCAGCCGACGTGGAGCACAGAGTGCTGCACTAGCGTTGCTGGCCAACTCGGAGTTGAGTAGAGGGGCCACAGGAGGTGCGGGAGGGGGTTGGGAGCAGCTACGCACTACAGGACATTTTTGAATAGCCCTTCATGTCGAAGGTGTATTGGAGGGGCGCAGGGGCGTTAAAGCGCATGATTCCTTCTATATATTCGTTATATTAATTAAATAGTCTGTGTAAAAAACATAGGGAGCATTATTAAGAAGCGGATATTGACCCACATGCCCCCGCAATAGAGAACGCTCATTTTAAATGCTTTGAAAGATATGCCATCGCATGGCTTGTTGCTTGCTTGCCCAAACGGCCGATATAGATAGTTAGCGGCGACTCTACCCGCTTCCCTGGCCTCAGGTGAAAATTTTGCGGGTCATTCATAACCATCTTTTACAGGAACGGTTTTAAAGCCTTTAGTCGCCGCGCCGCTTAGTTTATTTACCCACTTGCGGAGTAAGTTTATTGAGATGCTAATTTTATGCATAATTATAACGGAAAATTACTATTACTGCAACCAGCTCGTATCTGTTGTTTGACGTGATGAGCATGTGCGTTGTATTATGTTACACGATCTTGCTTAGGAGCATTGAGTGAGCTGCATTAAGCTAATGAAATTCAGGTCATACTTTACATACACTGTGGCGCCTCTACCTAGCTCACATGGTGTGACACAATGAAATAATTAGAAGAATAAGTAATCAAGGGAGGCCTGACAACACTTGAACCGGCGTTTAAACTAACTCTAAATTTATAAACGTATACCCTAAATTGCCCGATTATATTCTGACGGACTCCAGTAACAGCGGGTATCAACTGTATAAGAGCATCTAGTGTATCAAATAAAGAGGCGTGTGTCGAAAGCCAAACACTATTCCGCCCACATTCCACCAAATACACAATAAAACCTTGTTTGCGTGTATGTCCTCTTTGGGCTGGGTGACGGAGGTGCCAGGTTCACTTGACCAGAACCTTTTCCTGACAGGAGAGTCATAGAAGACCCATTTTTCATCGCAGGTCACAAAACGATCGAAAAAAGGCAAATTTTAATGCCTGCTGAGCAGAGAAGTGCAGACGCGCATGCGCGTCATCTTGTTGAAGTCGCTGAGTTCGTGAGATACCCATTTGCACAGCCTGCGTTGCACTCAGTCCATTTTTAAACTCATGGAGTAGAATCGCCCGAATTTGGCTTTTTTCTACCTCCATTTTGCAGCACTTTTACGAACAAACGGCTAAACAGATTTCAAAATGGTTGAGACCAGCAGATTCCCCGCTCTTTTTCACATGAAAACAACAAAGAGTGAGCCAATGATCTATGTCTAGGCGCCGGGGCGGGCGCTGTGAAAGCCGCGCAAGCGCCAATCCGAAAAGATTTTTTTGTAGACCCTAGAGACATAACGCGGGACAATGTAGCTAAATTAGATCCTTGAATCGTTCAAGCCCGGTGGCGTGGTGCATTCATGTGCACCTCGCGATCGGAGAAGACACATAGGTGCACGGATTCGAGTCCCACCGTTGTACAATTGTATTTATGGGTCCGTCTCACGAAGCAATGCGAAAGTCCCGTGGACGTTAAATGTTGGCTGAGGGTCAGCCCAAAAACGTTAGCATCCTTGAACCAAAATGTAGGCGTGAACGTCTAAGTCACTCCGATAATTACTGTCACGCATGTATATGCAAATAGTTACATTTTATATATGTATATAGTATGTATCTTATTTTATTTTATGTATATTCCTATATTTTAAATGCCACACTATATGTGTGATAATAAAATAAATTAATGTGAATAAATGCACATTGTACAATTTATTTATTTATTTAAAGCACCCTGTTTGGGTATGTAAATATAAACATTATATGTATGACAAAAATGGTAAAAATTGTTTATGAGTATTCTCGCTGGAGCTGAGACAGCGACACGGTTTCATTACAGTCGGGTAGGTGAAACAGGCGACATGGACCGCCACAAGAACGGCATTTGCCGTCCTCCTTGGGTTCATGAAACTCAGCAGACCGATGATGATATCCATGAACACTGTAACGGATGGTGAGGTGACGACATAGGCGGAGAGACTTCTTTCAGGCATGGTTAGTCATAGCTGGGGATGAATAAAATTCTCTAGGAATTAGATAAATTTTTTTTAAAAATATTCGTGCCGAAACGTTTCCAGGGCGACTGTCTGCGGTAAACTAAAGCGGTATACGAGTTCATCGATAAATTATTATATTGAGCCCGCGAGCATGTATACTAATCGGTTGTGCGAATTTGACGGAAGGCCAAGTACTCGCATTAAGAAAGATGGCGCAATAAGTGCTTTTATACAACGCTCAGTTAAATGTTGTGAATAGGCTGTTCCTCGAGACAAAAAAATTACCACGAGATAGCAAAATATTTCAACGAACTGCACTTGCTCGCCATGCAGTCAAGTGTGCAAAGCGCAGCCTGCAGGTCAGTACGGATTCTGCAGATCATCTGCGTTAAGCAGGATCATAACTGTTGAGTGTCGCTCTTTCATAAAGAGTGGCAGATCGCTGAGTAACGTTATTAATAACAATGGGCTAAGATTGTCGCCTTGCGGATACCCAGTCGTCTGATCAAACGTCGTATCCTCGCACAGAATGTCATCGAGGCGTCTTGTTAGTAGTAGAGTAGTTTGTAGACAACTCCTTTTCGATATCGGCCACCACGGGGAGAGGTACGCAGGGCCCCCTTTTCCTTTTGGGATTACCTTGAGAAGGCATTCATACTACTTGGCTGGCAGAGCGCCTTCAGAGAAGCATCGACTAAAAGAGACTGCCATGTAGGCACGAGAAGACGTCCCTGCCGAAGGTGTTCATTCCTTATAAGATCTGGCAACATTGACTTCGTTTAGACTAAGCGGTCCATCAAGAGCCTCAGCGATAACTCTCTCGGGAGCTTCGAGCTCGTATGATATACGAGTTTCAACAGGTATCCGCGTGGGCGAATACTGCTTGAAAGTGGCCCAGAAGGTTTTCAAATGGAATTAGACGGCTCGTAAAGTTGTAAGGCTGTCGTGTGATTGAGTAAATAACCGCCGCAGCTGAGTCATAGGACGATTGTTGAAGGACTTTAAGTAGAACCTGCCTCAGTGCAAAGCAATCTCTATCGTACCAGCGCGGAAAGCGCCGCATATTTAGTGGCGATTTAAAAGCTGAATTTATAAGGACGCTGGTGACCTTAGCTACTGTCTCATCAAGGGAGCCGCGATGTAGTCTATCAGGGCTAGACGAATTGTGGGTGACGAAAAGGTTACAACATTATTCTCTGAGTAGAGCAGGTTCATGTTTCCAAGGTGTGGACCAGTAAGAACAGATACGCCACCTGTGGAACGACCGCGAGCGACTCGTTGAGAGCAACAATGGAAACTATAATACCCCGGGGATATCGAAACGTTGGACGGAAAATGTTTCTGTCAGGACAACGACGTCAAATCCTGATAATTATTTACATAATCCAGATTTTCTTATGCTTTGAAATCCTTTGCAGTTAAATTGGCATATCACTAGTTGTTGTTGCGTTTGTTGTGACCCCTTGCCTTTGGACTCTAGTACTATGAGAAAGACACTGAAAGCACCGTAAATTCTGAATCAGGGTGTTTTGCCTTTAAGCACTCAGGGAAGCTACGAACGGCTGATAACATTTTGGTACCTGCTGGTCTTTTCGGTATCAAAGTCTACCATTGCCCGTTTTAGTATATCTTCCGTCGATTGACCTGATGAGTTGATAACTTTGATGTTGTCAATGTCCAACTTTTTGGGAAAGAGGGAGCGGAGTTTCTTCTGGAACAGCTTGACATCGTCTCCGATATGCAAGACACGCTTATGTTTCCGAGCAGGCTCCGTGTCGGCTGCAGTTGGTGAGCCAGCTAACGATGGGGTTGAAGTAGATTGTGCCGAGTGTTGTAGTTCTTCAATAAGTTGATTCTGTTGTATCATTTTATTCTCGAGTTGAGCGATGTGGCGGAAGATTCTGCCAAAGCCGACGACGACGGACTCAATCTAGTGTCGGTAAATAGCAGGTTCATGCATTGATATATCACGCCGCCTCGGTCCACATTGAATTTTTTCCGCCGGCAAGTCGACAAATTAGGCAGTTCCACGGTTGTAATATCGCGCCTGCTTGCCGCGTGCATGATGTATGGAACCTGTCCATGCACGAAGCACATTGGAGTGATACAGAATCGAATTTTGCGCCTGTACGGCAGACGAAGTAGATATCACCTACATGAGCCATGATTTTATTACTGACTAGCTATTACTCGTAAAGACAAAATCACTGCAGCCGCTAATATTGTGTCAATAGTATACAGCAGCGTAGAAGCGCTACAAAATAAAAATGCTCTTTAAAAAAATGAAATACTTTCTTTTTTACCTGGTGTTTAAACCAGGGACCTCTCTTAAGTAAGCTGAGACCCTACCGCTCAGCCAAATCGTCAC
The DNA here is from genome assembly GCA_003439945.1 of Dermanyssus gallinae. NCBI lineage: Eukaryota > Metazoa > Arthropoda > Arachnida > Mesostigmata > Dermanyssidae > Dermanyssus > Dermanyssus gallinae. The sequence goes on from QVRM01001369.1 coordinate 1,097,992, forward strand.
TTGCTTTTGGTGACTGACGATATCCAATAGGACCTTTAACCAGGTGTGGTTTTGGAAGTAATGTAAAATTTAAATTCCAAGAGGTAATTTCTACTTGAAACGCATACACTCACTGAAACGTTTCACGTTGGTGCAAAACATAGGCAAGCTAAGTGCGTGCTACTATCTGCGCTAGTACAGTTTTCCAAAAAAACAGTAAGAGCAATGGATTTGATCTAGAACGCTCTAAGAACAGTGTTAATTTTTGCGGTACAACTTTGCTTTAAAAACACAGATTAACGGAGCACATGCAAAACCCGACCGCCCGGCAGTTGCTATCAGATGTTCTATAAAATTAAACAATTTTACCACAAACAGCTGTTCAGTGCGTATTCTGTACTATTGATCTAATCACGTAAACCCTGACAATTTCCATAATGGCCTAAGTATACTGCCACCTATTGTGCATCTTATTCAGTCTCATATTTCTGTATTTAATTTACTACGCCGACAAGCCGATAACTCACAGCAATTTATGTCAAATTTTGCCTTGATTTGCTACCAATTTTGCTCAGTAATTCCTTAGGGCCGCTTATTTGGAGACCTAAGACATAAGCCACGGCGAATACAGTCGTAGATATGGCCAATTTAGCCAGTAGCAAACATCGGAAGCGATGTAGATTTCGTACGTAGTAGGTTTAAGCGGACGTAGGCTTCCTTTTTTTGATCCTCACACAACCTCACCGCCCTTACGTCCAGTCGTAACTGCGTTCGTGCAACATCCGTCTCGGGTAGCTGGAAGGTGGCAAAGTTCGGCCTGCTGTCAGGTGACAGCGGGAAAGACCTGAACGACCGCCGAAATCGCCTCGAAGGATCTCGATGCGCCGTGGCAGTGGAGGGTGCGAGTCAAACCACCATGAATACAGCGGATCGGACAAAGGGAAGTTAAGGCTATCCATATTCATTGTGATCACCGCCTGTAAAGAACGTCAGCCAACGGTGTTAAATCTAGAGTACGCGAGGCCCCAGCCGACAGGAACAGAGAAGTATAAAATATCACATTTCTAAATCAAATTGAATAATATTGTACCTCTCAAGTATAAGCCGCACAATCAGAAAAAGAAAAAAAACGTTTGACCAATTAAAAAGTATACTTCGGTCGTTACTATGCGCCATCGACAAAGAATGATTATCACAATTCTCACTTCTTATGCTGCCACTACAAATCGTACTGCCGCATATAGATCTTCGACACCGCCCGAGTTTGTTTATCTTCTTTAATTCTAAGTTCTGTTTTCATTGATTTCAACGATGCCATTTGGCATCATGGACTCTTTGAGATTGCGTTTTGTATCGCGGCAAATATTTAAATCAATGTGTGTAGGTCTTGTACGTCGGTGAACGCACTGATACTGAGCATGCTAAAAGCGGCAGCAACAAAAACGATATGATGCACTTTATGGTACGCGGAGGAGCTAAGGTTTTTTTAGCAAACAATTTACTGACCCGCTCCATGTAGGGGCCCTGCTGCATACTGTATACGAACTTGTCCGCATCCGTCTCGCACTTTCGCTTGTAGCATGTCTTCAGGAAGGCCGCGATCTGAGTAAGAGCGCAAATATATAATCAGTAATATTCGTCGTATCTTCTTCAAGTTTATCGAACCTCAAAAAGTACTAATTGGTGGTTAGATAACGAGGTTATCGAAACGAGTTGGCACGTCATGTACAATTCTGGCCAAAATGTTTGATCTTGTACAAAAAGAGTGCACGACAAGAAACAATAGCACGTATATATGTGGCAGGAAATTGCATATTTACGCCGCATTAGCAGAAAACAGACAACCTTAGAGAGGCATTGACACACAATAAATGGGAGTTGATATTCACAAAAAAAATGTAGCCGTCACTTTTTGCATCAGTTTTATAAATAAATTGAATCTGTCATCAAGTTCATCATTACTATATTAGGTGGCCAACTAAAGTACACTTCTCGCGCAAAAAGCAACATTAATGTGAATGTATGAGGTC